>CP136066.1:110910090-111510090 GCA_032622095.1 Siphonodentalium dalli | reverse complement strand
GATAATCTAAAATGCATATTGTCTTCTTCCGGGAGGCAAAAATGAAATAATGTATTAAGTGTGGAGATAATTAGTGTATACGGTAATTTTGTTCCGTCTTGGTTTAAAAACTGGCCTAATAACCCAAGATGGCTGCCAATATGGTGGCCGGTATATAGGTGGGAATTGTGAAATTTGTAAGAACGCACGATTACTTGCCAAAGTGGCTTAACTAACACAACGGCCGTTGATAAACTGCTACAGTTTTGTGTAATATATATATCCCGATTCATCTACTAGAACATTTAAGTGAAACCGGTACACAAAGCACCTCCTGGTCCCATTTTTTTTATAAAATATTTAATTAGTTTAGTCCGAAACTAATCGAAAACCTATTTTTGCCATCTTCTCGAAATGCATAAAGACAATAATGTATCGTGGGTGGATATAATTTGTATACGTACGAAAATTTCATGCCGTCGGCGGTTACTACATGACATATTAACCCCAATACGGTTGCCGGTATATGGATGAAAATTGTAAAATCTGTCATGTCGCAAATAACACCACCATCGCAATGCAATGCAATGTGTTATAAAACCAATAGTCCTATTATATTCATACCATTTTGCAATACTAGGGCGAAACAGTGGCCAGTTCTATTACAATGACAACCAGATTGGTACCCACGAGTGAGCGGATCGACAAATTTTGCATTCATTCGCGCTCAAGTAGGATTGTTCTTCGAAATCGGTGGCATGTCGTGCAAATTATTTCACAATAAACATTATTGATTGAAGGCAGATGGCTGTCTGACTATCTTTGCGAAAAGAATAAGGGAATTATGTAGGTTATATTAAATCTAACACGGCATTTAAGCATACTTGGCACTCTACGGCTATTTGTAACAAAATGCGACCGCGAATAACAGAATTAACCAATTAACCAATTCGGATATATATCTCATAAAATAACTCATGTTGACACGAATCGTTAGTTACCCTCTATCAACGAGGCGTGGTTACAAGAACGGAGCTGCTGATACATTGGGTCTCATGTATACCGTTCTAAAAGTAAGTCTAAATGGATCTCATTGACCAATAGCAATTGCTGCCCAGTCCGCAAGAGGACGTATCCAGCAAATTATCAAACCGTCACACCATACAGGTTCGTTGAGTTTCATGATCACGCAATAGACTCTTTGAATTTTTTATTCTAACATTTACCGGATTATTTTCCATGACACATATTTCGCACACAAGGAGATGAAAACCCGGTTGATTTTTCCTCTTGTAGTTTGTCAGCTGCTTAACGGATGGGATGTATTTGCTTGTACTAGTAGTAAATAAGTTGCAAAGCAAAGTCAAGGCTCCAAGCGACATTTCCAACAACGAAAATACCAGCGATGTGGTAAATCACATAAAACTGTCAGACTATGTTCCTATATATTTCGATTGTATCTTACTCTGTATAGTATGTACTGGAGTCTCGTGTCACCCCATGTGCCCTCGTGCTTTCCAGAAGTGACAGAACAATTGCTTGTAAGACGAGGTACCCCAAATATGGACAGTTATCCCATGCTAGATGAACACTCATATTACCCATATTTTTCTATGCTGATGAGTAGGTAGGACTACTTCTGGAAGGCTGTACATTCAGAAAACAGCATATAGATCGGAGTATTGGCATGGAGTTTTATCATGTATAGACTGATACATTTTGGACTTTTGGTATCCCACTGTAAATTTTAGCTCATTATGACAACAAAATGAAAAGGACGACAATTGCAATTAGTTGTACACATGCCATACCCAGGTTGATACCATGAAGCGTATAATAACTTTCTAGATAAGTCCAAAAATAATGCGGTTATGGACCTGCTGATGCCAGCGGGTCGGATGTCTGAAAACATACCATATTTTGATTATGGCCGTTCATGATTAAAGCATTATAATTTCACCTACCGGTCATATCTAACGCCAGATGGGTTACAGTTAAATTCAAATGTATCTATAGTTTTCGCACTATTCGCGACGTGAGTGGACCGTGTGTAGTGCGTATCCTGATATTATATTGTGGTAGTGTTTGATGTGCAAATGGGTAAAACAAAATGGGATCACGAGTCTTGGTGTAATTTGTCCCTGCATCTCAGAAATGACATATAGCAACAACTTCTGTGCAAACCAGAACCTGATCTACGATAACTCATCCATAACAACTCCGAATGTGCTGAGCGAAATCAGTAACTGGACACTATAGCCGTAGTTTAGTATTTACTGAACAGCGTGTGGGGAATACATGCATATGTCTTTGTTCAAACGGGACGATATGGGGACGAGGCATTATTCGCCATATTGTTTTCCGCCGGTGTTGCCTGTAAATACGAATATTGAATACAGCCCGATTGATACAATAATGACATGGGTTTTACGTTTCAAACACCAATGGTACTTGCAACAGCAGCAGGTATCCTGGTGTGAATATGACCCGTTCAAATGTAACATAACGTAGACAAGTTTACTTTTCCACCAAGTTGGAAACAACATTTGATATTTCTGAAGGTTATCGCGTTCATATATTGCAAATAAAGCGGCCCTTCGTGGCGATATTGTTCAACAAAAGCGGCATAATTAAGTTAGACACATTCTGGACATGACTATTCTTATGTTTATCAATGATAAGATAATTTTTCGGAAGATGCAAAATCTGAACTAATTTTGTACGACGAGCGCTATCTTTTTCTGAATCTCATCTTCGTTGCGTTATTGGACACTAGTCAATGAAAGCGGCGATGGTGATTTAGGGTCTGGAAAAATTCACTCTGTGTCATCACGACCGTCTTCTGTGGGTCGAAGCTATTGTACAACAAATGTACATTGTATATATATAACACATTAATAGAGGCACTGGCTCAGAATCAAAATCGTTGCTTCAAATGCGGTTGCTTCAGTGAGTGTGAACAAATAATCATTTCTTATCGAAGTGGTCATGTATTTATCGGATGGCACAATGCGATGTTCTTTATCTCACATCTAGCTTTAAAATCGGTCACAAGTTTCGCCCAATCAAGTCGGGGTGTGAACCCGCATCAACCTCGTCTAGCCCAGACTTCGATAAAGGTATCCACCTCATATGTACCATCATATCTGGTAGCACTTGGAATAATATTCATTGAGAAAGATTGACCTTCTATTGTCGGGTTTAAGCAAATTCATATTGATTATGTCAAACGTAACTGTCATAAATAACAGTCAGGCATTCAATGTATTACTGTTATACTCGGTTCTTCGTTTTAAACAATCCTGTTCATCTGTAAATACCTCGCTCAAGTTGCCAACTATTTCAAGGGACACATATTACTTGAGCACGAATGCTCATGAATGCAAGATTCGTCAATAATGGGCACCATTCTGGCAGAAATTTTAAATAGATTTGCGCATCATGATGTCGCGGAGTAACATGATACAATGAATATAATACTTTGGGTTGTGTGAGACATTAGATGGCGGCAATGACGGCGATAAAAGTGAAACATGACATATTTTACCAATTATTCTGACCACCGTATTGGCAGCCATCTTGGCGTTAGTAAGCCATTTTGTAATCCAAAAACGACACTGAATTATCGTACACACCAAACATCTCCGCCACGCTACATTCTGCGCTTTATGGCTTCCGAGAAGATGACAAAAATGGCTTTAGGTTATTTTTTAAAGAAAAATACCTAAATTTTATCAAAATTTTGTGTCAGGAGGTGCATTGTGTAATATTTTCACTTTATTGTTCGAGTTTGTTGATCGGGATATTTACCTTAAACTATAGTTTAGCAGTTCATCAACGACCGCTTTGTTAGTTAAGCCATTTAAGCAAGTAATTGTGCGTTCTTACATATTTTCCAATATCTACCTTTATTGCGGCTGCCATATTGGCAGCCATTTTGGGTTAGTATGTCATTTTTTAACCCAAGGCGGAATGAAATTGCCGTATACACCAATTATGTCCACCCTTACTAATTCCTTTATTTTTTTGCCTTCCAGAAAATAAAAAAAATCCGTTTTATATAATTTTTTAGGAAAATTTCTTAAATTTATTCAAATTTCGGGTCTGGGGGTACATTATCTATTGTTTCTACTTTAATGTTCGAGTTCGTAGACAGAAACTTATATATTATTACATTCTTTAGCAGACTTTCAACGACCGTTGTGTTAATTAAGCCTATTGACATGTAACCGTGAGTTATGTGTGCCTTATACCAGAACATGGCGCATCTTAACTTTAGGGGGGAGGGTTGATTTTTCTGCCTCTGATAAAAAATAATGCGGCCTGCAGCGATAAGTTATATATCAGAATATAGCCAATTGGCACTAGTTTCCCATGGTATAAAACAATGCGACATACCCGTCTTTCTTTATGATTTAAAAGAAACGAAAGACAACGCTTTGCGTGAATCGTCATATCTGTCTCGCCCAAAATATGATTTGACGTCACATGATGTCATGACTGCAATTCCGAGATTCAATGGTTACATATATTACCCTACTCTGGTTATCGCCCCACTCTGAGGTATCAAAATTGGACGAATATTTCTTCTCAAAGTGTGTGAAAATACTCGGCTTTATTTAAAAAATGACCGATTTTTTCATCGGGTGCCTCAAGAAAACCACGTGGTGAGAAAAAAGTCCGCCTATCTGACAAATCCAACATACGGATTCCGAAAGTTTAGTATTTACGCTAACCAAAAATGTAGGTCTCATAAATTCCCCATCGAGGCGACACCTATGTCCATATTTGCCTGGCCTATACATACCAAGTTTGAGTCGGATCGGTCGAGGTCCAGAAACATGGATATATGAGTGAGGTCAAGGACACGGTCGCACGTGAAATTGGACCCACACATATTGTTCCCGGGATCAAAGTAGGCCTACATACCGAATTTGAGTCGGATCGTTCGAGGCCCAAAAACATGGATATATGAGTGAGGTCAAGGTCAAGGACACAATAAAATCCCTTTCAAATTAACAGTATTGTACCCATTCATTGTTCGATAGTCCTACCGAGTTTATGCACCCCCTTGCGATTGACTGTCTGAATTATCTATATGCCACTCTCTGAAGCACTTAGAGAAAAACCTTGATCCCGCAGTCAGAAATCAAACAGAAAGAGAATGCTAAGTTCAAACCGCCATAAAATCTTCATAGAAGCCATCAGTTATTAAAACAAACCAGTAAATACTGAACAAATAACGGATTGGTATCGCACTTATTGAAAGTGTTGGTCTCCCAGCGGAATGTTGCCACGCAAGGTCTGACCTATATCATTCCATCAAACGTCCCTGGGAGGCCTTAAGCTGAGGTTAATTACGTTAATTTTTTATAGCAACCATACTTCTAATCAGCTAGACCGAGCACATTACGGCGAACTTTCAATTAAAATTAATGAAATTGTCTTGAAATTTGATCAAATAGCCGAACAATCTTCCAGTTTGACGAATAGAAGAGAAGGTAATTAAGTTTAGATCTTGGAGTCGGAAACTGAGTTGCTGAGAGGTGTTTCAGCGTGGATTCTATTCAATTATTCACGACAGCCCTCACAGTACATATCTGCTGAAGCATACCTTGACGAGGCTATTATATTAACCCCTCTAATTACCACTATACGACAATTTGCACTCAATACATTTAAAGGTATATTCATGGTTCCAGATTTCCAATTACAACAACAACAACAACAAAAACAACAACAACAACAACAATCTAAAGTAATAGTTTTTATTTGTTTTGTGAAAAAGCATAGAAAACCAAATAAGACATATCAGTTAGCCCTATTCATACCAAAAATGTCATCTTAGTTATTGAAAAATTAACAAAATAATTATTGGTTACTAAAACATAGAAACTATATACAATAAAAATCAGATTTATGGCGGCACTGGCTCAATGTGAGAGCCTGTTCATTGTTTCAATTTGCGCACGAACAAATTCTCATTTCTGATCAGAAATGTCATGTATCGACCAGAATGGAACTTTGAAATGTCCATCAACTCAGATCACGTCAGAAAATAGATATAACATTCAATATTAGATGAGGTAGTGTCTCTTGTGTCACGTCTCATTCCATGTATTAATTTGTACGGCTGAAGTAAAATCGGTACATGTTATCATAGAAAACAAGCCTGTTTATAAGCCTTATAGGTCGTATTGCATTCTTTCAGGCATTTTCTCATAGACAACCCTATATGTTTCCAGAATGTGAACGGCAACATGCATATAAAACGCATGTTTACCAAAGCTAACGACATGAGCAGTACAATTTCGGTAGTTCGACCTGTATTTAAACGGTGCTACTAACACATTGCCGTAAAATACCTGTATGATTCAATTTTGCGAGTTACTTACATGCTGTTTACATGCAAGTTTCGATAGTATCGCTTATACTAGTGGAACTACGTAGTTTTTTTTTTAACTTCTCGTGTATTTAGCTGTGGTATAAGGATATATTCTCGGTTTCTTGCATATTGTAGCTTTCTATGCCGAAATGTCCGCAAAAGAGTGTCTTGCAAACTAGTCAATGTATGAACGTACCCTTAGGTTGAGCAGCGATGGGTCCATGGGTTGAGGACATTGTCGGAAACAAGATTTGAAGTGACCTAATAAATTCAGTTGGTGTTGGGCAAATGACCACACCCGCGCATAGTAACCAAATCAAATCGAACGATATGCAACAATGCATTTATTTAATGAAGTGCAACTACGATTGAGATTTGGCATGAAATGGGTTTATAGATGTACGCTCCGTCGGTCAGATAGATCAGGCCAGATCAATCAGTGTACAGCGAGTATCAGCTCAGAACCTATTCATCGCATGATTCACGGATCTAATCAATCACCCGAATCCACATGCATGGCCAAGACAGCATAGTCTTGCCATTGTACGCTCAGATTAAAGCCCATCCCCTCCGACCCATGAAGCGACAGCTATTTTCGGTCAGAGATGTATCGTTTCTCATCTAACATTCAATCCTTCAAATAGCTGATCATTGAAAACATGGCTGACACCGTTGCAGGGTAATTCGTATACTGTTATTGTTATTTTTCATAACCGTTATTTCGGGCCGGTTTGCGGCAGACCTGAGTTTATCCTAATAAACATTATATAAACTCATTAGTCGTTGTTATTTTTTAAATCATTTATGTTCGTCGAGCGAAGCGAGTTTTGAACATAAGTTAGTTTACAACCATATCACATTAGAAAACACTCCCGTTGTCAAATTCGAATTCTTTGTGAACTGTTACGGTGGTGCGATATCGCTCAGAGGCTAGGTCTGCTCTCCAAAATATGTCTATATCATATTATCCACATAAATTTTCTTCTATCTCAAATATTGCTCTCTATTTCTTTCCCTTTCTCCCTCTGATCTCATATTAATATTTATGTTCTTCAGAATCGTAAGTATGTATATATTCAAGGCAAAGAGGGGCATTCAAAGGATAAGTGTATTCATTGACAACAAACTATAGTTCAGATTCAAATGGGCTACTAGTATTTATTATAAACGTAAACCACCAATACTCAACGTGAATAAAATATATTGTCAAGGAGGTGGAGGGCAATACCGCCTCTCCCACTTGCTAATATGTAACTATGATCAAAAAACATATCTAGCATCAATGACATATTGTATTTATTATAATGATCACAGCTGTAATTAATAAGAAGTTGTGAACTTCAAGAGAACTGATTATTAGTGTGAGATGAATCATAAATTTCAAGCTGCTAGCATAATATTGGGGAGGGAGGTGGTCAAATGAATCTATGTAATCAAAGAAATTTTCGACTTATGTTTGCCCAAAAACAAATCATTTTCTTAATACAAGAACAAAATGGCATAATCTGAATACTGCGCATGTACGTTATAAATGTCATATATTAGAGCTGAATTAATCGTTATCACCACATATTTCAGAATCGCACAAAGCATGTAACAATAAGTTCGTTGTTAGTCTATTCATGATATACGACAACAATGAATTAAGGGTTCTTTGTTACTGCTCTGCAGAGACGTGGGTAGTGGGTCTCTGTTAATAAGGGGGCTCTTTATTATGCCATGATATACTGATCAAGCGAAACGGTATCTGAGTTATGGGTTATCGGATCTGAATTAAATTTGGTACCGATATAATAAGATTCTTCTTCATGAGTGTTTAAAAAAGGACATATAGAGACGTTGTTCACAATTACCCTTATATAGAGTTAGCATTCCTTGTTTATTTGGAAATAATGGATTTATGTCCGTCCGAACAGATGGACCAGCCATGTTTCAAAAGAGGGTCGTTATATGCGTTACATGTCCGATTGACTCCAAATTAGTCAAATGATCAGGAAAAAGATAGCAAAAATATTTGCAATCACCATCATTAATATCGCACGTCATGCATCGCGAAAATTCACAACAGCATCAATCAGTAATATGTTTACAATGAGGTCGACACACGCAACCGAAAACGCCATGAAAAGACAGAATTTGTCACATGTCTGATGAACATGAAGTTGAAACAGACAAAAAAACATTTTATTATAGAATGCAGTGCGTACGCTGACTCTAATATTGCTAAAATTATAGCATAGATTTCATAAACATGAGTGATGATGATACGTTCATCTTCATAATGAAAAACAACGACAAACAAATAATCAATTCCGTGTGCAACATGATCCGGTTATTCTTTCTAAAAAGACAGAATGTCAATATGGGGAAATAAACGTTGAAAGTATTAATTTATAATACTAAGGATTATTGATCGTACATATGCCTATACCTTACTCGTATTTAAATTCGCGCTGTACTATTTTTCGCTCAGTTTTGAATTCGCGTACTTTAAATTCGCGCACCTAGCTGAGCGAATTCAAAACTGACAAAACTATTTTCGTAATATTTCCGTGATATTTTCGTATATCTTGAAACTGATGAAGTTTCGGTTCTTAGACATTGCTAAATACATCATAATTTTGTGGCGACCTGCAATATTAGTATTTCTTATACAAACATTTCAACAATGTCTCTGTCACACACATCTGGGGAAAATTACTAAAATACCCGTATAGACTATAGTCTATATTGGTATTTTAGTGATTTTCCCCAGGGGCCTGTATGTTACCATGATTTGTCGCTTGCCATTGTGAGCAATGGTCTTGATAGCGGTTGGCCGAATGTAAATTTATGCATACATGATGTACAGGCTAATTGTCTATTCAACCGTTCATAATATATGTAATTTCAGCAACATAGCCATCTTGTATTTCATATGACTGTGGTTTAGATTAAACTTCGGAGTCGTACTATTTTTCGCTCAGTTTTAAATTCACGCAACATTGGGTGCGCGAAAAATAGTACCGCGCGAATTTAAATACGAGTAAGGTATTACATGTATTTAATGTTAATGTGTAACTGTTCATGCATTAACTGTTATTTGCAACTGCCTCCATTGGTGTATATATTGCAGTAAATCATCTTATCTTATGATTATCACGGTGGTGAATCACGTGGTTTCGAAATTGGTGAGTACCACGCATTCAAAATATGCAAACGCACAAAAACACAAGATATGAGGAACTGACACGTGTGTACAAAACATAGCATTTTGATTATTACGAGCATATCCTAGTTTATTTTTAAGTTCATACCTTATTTGTTCCGAAATACGCGGTAGTTTTCTATAACATTCTGACCGAAGCTGCCAGTAGGATGTTCGTGAATACACCAGTCCATACATCTAGGATCCTTCGACTGACAACTTTGGTCAGAATGTTATAGCAAACAACTTGGACACAACAAAACAGCTTGTTTGGAAAATAGTGTGGCATATGCTCGCAGCTGCCAAATTACTATATATGTAATATATATCTATCATATAGTTTATTACCCTTTTCCTCGTTGCTGGTCGCGTTTTCGATCGTCTCGGCCATTTTGAAAGCGTGATATCATCAACTCGAAACCACGTGATTCACCACCGTGATTATGTTAATTGAGATCGCTATTTAAAACCTACCGCTCTTAGGATACGAAAGCAATGAACGCTCTTTAATAATACATGTTTTTGGAAAACGAAAGCAAGAGACGATCATTGGAAAGTTTGCTCGACTGACAAAAATTCAAATCGTCTTAAAGGCCCACTTAAAGTTCTAACCCCCAGATCACATATATAATTATATGCTATATTATATACCATGAACCCCCAGATCACATTATATAAAATATATGCCATATTATATACCATTTGAAAGAGGAAGCCCCAAAACATTGTATTATCAACTTATCCGGTGTAATAAACATGTTGTTTTTGTTCAGTTACTGACGTGTTTTTTTTCATCTGGATTGTAGATAAAATTGTATTATTTTCAATGGAGGGGGAATAACTCTAAATCCTAAAGATAGAGTTATTTCCCTTCCATTGAAAATACATTTTTAGTTTGAATTCTGTTGCATTCTGGGACCCAAAACGGGGGTAATCTTTCTATGATTTCAGTTGTTTTCATATTTCACTATGAGCATCTTCTAAGACACAGACGTTTCAAATGGTGATAAATTATAGTATTTTAATCATATTTTATGGCATAGATTGTGCGTCCTGCAGATATCTCAGCCACACATGTACATGGCTATATATAGAGCCTTTTGTTAAGTGGTGGTATCCACATTGGGAAGTTCCTGTGTGCATCCCATTGAAACAGACCGTAATATCCAAGTCACAGATATTCCATTGGATGGATGTCTTTCCAACTGCTACCTGAAACTCCAACCGTTGAAAATTTCCAACCTAGCTCGCCCTCCAACGGATTGCAATTTCAGTCCAAAACTTGGAAAAGTATTCGAAATTTTGGTTTTAATACAGTACACGAAATACTTGTTGGTACCATGCAGAACGAGTTAAAGGCACGTGAGGCCTTAGTTGTCGAAAATATTCATATTTGTTCCAATCACTGTAAACAGAAAAACATTAAAACGCATACAGTTTCGTTCATATATACCATGACCATCGCGTAAACAGCATGTTATCATAAAGATTTACTATATTTTACCTAAGCAAGAGCCTGATTGTGTTACAGAAGACAGCACAATGCTGCTGGCTAATCACACACAAATGGCATAAACGCTCTTTATTCGTTCCATATCAGGAATTCACCAACAAAGAACGCTCTTTATGTTTACCATCATAATATAAACAAACACCAGAAAAGTAACTTTTTATGCTTTTGTTTATATAACAATGGTCAAAGATATGACAATAACATACTGTTTATGCGATATTTCTTATTTGTATACGGACAAAGTCTGTCTACATTTTGTTGTTCTTTCTGTTTGTGGCGGTTTTTGATGGGTGGAAATATTTTCACAGGATACCCACCGCCAAGGCCAACCGTACCTTTAAACCTATAATTGGTAAAACATTTCCAACTAATACTGCATGTTTCGGGGGGGGGGGCGGTCGCCCCCATATTATAGGACTCACTGATATTTTGTATGGAGCTTCGCCATCGGTTGTGCTTTCTTAAAGGACCACTTAATTTTCTAATCAGCAGATCACATTATATACAATATATTCCATAATATAAACTATTTGAAAGAGGAAGCTCCAAAACATGGTATTATCAATATATCCGATCGATTAAACTGTGAAAGGGTTATTTTTGTCAAGGTACCGACGTGTGTTCTGTGCTGAATTTCGATCTGGTCTGTACTGCCAGTTTATTATTCCCAACAGAAGGGGAATAACTCTATCTATTAGTTGTGAATTATGATACATTTTGCATGGGTTAAATAACGGGAGAAGTCTTGGGGCGAATCTCTATCACTTGGTGCAGCTGTTCCATATTCTGGTGTAATATATATATTTTTGGTTCCTCTTCCAAATGTATATAATATGGAATATGTTTGTGTATAATCTGGGCATTCGAAAATTAAGTCTGGCCTTTATTATTGTCCAATGTCGTTAAATGCAGTTTCTTTTCCATCTTGCTTTATTTATCCGGAAATAATGTTTCTAAAAGCTGCTTCCACATACCTGCGGCTGACGCATGCGGTCAACGAATGCGTCTATCTGCTTGTACATGTAGACCTGCTGCTGACGCATGCGGCTATCAGGTTAGGCGCAACGTTTCAAACCATAGGGGAAACTGGGGTGGAGTGGGACAATGGGTACTGTGGGACAGTGGAGATAACTCCATAACATCGATGAGTTGCCTCATCTGTATGGATTCATTTGATGCTCATAAGATGTCCCATGCACATATGACATGAATCAAACGTGTCGCAAGCATATTCAATTTTTTATGTGAAAAAAAGGGTTTTGATGGAATCTGAGCAATTTTGTCCGAACACAACATTTTGAAATATTCAAAGTACATATGAGAGATATTTTCTTACCGACTCTTGAGCTCTGAAACAACTGTGTTTAAGCTTCAAATTGCATATCTGTTTCAATAGGTTAGCATAGGCATGTTGCTAGAATATTGAATCAACCGATACATGACCATGTCGGGGTAGAGTGGGACATATGGCTTGGTGTACATTGGGACGGTTAGTAACAGTAATGTAGAGTTGAGCAGATCTTTGGAAAATACCATTCCTGGTGGCTTTTATCTTCTACATGTAGACACCCAACAGAACGTTTTTTAATTATTTTGTCAGATTAGAATTGGGCCCTATGGATCGACACCGCGTTCCACTCCTCCCCGATTGAGTGGAAGTATCAATAAAACCTTATGTTTCAACTATATAAATGTGTGTTACCACATAAAGAATTTCCCTCTTTGAATGAATAACTGTTTCGGTTGTTGTTATGGGATATGTTATTGAATTCCAATGGGTGACCCACTGTACCCCATGGCACGGGGAAGTGTGGGACATTTGGGTACGGTACATTGTTTAAGTTGCCAGCATGGGAAATATATCAAGTTGGTAATAGTATACACAGTCATATTAGTTGCGGTAATCAATTATGTATAAATCTTACACAAAACAACAGTTGGATATGTAGCACAAATTGAGTTCTGGGCCTTGGAAGAAAAAATGTCCCACTCCACCCAAGTTCCCCCTACATATAGATCACTGGCACTTTCACAGGGTTGCGGCTGACGCAGTTAAAGGTACGGTTGGCCTTGGCGGTGGGTATCCTGTGAAAATATTTCCACCCGTCAAAAACCGCCACAAACAGAAAGAACATCAAAATGTAGACATACTTTATCCGTATACAAATAAGAAATATCGCATAAACAGTATGTTATTGTCATATGTTTGACCATTGCTATGTAAACAAAAGCATAAACAGTTACTTTTCTGGCGTTTGTTTATATTATGATGGTAAACATAAAGAGCGTTCTTTGTTGGTGAATTCCTGATAGGGAGCTAATCAAGAGCGTTTATGCCATTTGTGTGTGATTAGCCAGTAGCATTGTGCTGTTTTCTGTAACACAATCAATCTCTTGCTTAGGTAAAATATAATAGGTCTTTATGATAACATTCTGTTTACGCGATAGTCATGGTACATATGGACGAAACTGTATGCGTGTTTCTGTTTTTCCGTTTACGGTGTTTGGAACAAATATGAATATTTTCGACAATTAAGGCCAACCGTGCCTTTAAACTCATCCGATTAAAAATAGTTTTGAAATAGTATGCGTTTATCTGCGTCATCCGCAACCCCGTGAAAGCTTTGTATTGTTTGGAACGTTGCGCCTTATACGAGATAGCCGCATGAACGTCAGTCGCAGGTCTGCGAAAACAGCTAATATCCGTTTTGACGTTATGAGCACCAATTCTAAGGCGTGTACCAGATTGCGTGTCAATTCTCATTTCACCGACGAATATTCTCCAAAAAAAAAACAAAAAAAATCTATCGGCATGACTGCATTGGGAATGTGGATCGTATCATTTGATTAACCTGATTAATACAACCTACAAATAAGGGTGTATCTCAAAATCAATCCTCCAATTAAACTACCAAGATGAAATATTCAACGACATAACATTAATGGACTGATCTTTTGCCGATGTCAAGCAATTTAAATTCCCTACCACCGAGCAGTTACCAATCGTCGTGAGAATGGAGAAAATTAATTCGAAAAATACACGCGAACATCCATTATTGAATAACTCTCACGCGAGACTTTGTCTGAGGACGTGATACGTCCGCATGAGGCCGTTGGTCATGACGAATATGGATTGCTACCCCCACGTACATTGGATGTCTTTATCATGACGGGAGCCGCGCTTGTACAACATTAAATATCCTGTGACAGGGCATTCTCTAAAATATGCGAGTCCAGCCAATACGCCAAGGATTATATAGCAAACTATATGTAATCGGGGTTCACGATTACATGGCTAGTGGCATCTAATCGCGAGCACAGGTGGCACGTGATGTTCGATTGAATATCAGAATGTTGGATATCATATAATCCCATATCCCATAATATGTATCCCATTATCGAAATATGAAATACAACGAAAAAGCGAAATAGGAAAATACAGCGAAATAGCGAAATATAAAACGAAAAAGCGAAATAGGAAAATACAGCCAAATATAGAAATAGGAAATTATTTTTATCAACGAAATAACGGAGATATTTGAAGAAGTGTTTTTGACGAAATAACGGAGATATTTGAAGAAGTGTTTTAAAGAGCGTAACCCAAACCTACTGCATGCCCACCAACCCAATAGAAGAATTTGACTCATATTTCACCAGAGTTGATCTATTGTGGTGTTGCAATTTCTCATACAAATCGCCGTTATTTCGTCAAAGTACATTCTTTATAGAGTTATTATACCCTTCAGAATAAATATGATATTCAATCGAAAACACACGTGCCTCCGTGATCGCGATTATATGCCAATAGCCATCTAATCGTGAACCCCGATTGACTATCTTTTGGTAGTCAAACGTGTGCGTATTAGGTGATCAAACCATTCCATGCGAATCTCCCAAATGGGTAAGAGCTTGCATTGCTCAGGGATTTCGCAAAATTTCAGGAAGCTCCTGGCATGGAAGGGTTAATGTAGTGTAGAGATAGATTGTGCTTGTTTCAGCATCGATAGCCAAAGCGAATATTAACCATTTCTTTACTTAATTTATTCTCTCATTCAGTTATAAAAAACATTAAAATGGATGGTCTATTATTCAATTGAAGGGGTATTCAGGAAAAATGAGCGGATGATATGCAGACAAACAAACAGATTATACAAAAATGTTGAACTTATTATCTGAATATTAGACCATTCCAGTGTATACTTTTATAACTATTTGTTGAGTAATGGGTCTTAGTGTGAAGATAGATTTTACTCTATACATGACTAAATCCTTCGGCGCATACTACAGGCCACATTTCTTATCCGGTTGTCACCAAAACTTCATATGGTATTCGGGTGGCCTCTATAGATGGGAGGTGTTGAACTTTTCCGATGTCCCTCAAGTTGGCGCTTCTTTTTCATATTTTTCATATGGTCTTTAGTGTGTAACATGCGCCCACCCATGTATCTCCGTGATCTTGGATGAGATGTGAATGATCTTTTGTTTAGTAACAATGGGACGAAGGGAAACATAATACATGTTTTGATCAGTCATCACAAGACATATTTTGAATTAAGCCACATCAGAAATTTTATAAATCTCAGCGGAAAGCTACCTTTGCTGGAATATTATGTGCGGTACACTTGTTACGAGTTTCATCGACCATAATATGATGAAGACCAAAAATTTATTGGCTATGCCATGCGTAAAATTGAATACCATTGATTAAATTCCGTTAACAACAAATATCTATATGACGTTTTGGTGGAAACATGTGGCCATTTGGATGAAGATCGGCTATGGCGGTCCGAACCTACACGCCCCCCAATAACGACCTCACATTTACAGCAATTGTTTTGAAGGAATAATCTCCATTTCCTGATGTAATCACAATTTGAAGGCACCATCATGCGAAATCACATAATTTATGAGCAGTTTATGATTCGACTAATATCAATGTTGATAGAGACCTTTCGCATGTTGAACAACGACAGATAATTATTACGAATAGCTATTCGTTGTCGTATTTTTTTTTTCGGACGGTCCAGAAACCTTTTCGCAGATTTGACGACAATGAGTCCGTTTGTGAGACAATCCTGCTTGCTGCCCGCGGTAAGGGGATTACGGGACAGCCTGTCGTGATTATTTTGTACTTAATTATAGGCTGTTATCAGGCTGTTTCGCAAGCGTCTCGTGTTTCACGCCGACGAATGATTTGATTGCCACTTAAGGTCAATTCCCACCGGGCGCGAGCGCGCGATTTTTACGACCGTTTTCTCTCGTCCGCAGTGGTTCAAAGCGCGCGATTTTTATATTCACACTGAAAGCTACTGAATCGATTCGTCGCGCGCCATAGTCAGGGTAGATAATCGTTCGAGTGCATCATTTTGGCTCACCGAAATTGTCTTGGAGATTCTTCCATTTGTTTTTACATTGTTGGACTGTTGGGCAAATAATCAAAAATATTCATTAGTCTCAACCATTATTACATGTACTGTTTTGGGGTCAAAATTATAACTGTGTATGGGAATTTCAAAGCTAAAAATATAGTTTTGAATTGCAAGGCAGGTCACAAATTCAATGTATATGGAAATTCTAAACAGAGTTTGCTCAACATAAAAATCTATGGGATTTTAAAACTCATTGCATTGTGAAATATAATATGTCAAGTGGAATATTGTATGGACTTTCTAAATTCTCAGAACAATTGCCGGCAGTTCATTTTATTTAAAAAAAATGTAGGCAAAGTGACTCCACAAGGTTGGTCTGCCTATTTGGAATGGATTGGGACCAAAAATTACACTTCAATTATATGCCTGTCGCTTAAGACCCCCATCACCTTTATTATCGCGGCGACAAATAAATGTGTCGTCTTCAAATAGGACAAATGCGCACGGATGAGCATCCTATTTGACAGCGACACAATTATCTTGCTGGTTTGCCACAAAGCGAGAAATCGACGAACCAAATATTCACTGCTGTAATCGCGTCGTGGCCAGCGATAGGGTCGTTTTAACTTGATTCGAACAATAAAACTAGACTCTAAACAACTGCGACTTAGTTGCAGGCTTGGATATTTACCACCATGGGAACCTGTGCGTCTGGTTATGAGCGCGATCAGACGATCGACTTATAACGCAATAACGTAATGTTTTCCTCTGTTTGTAATCTTTCAGATCCTGGTTTGAAACTTTGAAACAGATTAACCACCATGTTCACATGCAACTGCGAGGTCAGTCGAACATATTTGAACAGGGTCGTTATTTCGAATACAATGTGTTAGTATCGCTACCCTCAATGAAGGCCAATTGCACTACTGTGTTATTCTTAGTCCCATTGGACGTACACTCCAACTGAACCCATATATTCAATGGTTGAGCGTCTATATATATACTCAACCATTTAGTTTTTCGTCTTTGCTAACTAGATGCTGGAATATCTTAGTCCATAACATACAATTTCAATGTTGTACCTTATATATACATCCATATATTTTTGTGTTATCACCACCTTGTCACTTTAAAACAATGAATTGTGAATTCTGGAGAGGGGCTACATGCAGCTAAGTTGAAATAACGTTTAGTATATATGAACAAAATTAGTTAAAAGTACATCATAATAACCGAAGCATCTCTATGATCTGCTTTGGTGCATGGGAGGAATGACCATAATTCGTTGATTTCGCCCACACGTGTATATAGACACCGGAGGTGGCCATGATTGAACTTGGAAGTAAGCTGCGAACGTTTTGCATCAAACAAATTCTTTGTTTGGCCGATTACGATGCCGTTGAGTTTGGAAATTTATCAGAAATATTTGAAAATTGGTGTACACGTATCCCTGGCTTTGTCTATTTGCGTACCTGCCTATGTATGCCCTTGTCGTGCTTATAATTAAAATGCCTGCATGAACATTTTAAATTATATCGTATCTTATCTTGTATATTATTGACTGATCACAACGCCGTCTGGCAAGATTTTCTACCACAATATATAGAAGGGTGTCCACATATTGTGAGTTTTGTCCAGATGTTAACTATAGAGTTATGGCACTTTGATTGTCAGAAAAGGTAGGAAGTTGCACATCGATAATGAGCGTGTGACCATCTCCAATAACCTATCGCCGGGGAAATGTCATGCTCATTATAAGATTAAGGATTGGTTGTCATGGTTGAGAGCTCTCTCTCTCTATATATATGGAGATTATAATTGATATTATTTATATACTTTTGTGAAGTAATTCTGTTTGTGCTCATCATTATTCAGTTGCTTCGAAATAACTAGCTAGTCGTAACATCACTGCTTGTTTGTTGCGTATACACTGTGTATATCCGACACCGGATATTATGCAGGAAAATTTCATTTGTTTACATAATATGCCTAAATGTTTTTACCGAATATTCATAATTGTTAAAAACCACGACACACCAGGAGGATAAAATCCCTCTGAATAATAGTAGAATATACCATACTTTTATGATATACCATCTATACATTCGCAAATCACCTGATCTTCGAACGTATGCCCTCTCTCGAATTCGATGACTCAGTCCTGTGGTTCAAACTGAGGTGCAGATCTTCAAACTATATTTTATGTGTGTCATATCGCTCTGACCAATTCTGTCACGAGCGATACTGGGAACTACTTGATCAGTCTAAAGCGGATGCACTAGATCTTAATATACCCATGGTTGTAACTGGCGACTTTAATTCTAATGCCTTGGACCCATCCTCAAAAATCAATGAAATAATCTCCTACTATAGCCTTCGGGACATCATTAAAACTCCAACCAGAGTTACATCGACAACGTCGACACTTCTCGACCCCATCATAGTGAACAGCGCTGTCACATCATGTGAATCAGAAGTGATTGACTTCGGCAGATCTATCTCAGATCACTATGCGGTAATAGCATATTTGAAATACGAGTATAGCAGTAATGGTCCATATTCTCGATTGGTCAGAAACTACGAAAAAGGCAATTATGAATAAGCAATGGAACTCATCCGCGACCCAGAATGGTTACGCTCAATTGAAATAGCTCCTGATATTGACACAGCGACTGAAATTTTTACTTCAAAATTCCTTGAAATTATGGATCAAACGGTTCCTCAATCTAAAATATTGATCAGGCCCAAAGACAAACATTGGTTCACATCAGAATTACGATCGATGATTCGAAGAAGAGACAGGCTACGTAAGATTGCGATAAAATCCAAAAAGGACATAGACTGGGCGAAATTCAAAAAAAGTTCGAAACACGGTCAACAATATGAAAAAGTACGCAAGGGCCCAATACGAGGAACATCTCCAGAATACTGTCAAAGACCAACCTTCCCCAAAATAGTTTTGGCATAGCATCAACGAAATTATGCAAAACAAACATAACTAGAATGCACTCAGAGAGATGCCAACGTGCGCAAAAATGTAATAAACAATAATTTAAAAAATAATTTCACTGTATTTTACTTAATTTATTTAATTTAATTTAATGTTAGCAAAAAAAGACAATTACCATTTCTCATTTCATCACAGATAAAAGGCAAATTACTATATTAATCACTTAAGTAATTAAAACCAATTCCATGTTGCCGAAATGATAAGACTTTAATATCGATTACATTTTTTTCAGCGGCCTATTTTCATTTTCATTTTCCGATAGTCAAAGTTGACCAAAGGAGCAATTATAAGAAATAATTAGTACTATTTTTGTAAATATTGATAGCAGTCAATATGCACCAATACATATCAATAATTAATCAATAACGATCATTTTATGTAATAATAAACTCTTAAAACGGTGTTTGTGTTAACAAATGCGTTTTGTTTTGTGTTACGTCATTCGTCGTATTTAACCCGGAACTCTGCTGAAGGTTAGGCTATTCAGCCTATTGCGTCGAATTACAAAATCGCGTTTTGAATGTCTCTCTTTTCCCGCACGATAAAAAGAGGTCTTCGCACGAACCAAAAATGATAAAACTTCCCAATTATAAGTGAAAATACCCAAATGAAGGAGTCTATGTAGGTCCCGAAGGAGTCTATAGACTCTTTGATGTAGATTTCTGATGGAGAAAATGTAGGTCGATCTATTTTTGTCATAACTCTGACGAATTTTGACCTGGGAGAAAAAATCGAAATCGAGGCCAACTACGAGCATGCCAGTTTTAAATATAGAAACAGGGAAACCTGACAAATAAATAAACGAAAACAACACATAAAATAAACATAGCAAAAACGCGGCACAGTAAAAATGTCAGAACGCCACGAGGTTTTACGTCGTTTTTGGTGACGTCATGGAGTGTGACACCAAGCTACCAAGCTACCAAGCTTCCAAGCTACGAATCTGTCTGATCGCCATACTGTTGCGCGAGCGCACGTAAAGACGCTATCCCCCTGTATCACTTCGTGATAAGACGTTTATGAAAGGGTCCTGTTTGGGACGACCAACTTTAAAAAGAAAAAAATCACGGACTCTATTTTACAAGTAGCACGCGGTCACGGGGAGAAAATTAATCTAATTTTTTATTTTTATGTACCGTCAATGTGTTGAAAGAATAAACCTTTAACAACCTTGGCGATTATAAATACAAATTAAAGTAGTGAGCGATACATTTCAACACAAGGGAACAAAAGAAAAGACTGAGAAGTGCCGCGAAGGCCAGATTCCACCGGATCCTGAAAAGATAGTGTGTTAGATTGTATTTTGAAGGACCTGGTTGAAGCGCATGAACGATTAGAAAGTCGACAGGAAGAATATATAGTGTTGGTTACAGACGATTTACTAAATGATGAGCTGGGTGATGAAATGGAAAGAATGTACAAAGAACTGTGTGACGCTAAATCAAGAATGGTAAAACGCGCGAAAGCGCGCAATATTCGGGTCATCAAACCAGAAAAGAATGTGAAACTAAAGAAATTGGACGCACCTACATTTAATGGAGACATCAGGTTGTTTCACAGCTTCAACAGAGATTTCGAGAGAAATGTGGCGACAGAATACGGAAAAGACCCTTACGCACTGAAAAGTTGTTTGAAGGGAGATGCGTTGCAGGAAGTAGAAGGAGTAGACGACGATTTCGAGGCCATGTTTCGTAGATTGGACCTGAAATATGGGAGACCTGAGCGGTTGGCAGATGTAGTAATTGGTGACGTCAGGCGACTAAAGACGGTGAACGATGGTGATTCGGAGAAATTCATAGAGATGGTAACAACGGTAGAGAGATGTTGGATTCATTTGCAGCACGCGGATTTGCAACACGAAATGGAGAATGTCACGGTGATGTGCGAGATTGAGAAATTGTTACCGACCACACAGATGCGAGAATGGGCATTAAGGAAAGAGCGTAGAGATTACACATCGAAACTATCGTTTGGAGCCTTCCTTGACTTCCTCAAAGAAGAGAAGAATGCGATGGAATATATGACGACATCAGTGAGAAAGTCTAGCATGGGCGCGAAACCGAAAGCACGGGTATCCACTGTGGAACTAGATGATGTCGAATCGAACTGCGTTCTCAGAGACGAGTTAAAACGGACCCAGAAAGCCGTGACCGAAATTGCCGAAGGGTTGGCACAAGTAGTGAAAATCGTTGGACATAAAGCTTCAGCAGAGACCAGCTACTCTGAGCTGAATCAGCAAGCTTATTGTTGGTACCACAAATTTAATGGCCACGATATCTGTGACTGTTATGGTTTCAAAAGGCTTAATATTCGCGAGAAGTTGGAACAAATTCGTCAGAGCGGAGCATGCTTCTCGTGCTTGGGCCTCAATCATAGAGCCGATACCTGTCCGAACAGTAAAGCATGGGAAATTTCAGATGAGCAAGGGAAAATACGTGGACGTCGACATCACCCACTTATCCACGCCCCAATGTTGAATGTTACGGGGAAATCAATGCACAACGCCGCTCAAGTGCGCGACAAATTTCAAAAGCAGCCAACCTTGTTGATGATCAGCAGAGTTCCATGTAGAGGTGTACCCATCACCACCTTATGGGACCCGGGTGCGGATGTCTCTCTTATTACACACAAAATTGCGAAACAACTGCGTCTCGTGGGCAGAAAGGTTTCATTGACACTCACTAAGGTTGGAAACGTGACGGATGTCTTAGAAAGCTACGAGTACATAGTTCCAATTGTGGACATGAATGGAAAAGTATGGCAGATTCGAGCATTTGGTATGGACCAGGTAACGTCTGACATAGCTTCTGTCGATGTTAATGTGGTGGCAAGTTTATTCAGTGGTATTTCAACTAATGACATTGAACGACCGGTAGGCAATGTGGACTTCCTCGTGGGAACAGACTGTTGTTCGATATTGCCGGAAAAAAAACCCAACAGGCTGGAAATCTTCAATTGATGCAAAATGTTTTTGGATACTGTTTTCGAGGGAACCACCCTCTTCTTCGTACGCAGTTGAGCAGTTGCACCAACACAGTGCGTATTCACTTTACATCATACATCACCCTGATGGAGAATGAAGATTTGGAGAAAAAATCAGCGGCCGTTGAGTCGAAGGATTTGCAGTCCAACGAGACTACAGATAACATTATAGATGAGATCCAAGTTGTTGCGACACTGGAAGAGAACTCACTAGAACAAGAAATTGTTGATGGTGTGATGTCTGATTGTGAAATCGACTCCGTACTTCTGGGTGATGCCCTGATGGAGAAATCAACAGAGGGAACATCGCATCTCATTAATGCTGATGAAGCTGATAATGAGATCGGTGACCAGAAACCCAATAATGAGCCAACAGAAGATGATGCCATTGCTGAACCGTGTGGTGATCCATCCGAAGATACCCCTACACAAGATGATGAACAAATGAGAGAGATGACAGTGGCAGACAATTTAGATGCTGAGCTTCTGAGTGATGCTCTGAAAGAGGATAACGTTGATCAAGAGGTCGATAATAATGAGTCTGAGTATACCGATGACTCAACTTCAGAAATGACTGTTCCAGAAATAATGGTTGAAATGGCCCCTGAAGTGGCAGCTGAGGAGATGGTCAATGATACAGTTAAAAAGATGGCACAATATTCTCCAGTTGAAGAGATAGCACATGATACTCCAGTTGAAAAGATGGCACAAGATACTCCAGTTGAAGAGATGGACGAAGAATCACCAGATACAGTTCCTAAGTCACCAGTTGATAAGACAGTTTTTCAGACAACACTTGCATAAACATGTACGGTACCTGAGTCAACATTTGAGGAGATGGTTGATAATATAGTTTCTGTTACAACAGTTGACGAACTTGTTCAAGAGACTTCATATGAAGACACACCAGTTGAGATGGTTCCTGAAACAATAGTTGTGGTGACAGTTCCTGAGATATTAAGTGAAGAGCCAGTTTCTAACACAACACTTGAGACAGTTCATGCAACACCAGTTCAAGAACTAGTCTCTGAAACAGCGGTTGATGAGACTCATCCTGAAATAACAATTGAAGTTACAGTCCCTGAGACACCAGTGGAAAAGATGGTTCAAGAAACTCCACGCGATAAGCTGGTTCAAGATACACCAGTTGAAGTAGTTATCCCTGAGAAATTAGTTCAACAGACAATTCAAGCTGCAGTGGTTGAACAGACAGTTCCTGAGGCCTTTGGTGAAGAAACACCAGTTGAGATGGTTCACGACACTTCAGTTCATGAGATGCCCATTGGAGAGAAGGACCGAGAAACACAAGTTGAAGAGATGTTTCCTGAGACAATAGTTGAAAAGGGCCAAGAGATGTCAGTTGAGGACACAGGTGCAGAAATAACTGTTGAGGAGCTTCGAGAGGAAGTTGAGGCGGAAGCTGTTGAATCCACAGTTAGAGCAGCACATATCTCTGATGCAGAAGTTGTGTCATCACATAAAGAAATCAAAGATGGAAAGGTTCGTGACGTGACACTTAGTCTACGGTACAAGATTCAAAATTCAGAAATATTATACAGAGGACTGGAAAACACTGTAATTCGTAGGTCCGTGCACATAATGATCATGATTCTTCCAAACCTAATGATGTCGGAACTTGATGTGTTTAATGCCTAAGTTTATCATGTTGTGGCGGGACTGTATCACTTCGTGATAAGACGTTTATGAAAGGGTCCTGTTTGGGACGACCGACTTTAAAAAGAAAAAAATCACGGACTCTATTTTACAAGTAGCACGCGGTCACGGGGAGAAAATTAATCTAAATTTTTATTTTTATGTACCGTCAATGTGTTGAAAGAATAAACCTTTAACAACCTTGGCGATTATAAATACAAATTAAAGTAGTGAGCGATACACCCCCCTCTCATCGATTATGATGGCAATCTTGAAACTGACGATCAAACCAAAGCATCGATGCTTAATAATGCCTTCATTGCAAACTCATTCCTCGACGATTCCTCTTGCAATCTACCGGTGTTCACACAAAAATGTAATGATACGATAACTGAAATTGACTTCACTTCGGCAATTGCGAGTATGAAACCAAACAAAGCGTCAGGCCATGACGGCATCACAGTTAGAATGCTGCAGAAAACAAGCCCAGCTATTGCCACCCCTCTCAGAATTCTATTTAAGAAATCTCTTGAATCGTGCGCATTTCCTAATAAATGGAAACAAGCAAATGTCATTCCTATTTATAAGAAAAACGACAGATCCAACTGCAAAAACTATCGCCCAATAGCTCTACTTCCATGCGTCAGCAAGCTCCTGGAGAAAATAGTACTTAAATATTTATCCGCTTATTTCAGTAAGAACAATATACTATTCCAATACCAATCAGGATTTGTATCAGGCCACAGCACCACTTTTCAGCTACTTGAGATATACCACACCCTGTGCCAGGCACTCGATGAGAAGTTAAATATACGTCTGCAATTTTCTGCGATATTTCCAAAGCATTTGAGAGAGCCTGGCACAGAGGGTTGTTATTCAAGTTGAAGCAAAACGGAGTAACCGGGAATATACACAAATGGATACACAGTTATCTCTCTAATAGATCACAGCGCTTTCAAATAGGAATTACATTATCTGACTATCAGACGATATCGGCAGGTGTTCCACAAGGAGCTATCCTCGGACCCTTTCTATTTTTGACTTACATTAACGACATCGCAACAACGATCCAATCACTCACTCGAATGTACGCGGATAATACTTGCTTCTGTACTGCCCAAACATCACCCGATGATTGTGCTCGCGAACTCTATGATGACATTGAAAGAGTGAATCGGTGGTCAAAACAATGGATGGTAACCTTTAATGCAGAAAAAACAAAGTCTATGGTATTTTCACTGACCCCCTCTGACGAGTCCCTCGATTTAGATCTCGACAACGATGCGATTCAACAAGTAACTCTTCACACCCATCTTGGCGTTTCTATCCAATCAAATCTACATTGGGACACCCAAATAAATACTATTTGCAAAAGAGTTGCCAGCAGATTGTCACAACTCAGGAAGATTAAATTCAAAGTAAACCGACAGACGATCGAGATAATGTTCAAAACATATATACTCCCAATAATGGAATATGGTGACATAATTTGGGATAACGCCCCTGACTGCCTACTCCAAAAGCTCGACCGTCTATATATCGAGGGTGGTAGAATAATAACTGGCCTGACCCGATCTGCATCAGAAGCGAGAGTACTGGGTGAACTTGGATGGTGTCAGAGTGAATAAATTCCCCCTTGCTCAAATTGATCACGATTCCATAAACTGAGTATTTCTCGTACGTAGATTTCACACGGCATGTTACAAGGCATTAATTATTGCGTGATAAGTATGATATTGTGATGTGTCTCACTATATTTGTATATCGTATTTTCTGTGGACAAATTATTTCATTGAAGAAACGTATCCGCTATTAACCAGACTTTCCAATACATGTCGAAGTATAATCCAGTGTAAAATTGGCAGATCATTACTAAAAACACCATTGTAAAATATATCCGCATGGTTTAATATTGCGAAATTAATTACAGTCCTATTCAATTCTATCGTGTATATAGTTACGCTAATCACGCAAATCGCGTTCAATCATGCCTGTAGCATTGTTTGTAACTTGGAAACTCACAAACACGTGTACATGTATAAAAAGCTATACGGTAAATTTCGAGAGGGACACAAAAACACTAGAGGAATTCAGAATTTGGAAATTGTTGCTGTCGGACAAGTTCACCCGCCGGGCTGCATGCTATGCGGTCCGGCGGGGTCTTTGTATATACATTGTTGATGCTGTTAAATCTGTTGATTCATGTACAAATTAAAATGACTAATTCCTCAAGATGTGTACACTTCTTATGACCCGGAACATCTGCACGGAAAATCTTCTACTGGACACGGAACACGCTCTACGCAACGGTAGGCAGTTGTTACCGGTCGGCTTAGGAAGGTCGGATGTACGCATGCGCGGACATTCAACAGGAAGTACATTAATATGAAAGCAGTTAGTAGTCTCGATACATCGAGCGTTAAACCAGCTTGGAGTTGGAAAATGTTTACATCCGCGAATTACGAAATGTTTTTCAAATTATTAGATAATTGCGGTCAAATGTAATGGAAACAAAGGAATCCAGAATACAATACAATATGAATTTAGAATGATATTACGTTGCAAAACGGGATGGAATCGATGTGCTAAGTTCAAATTCAAATTGTTTATTTGGTATAGAATCCAATATTAGATTATTACCAACACATATAGTAGCTTACAACTGAACTGGGAGTGTTGTGCCTCGTCTGGGAGTCAGTCAAAGTTACACCGAGTCAGCTAGTCACACTCACAGTGTCTGGCAATGTCCTGAGTGGGATTCTGATTTCTGTTAATTCATCACTAGTTAAGTTAAGAGTTAACAATTCTTTCCCAGATTACCGCAATGTCCATGAAGATAGAAGCTAGAACTCTGCAACACAACATCAGTCATCACATTCACAAAGTGAATGTACACATCAGCAGCACCTAACCAGCAATGACATTGACACAGTGAAAGGAACAGTACAAATCCAGACTCTAATTGTTGAAATTATAATATTACTATAGTGGTCTAGTATAGAATATCAATAACAGTATGATTAAATTTATTTCAATTTCCAAATTAATTTCATGTTTTTTGAGGTGGGGGATATTACTTTAAGAAGCCCCAAATGTCAGCCACCAACCACACCCCTCTCAATGCACCATGGTTGGTTTTGTTAAAAATAACTTAACTGTGGAACTGTTATTTTTCCAATGTTGTCAATCCGACCAGTTTCAGCAATCAGCATTGACAAATGTTTTTAAATTTAAGTCATAGGCCTAGTGTCAGTTGTTGAAAATATTCGGTTGTGGTTATCTTCACTATGTGCAATAGTTGAGTTCAGTCTTGAAGATTTTCACCCCACCCCACGCTGCATTAATTAAAGCTCACCAGACATGTTTGTATATCATTCACCGTCACTCAAAAAAAAATTTCATTCATGTGAATTCCACAAAAAAAAGGATTGTCTGGCAATGATAACATAATTATTGTTAGAAATATGACAAACTTACATTTTTGTGAAAAATAATTTTATAGTGGAGTGAATTTTTTTTTGATATTCCAAGTTCAACAATGTACAGTAATGCTCTAAGCATATGACCTGTTAACCACAGCAGAATTATGGAAAACAAATCAGGATTTAGTCAGAAATATGGCAAATTAACACATTGAGTTTCATGGTATAGGTGTCATTGACCTAAGATTAGATGCACTAATAATTGGCACTATTAAAAGAGCGTTTATTAACTTCAATATCAATTAAAAGATAGTGTTCGAGAAAACTTTTTCTGGAGATTATTTTTCTTCAATTTTGTTGTTGTAATTTTTTAACAGTTTGTTCAATCTAATATACTTAATGTTAATATGAGAAAAGTAGAGCATATGGATTTCAATTATTTAATTTTGCTCTTGCTTTTAAAATACTTTACCAGAATATGTGGAATTTGGCACATTCCCAGTTTCTTTCTTTAAGTTGACAATAAACGCTCTTTATTTGTAATTATTAGTGCCGCTTTAAGTCATCTGAGGTCAATATCAACTATCCCATGACACTCCCTATGTCAATTTATCTTTGTGTGCACAAATTATCCCACATATCTTCTGAGCTGATAACAAGCACTCTTCATTGATCATCTACATGTATGGTTTTTTTGCTAAGAAAAAATACGCATTTAGTCCCTTTAAATGCAAAAATAAATATCAGAAAATTTTAGGCTTATAGTTAGTTTGAAATAAACCAGGTATGAAATTCCCAATTGTTAAACAAAATTGGGGTGGGGTATCTGGTGGATAAACCCCACCCCTATCACCAATTCACCACATTGTTTAGTTCTAAAGGGGTTATTCAAATGGAGTATTTAGTACTATTTACTAAAAATGAACAAGTCATTCACATTATTTACCTTAAAATTCAGTCTAGTTTGGACACCAGTGAAATACATACATGTATGTACAAAACTACAACATTGCTATTTAAATTTGCTATTATATTCCCAATATTGAGACAATATGGTTATTTATAATTAACCCTTCCGTGATTGGGGCTTCTTGAAATTTTGTGAAAAACCCTGTGCCAATGCATTCTCTTACATATATAAAGATCCTGTGCCAGTGCATTCACTTATATATGAGTCTTCATAGGGTTCCTCACATATATTGACCTAACAATATTTACTTCGACCTTGTAAACCAGTGCATTCTCTTATATATGCAGGGCTCCTTATGGGAGACATATATAAGAGAATGCACTGGCACAGGATCTTTAATGCTGCAAACGGATTAATATAATTTATCTCGGCAAAATATGGACAAAACTGTTTATAAGTCTTCAACAAAGATGCCTTCTGATATTCTCTGTACGCGGTTACATATTATACAAAGTTTGAAAGCTTTGTGCAATTAATTTGCCAGTTAATTACTAATATTATGGAGTCTCACATACTAGTACATGTAGCAGATTATCATCAAAATAATTACACGTAATTTACACATAAACACTAAAAGTAATGAGCCGTGTCAAGATTGGCTGGTACCGGTGTACACGTACCACGTCATCTGCCACTGGTTATCTTTCCCAACTCTGGATACCCCCCCCCCCCCCCCACCATGGAAAACAAATTAACTTCGATTTTTGAGAATATTTTATTTCAAGTAAATTTTGTAAACCCTAACCAACCCACTGACGAGGCTACATACATATATGACAAAAAATGATCTTATTGATTATTTTCATATTTAAAGCAATAAAATCAAAAGGTGATCCCCCCCCCCCCCCCCCCCCCGTCATATTCAACCTTGTCAGTGGGTGGTGTTAACAAAATTGACTTGAAAACAAAATTGTTCTCAAGAATAATTTTTATCGGCATTGCAGGAGATACTAATCTATCTATACTAGTACTACATCTATTAAATAAAACTCAATTTTGTTTGTTTGTCTGTATGTGTGGTACTGTTTATTATAGGCGACCAAGCGGCTGGACCATCGGAGCTGAACATTTGCATATATGGATAATTTGCCCTGGTAAGCGATATTAGATAGGTCATGTTCACTGCAGATGTCTTAAAAGGGCACACATACACAAATATTTTATATATATTTTGGCTAGAGGAGTTGATGAAAATTGATACACATGGGCAAATTGAGTGTCATATGATAGGTGGCATTGACCTCAGACAACTTAAAGGAGCACTAATAAATAAATTTAATTAAATAATTGATGACAAACCCAAACTAGTTGGAACCTGGTCACTTGAAATTGGTACGGTATGTAGCGATAAATTGACCCGGGATTACCATTGGATAGGTGCCATTGAAACTTTAAAATTATATTATCATATGTGATGAACAATAAAGTGCGTTCGTTATCAGCTTTGATGATATGTGGGAAAATTGGTACACTGGGGTCACCTGACCATGTGCTAGGCGCCTTTGACCTAAGATGACTTAAAGCAGAACTAATAAATTATCTTAACGTATATGATCAATGAAGAGCATTTATTATCAGCTCAGAAAATATGTGGGTAATTTGACATGGGGAGTGTCATGGGATAGGTGCCATTAACATCAGATGACTATCAGATAAAATTATTTAAGCGTTGCACCGGGTAAAGAATGAGTAATTTATTAGGGCCCCTTCAAGTCATTTCAACTAATTATCACCTGAGGTAGACATCACCCATTGCTTGACAATAAACATAGTTACCTCTATCTTATAAGGTGATAACAAATACTGTTTAGTGCTATAAATTATTTGTGCGTTTTTAATAAAAACGCACTAATAATTTATAGCAATAGATACCTCTATCTTATAAGGTGGTAACAAATGCTCTTTATTGCTATAAAACGCACTAATAATTTATAGCAATAGATACCTCTATCTTATAAGGTGATAACAAATGCTCTTTATTGCTATAAATTATTTGTGTGTTTTAATAAAAACGCACTAATAATTTATAGCAATAAAGAGCATCTGTTATCACCTTATAAGATGCAGGTAACTTTGTTTATTGTCAAGCAATGGGTGATGTTTACCTCAGGTGATAATTAATTGAAATGACTTGAAGGGGCCGTAATAAATTACTCATTCTTTACCCGGTGCAACACTTAAATAACTTTATCTGATGCATATATAGTTGGAATATATCTACTCCTTGTGTATTTATTTGTCTAATTAATCCTTGCTACATGATATAAGCAAACAATTACCAGGCTCAAGTTAGAACCTGAACAGTGAAATGCTTCAAATTAAAGTACAGAAGAAATTGTAAATTTGTTTCCCAAAATTGTTTTACTTTTACTGTAGTAATTATAGTATAAAAACTACTGGTTAGTGTGTTGGGGCTCTCAATATACATGTTTAAACCTTCTCTTTTGAATTTATATACTAGTATGTAATATGTATGCTTCATGTAGGTCCCCAAGGTTATGCTGGATAGATTTAAAAAAAAAAATTGCCAATGTTGACAGTTCGAAATGTCGAGTCGATATGAATTAGATTTGGGCGCGAAACGCATTTATATGGATCAAGGTATTGTGGGAAATATTCATGAATCTTAAGTACTATTTAATTATGACCTTTGACACTAGTATCAATGTCAAAGGTCAAAATTAAGGTATATAGAATACAGGGGCGTATCCAATGATTGTTTCAGGTCTAGTAATTACATATTTTGATTGCCAAAATAGCCCGTTTAAACCTTCTCTTTTGAATTTATATATGTAATATGTATGCTTCATGTAGGTCCCCAAGGTTATGCTGGATAGATTTTATGGGGTGTCAGTCAAAGAAGAAATTATTCATTATGGATATCATGTAGTACATGATTTATTCAACAATTGAAGAATTTGGTCAGTCTGATGTTTCATTTTGACAGTCCATGGTCATTCTCAACAGTGGAACTCATATTTGTTGAATAGTGAATAGTGGTGCATCTTTTCCAATGATGAAATAGAACTGAAAATCACTGGATTTATTCATCAGACAGTAGTGGTAGTACTAGTAACTGTAAATAAACTATTGAGTGTTTTGGCACTTGTAGTTGTACACCCATAATTCCATTGCAATTGAAATTGAATATGTACTCCAGCTTGACATAAGACCAGGGCAGTCCAAATCCTATTTATAATAGTATTGTCGAATTCCACAGTTGTAATTAGTACATTTTCATCCTGTTGCTAGACACACTGTAGTCAGTTTTGAGACTTGAGTGTTGTTGTGTCCCAGTAGTCACTTGCATTTGAAAACATTAGTAGATCACTTGTGAACATTGTGGTTTTCTTCTTGTGAGAATGTTCGCTGGTGTATAATCAGTCTGTGTCGGAGGTTTAACGGTGTTTAATCTCCGAGGTTGCTCAATTTCTCTCGTTGAGACCCGAGTGTTGCCGCTAACAAAATTCAATCAAAATTGTCAACAACAATGTGAATGTCAACATCACGATTCACGGTCATCATCACTTTCACCCGAACTTCGATTCAAATCGAGTTTTAACCAGTTTATCAGCCAATAGTCGTTGAATTCATATGGAAGGATGTAACGTTCCCACTCAATACCACATTCAATTTCGGTAAACTCTGATAATCGTATTCAAATACTTGTTCTAATCAATTAAGTTTGAATTCAGCAAGATGAAAAACTTTGTTCGCGTCATTTTAGTAAAGTACGAACAATTGCACATAGCGCATGCGCGAAACATAAATTTTACTTCCGTCACGAAAGGTCATTTGGGGTTCAACAGTCATGTCAAGGTCAACAATAGAACCTTCCTAAGCCGACCGGTAACAACTGCCTACCCTACGCAACAGTCTGTGTTTCATTATTATACATATCCCGCAAACCAGAGCTTATTCCCCTTCTAAAGAGGCTCTACTAAATTTCTACTAGACTCGGAAAACAGCTCTACCAAAGTGTTGGAGAATTCGGGACAGTGACCTTTTGGTTCGCTGTAATATACACGATCCTGGTGGAACTGAAACAAGGTGATACCAAACACCATTCTAAACCGTCTGACGACATTTGATATCGGACAACACAGTTTGAATTGGAGTTTCAACACGACCAACGGTAATCTCAACTTAATTTTGAATTGGACGAAACCAACATTACCGAATAACAAATCACCATCGAACAGAGCAAGGGATAAAGCTAGAATGGATTGTTTTAACGAACGAAAACAGCGTGGACAGGAGAATGATGCCATAATGTGTGCGGTTTCAACCCAATTGGAGAACATGCCGATTGCGGAGACTGTGAGTACCCAAACCAGCATATGGAATCACTGAAGTAAATGGTTTCCCATAGGCGACAGTGTTAACGTTTCGGCCAAATTCACTGAATTGAAGCCTGCAGGCCATACCAGTGATGTTTATCCAGCTAGATTGACACCAGTTGATCACGAAAATGCAAGAAAGATCATAGGTCATGTGTTTACTTTTAAAAATAAATCCCCAAGTGTACGACAGGGCTATCCCACAGCCAAATTTGATCTGGAAAAACCCAGAACTGCAGCAGCTAGTTAAATACATTTCCCGCTCACAAAAATCCATTCCCCCATTCATTCACCAGTTTAAATTATTTAGATATTATGTACAAATCAAATAAACGCGATGTCATCCTTTAATAACGTGTCGCATGCATCAGGTGAACGTCATTCTTCAGTTACCTTCACCTTTAGCATTCCACGGTGTACTCGCTCCCCGACTCTATAACACATTTAGCTCCCTGATTCCTATATATATGTATATGTGTGAAACACAGCGTTTCTTATAGTATTTTATCAAAATATAGACCTTACTGAAATAAAAAAAATGGATTATATCGAGCAGTAGTTGTTTATTTTTCCAATATGAGGCATCCTGAAAATTAGTGTCACTCCTCAAAATAAAGCCAAAAAATTTAGATTTTTTTCTTCCAATTTTACTAGCTGATGCATCTCGTATAACTGAAGAATGCCCTTATATACCATAATATTACTAAATTGAAGAGGATATGTTAATATACATTTTGAGAGGGATAACTTGTCCAATTTTAAACCCTTTTCATGCAGAATTTGTCAATTTATAGTAAACATTTACAAAAATTAACAGAAAATTTAAATAAAAAATACTTTAATAGCATTATAAAGCAACCATAAGTCAATTTAAATATCTAAACATAATGATACAACATCAGCCACAGCCTCAAGCATGAAATTTGACCAGATGGCAGGGCATACTATCTGTTTAACAAACCTGCCATGACAGTTTTGCACGACATTAACACCACTGGTGATGCCATCACCCCCCCCCCCCCCCCGACTTGGGGTGGGGATACGGTCCCCGATAAGGCTACTGGGTGCCGGAAAAGCTTAATTGGGTTAACTGCCACCTTTTCCCAATGGGGGGGGGGGGGGCTAACACTACTCAAAATTTTGGGGAGGGTGGCTTTAGATCCCCTGACCCCCTAATGGTACCTGATGTCCATGCAAAATTCCCAGATTTATCACTTTCTTTACTATCTACAGGCGAATCTATGCGTTTCTTCTTTAAATCTGTCCAAAATGTGGTCATTATCATTTGAAAATATTGAATTAACAACTTATCATGACGAGACGTGAAATTTCGTAAAATTCAAATTTTTCTTATATATATGTATATGTGTGAAACACAGCGTTTCTTATAGTATTTTATCAAAATATAGACCTTACTGAAATAAAAAAAATGGATTATATCGAGCAGTAGTTGTTTATTTTTCCAATATGAGGCATCCTGAAAATTAGTGTCACTCCTCAAAATAAAGCCAAAAAATTTAGAATTTTTTTTTTTCAATTTTACTAGCTGATGCATCTCGTATAACTGAAGAATGCCCTTATATACCATAACATTACTAAATTGAAGAGGATATGTTAATATACATTTTGAGAGGGATAACTTGTCTAATTTTAAACCCTTTTCATGCAGAATTTGTCAATTTATAATAAACATTTACAAAAATTAACAGAAAATTAAAATAAAAAATACTTTAATAGCATTATAAAGCAACCATAAGTCAATTTAAATATATAAACATAATGATACAACATCAGCCACAGCCTCAAGCATGAAATTTGACCAGATGGCAGGGCATACTATCTGTTTAACAAACCTGCCATGACAGTTTTGCACGACATTAACACCACTGGTGATGCCATCACCCCCCCCCCCCCGACTTGGGGTGGGGATACGGTCCCCGATAAGGCTACTGGGTGCCGGAAAAGCTTAATTGGGTTAACTGCCACCTTTTCCCAATGGGGGGGGGGGGGCTAACACTACTCAAAATTTTGGGGAGGGTGGCTTTAGATCCCCTGACCCCCTAATGGTACCTGATGTCCATGCAAAATTCCCAGATTTATCACTTTCTTTACTATCTACAGGCGAATCTATGCGTTTCTTCTTTAAATCTGTCCAAAATGTGGTCATTATCATTTGAAAATATTGAATTAACAACTTATCATGGCGAGACGTGAAATTTCGTAAAATTCAAATTTTTCTTATATATATGTATATGTGTGAAACACAGCGTTTCTTATAGTATTTTATCAAAATATAGACCTTACTGAAATAAAAAAAATGGATTATATCGAGCAGTAGTTGTTTATTTTTCCAATATGAGGCATCCTGAAAATTAGTGTCACTCCTCAAAATAAAGCCAAAAAATTTAGAATTATTTTTTTCAATTTTACTAGCTGATGCATCTCGTATAACTGAAGAATGCCCTTATATACCATAACATTACTAAATTGAAGAGGATATGTTAATATACATTTTGAGAGGGATAACTTGTCCAATTTTAAACCCTTTTCATGCAGAATTTGTCAATTTATAATAAACATTTACAAAAATTAACAGAAAATTTAAATAAAAAATACTTTAATAGCATTATAAAGCAACCATAAGTCAATTTAAATATATAAACATAATGATACAACATCAGCCACAGCCTCAAGCATGAAATTTGACCAGATGGCAGGGCATACTATCTGTTTAACAAACCTGCCATGACAGTTTTGCACGACATTAACACCACTGGTGATGCCATCACCCCCCCCCCCGACTTGGGGTGGGGATACGGTCCCCGATAAGGCTACTGGGTGCCGGAAAAGCTTAATTGGGTTAACTGCCACCTTTTCCCAATGGGGGGGGGGGGGCTAACACTACTCAAAAATTTGGGGAGGGTGGCTTTAGATCCCTTGACCCCCTAATGGTACCTGATGTCCATGCAAAATTCCCAGATTTATCACTTTCTTTACTATCTACAGGCGAATCTATGCGTTTCTTCTTTAAATCTGTCCAAAATGTGGTCATTATCATTTGAAAATAAGAAAATATGGAATTAACAACTTATCATGGCGAGACGTGAAATTTCGTAAAATTCAAATTTTTCTTATATATATGTATATGTGTGAAACACAGCGTTTCTTATAGTATTTTATCAAAATATAGACCTTACTGAAATAAAAAAAATGGATTATATCGAGCAGTAGTTGTTTATTTTTCCAATATGAGGCATCCTGAAAATTAGTGTCACTCCTCAAAATAAAGCCAAAAAATTTAGAATTATTTTTTTCAATTTTACTAGCTGATGCATCTCGTATAACTGAAGAATGCCCTTATATACCATAACATTACTAAATTGAAGAGGATATGTTAATATACATTTTGAGAGGGATAACTTGTCCAATTTTAAACCCTTTTCATGCAGAATTTGTCAATTTATAATAAACATTTACAAAAATTAAAAGAAAATTTAAATAAAAAATACTTTAATAGCATTATAAAGCAACCATAAGTCAATTTAAATATATAAACATAATGATACAACATCAGCCACAGCCTCAAGCATGAAATTTGACCAGATGGCAGGGCATACTATCTGTTTAACAAACCTGCCATGACAGTTTTGCACGACATTAACACCACTGGTGATGCCATCACCCCCCCCCCCCCCCGACTTGGGGTGGGGATACGGTCCCCGATAAGGCTACTGGGTGCCGGAAAAGCTTAATTGGGTTAACTGCCACCTTTTCCCAATGGGGGGGGGGGGGGCTAACACTACTCAAAATTTTGGGGAGGGTGGCTTTAGATCCCCTGACCCCCTAATGGTACCTGATGTCCATGCAAAATTCCCAGATTTATCACTTTCTTTACTATCTACAGGCGAATCTATGCGTTTCTTCTTTAAATCTGTCCAAAATGTGGTCATTATCATTTGAAAATATTGAATTAACAACTTATCATGACGAGACGTGAAATTTCGTAAAATTCAAATTTTTCATATATATATGTATATGTGTGAAACACAGCGTTTCTTATAGTATTTTATCAAAATATAGACCTTACTGAAATAAAAAAAATGGATTATATCGAGCAGTAGTTGTTTATTTTTCCAATATGAGGCATCCTGAAAATTAGTGTCACTCCTCAAAATAAAGCCAAAAAATTTAGAATTATTTTTTTTCAATTTTACTAGCTGATGCATCTCGTATAACTGAAGAATGCCCTTATATACCATAACATTACTAAATTGAAGAGGATATGTTAATATACATTTTGAGAGGGATAACTTGTCTAATTTTAAACCCTTTTCATGCAGAATTTGTCAATTTATAATAAACATTTACAAAAATTAACAGAAAATTAAAATAAAAAATACTTTAATAGCATTATAAAGCAACCATAAGTCAATTTAAATATATAAACATAATGATACAACATCAGCCACAGCCTCAAGCATGAAATTTGACCAGATGGCAGGGCATACTATCTGTTTAACAAACCTGCCATGACAGTTTTGCACGACATTAACACCACTGGTGATGCCATCACCCCCCCCCCCCCGACTTGGGGTGGGGATACGGTCCCCGATAAGGCTACTGGGTGCCGGAAAAGCTTAATTGGGTTAACTGCCACCTTTTCCCAATGGGGGGGGGGGGGGGGCTAACACTACTCAAAATTTTGGGGAGGGTGGCTTTAGATCCCCTGACCCCCTAATGGTACCTGATGTCCATGCAAAATTCCCAGATTTATCACTTTCTTTACTATCTACAGGCGAATCTATGCGTTTCTTCTTTAAATCTGTCCAAAATGTGGTCATTATCATTTGAAAATATTGAATTAACAACTTATCATGGCGAGACGTGAAATTTCGTAAAATTCAAATTTTTCTTATATATATGTATATGTGTGAAACACAGCGTTTCTTATAGTATTTTATCAAAATATAGACCTTACTGAAATAAAAAAAATGGATTATATCGAGCAGTAGTTGTTTATTTTTCCAATATGAGGCATCCTGAAAATTAGTGTCACTCCTCAAAATAAAGCCAAAAAATTTAGAATTATTTTTTTCAATTTTACTAGCTGATGCATCTCGTATAACTGAAGAATGCCCTTATATACCATAACATTACTAAATTGAAGAGGATATGTTAATATACATTTTGAGAGGGATAACTTGTCCAATTTTAAACCCTTTTCATGCAGAATTTGTCAATTTATAATAAACATTTACAAAAATTAACAGAAAATTTAAATAAAAAATACTTTAATAGCATTATAAAGCAACCATAAGTCAATTTAAATATATAAACATAATGATACAACATCAGCCACAGCCTCAAGCATGAAATTTGACCAGATGGCAGGGCATACTATCTGTTTAACAAACCTGCCATGACAGTTTTGCACGACATTAACACCACTGGTGATGCCATCACCCCCCCCCCCCCCCGACTTGGGGTGGGGATACGGTCCCCGATAAGGCTACTGGGTGCCGGAAAAGCTTAATTGGGTTAACTGCCACCTTTTCCCAATGGGGGGGGGGGGGGGCTAACACTACTCAAAAATTTGGGGAGGGTGGCTTTAGATCCCTTGACCCCCTAATGGTACCTGATGTCCATGCAAAATTCCCAGATTTATCACTTTCTTTACTATCTACAGGCGAATCTATGCGTTTCTTCTTTAAATCTGTCCAAAATGTGGTCATTATCATTTGAAAATAAGAAAATATGGAATTAACAACTTATCATGGCGAGACGTGAAATTTCGTAAAATTCAAATTTTTCTTATATATATGTATATGTGTGAAACACAGGGCAGGGCATACTATCTGTTTAACAAACCTGCCATGACAGTTTTGCACGACATTAACACCACTGGTGATGCCATCACCCCCCCCCCCCCGACTTGGGGTGGGGATACGGTCCCCGATAAGGCTACTGGGTGCCGGAAAAGCTTAATTGGGTTAACTGCCACCTTTTCCCAATGGGGGGGGGGGGGGCTAACACTACTCAAAAATTTGGGGAGGGTGGCTTTAGATCCCTTGACCCCATAATGGTACCTGATGTCCATGCAAAATTCCCAGATTTATCACTTTCTTTACTATCTACAGGCGAATCTATGCGTTTCTTCTTTAAATCTGTCCAAAATGTGGTCATTATCATTTGAAAATAAGAAAATATGGAATTAACAACTTATCATGGCGAGACGTGAAATTTCGTAAAATTCAAATTTTTCTTATAGGAATCACTGATGTAAATGGTTTCCCATAGGCGACAGTGTTAACGTTTCGGCCAAATTCACTGAATTGAAGCCTGCAGGCCATACCAGTGATGTTTATCCAGCTAGATTGACACCAGTTGATCACGAAAATGCAAGAAAAATCATAGGTCATGTGTTTACTTTTAAAAATAAATCCCCAAGTGTACGACAGGGCTATCCCACAGCCAAATTTGATCTGGAAAAACCCAGAACTACAGCAGCTAGTTAAATACATTTCCCGCTCACAAAAATCCATTCCCCCATTCATTCACCAGTTTAAATTATTTAGATATTATGTACAAATCAAATAAACGCGATGTCATCCTTTAATAACGTGTCGCATGTATCAGGTGAACGTCATTCTTCAGTTACCTTCACCTTTAGCATTACACGGTGTACTCGCTCCCCGACTCTATAACACATTTAGCTCCCTAATTCCATATGTTCCAAAACAGATTTCGGTGTTAATGCAATTCCACGTACAACCGAACGCTACTCACAAACATCCAATTATACTCAGGACATTGGAATAATGGTTTCGCCTTCTGCTACTGTGTCAACTGTTGAAGCTATAATTCCTTCTTTTCCTGCGACTACAACCATCGAAAGTTCAACTGAAACTGACAAAACGCCCTGTTTCATGGCTCGCAGATCTGAAAAACAAGGCCCGGTAGCCGAGAAAGTCCTAAGATCACGGACCTACAATAGCGCGCTCCAATTTTTAGTAAAGTGGGAAGGTGAATCGGTAAAAAGTGCTACATGGGTTAACGGAGACAATCTTGACATCAACGCACATGACTATATCATATTATAACCCAACTAATATAGCGGGAAAGCAATCATCGAATGGAGCCGGACATCCAGCAACTCTGATATACGGTCCACCAAGGGACCCGGATGAAATATGCGAGGTTCAAGATATGTACAAGACATCTGACGGAAAAGATTTATGGACTGTGCAATATTACGATTTGGAGCGTCGTGTAGTGGCAGCAAGCTCTATTCCAAATTTCATTCAGGAGGAACTAATAGAACACTAAACAATTCCGGACCACTGAAATCTGTATCCAAGTCGGCAGAATATTAAAAAAAATTATAACCATTTCCTGATTCATAACGAAATTGCAGGAGCAATTTCATCCCGAAGAAGAAGGTACTATGGTATTGTTAATTTCGGACTTCACGAGTTTAATGTCAGTGCTAATTTTTGGACAATTATTTCATTGTTTATCTACATTTGTTCGACTCTATCAGAGGTGTGTTTCGTTTCTATGGTATTCGCGTTATGTTCGTTTCTTTGTTAGATTAGGCTTTCGCGAAATTACAACATTTCTTTGTATTAATCAGGGGGCTATTCTTATGCAACTTCTTAATTCTTGCCCAAGCATGTGCTGATTAATTACCATTCTAAGCTTTACTTTTAATAATAACTTATTTGTCAAACTGCTAATGCCATTGTAGTGATCGGATATTTTATATGCAAATCTGTTAATCTAATCTCGAGTCGTTAATTCACACCTGTTCATGCCTCCCCTCAACGAAAGACGTAAATTACATAAAACGCGCATGTGGCATAAAATATTGGACAATAAGGCCCCTCCCTACACAACGAAACTGTTGCCTCTTACCGTTGGGGAATCATGTAGATACCCAATTAGAAATCCGTTACGATACGTCAACTATTCCACGAACACAACTCACTTTAAATCAAGTTTCCTCCCAACTATGAACCACATCAGAACCAACTAAGGACGAAATACTTGCTAATATGTATAATAATTTACGCATTGAAGAGACATCAATAAGACCCCCTTCTTACTACAATGTCGGTCGGATAACATCAAATATTTTGCAATGTAGGCTCCAAAACAACTGCAGTGATCTCAACTTCGATAAATTTAAAAATTACATATCCTCAAGCCCGTGTTGCTCCTGCGGTAACCAATGTGAAGACGCAAGCCATTTTTTCTTCGAATGTCCTTTCTACACAGAAGCAAGGAACCGTATGTGGACACGACTAGATGAGCATAAAGTTGTCATCACCAGTATTAAAGATATTCTCTTTGGCATACCCGAAATTAGCGACACCTTGAACAGGCGATTATTCGAGACAGTACAATCATTCATCATTTCCACAGACCGATTTCAGTAATCATTATTCCATTGACTCCGCCCACTGCCATTGCCACAACTACAACCTACATGTTTTTGATTGGGAGCCGGTTCCCCTATGTATACATATCCGATCACATGGGACACCGTCTCCCACACAAATAACAACAAAACTTTCATTCCTGCAAAACCATCGACTTGAATTCATCAGCAGCTGAACGCCAGGGGAGAGGAGTTTCACTAAGTTTCGTAACTTGTGCTCCGATCCCCTGTGCACCCGCAACATCATCCATATATTCTGTTTGTAAATTATTCCATGTATTTGTGGGTCACAATAAATATGTTCAAACAAACATACATTCTGGTTATAAAGTCAGTCCTCATAACTCACGATTATTAGGTTAAATTGTACGGATCGTCTGCAACTTGGTCTGATAAACACCGATTTTCTCATATTTAAAACGTCTGTATATTTACATATTGATATGCACTAAGCGTAAGAAAGGTCCACAATGACTTACATGTCACCTTGACCTTCAATTTGACCTTGACCTTTTTGAAAATCTCAGCTTTTGGGTTGGGTGGTTTATGCCATCCTTGTCTTGTGAAAATCGCATCTTCTCACAGATTTCTTAATACAATTATAGTTGGGAGGTGACCACGGTTCATTTGGGCCAAAACATATCTAAATTTTCATAAGATGGCCGCCAATATGGCCGCCGGAAGTTGAAAATATGACATTTTCTCACAAATATCTTCTAGTTCAATTCATGCTGTTTGGAACTGGTTGAGTAATTTAACTTTATTTTGTGTTTTGTATATTAACCGATCATTGGAGCAATTAAATATGTAATTATTGTGGTCCTAGCCCCTTCCAATCCCTCAAAACTTCGATTTTACAGGATGTGGTATAAAATTTCACAAAAAATCACAATTGGGATTCTAGTCATATTTCAACAAGAAATGAACATAACTTTGTAATGTAAGTGAGGCATATCATTATCTATGAATATTCCAAATCACTGGAACCAAAATTCTTACTTTGGCTCAAATTGGCTGCCAATATGGCCGCCAAAATATGGAAAATGGTAAATATTACACCAGCGTCTCCTGCAATCGTTTGCAAGTTGTGGTTGATGTATAAAATTTGCAATTCTGCATTCTATACATTGAATACTAACATGTCTGATGCACCATGGTTAATTGTTACTATTGTCACTACTGACATCGTCAAAAATATTGGACTTTTCTCTCAAAAACTTGACATAAATATTGGCAAAAATTCACTTTTCAGGTTTGGACCATTTTTTCAGGTAAAATGTAACTATCTTTGGATTGAAAGGTGTTTATTGTTTTGGTCTATCTTAAATGTGTCTCACTACGGTGTTTATAGACCAAATTGCTCAAGATGGCTTCCAAAATGGCAACCAAATTTGTAAAATGTTAATTTTTACATATATCCCGAACATTCTCTGCATTATCCGAAAATGTAGCAAAATGTGACTCACTTTGTTATTATACGTGTTAGTCAATTAACTGACAACTAAATGTTCTATTATGGTTGTCCCACTTCCGTATGGGGCAAACTAAATTCATTTTAAAGTATGTACTTTTGCCGAGCACCTCTTTTGTGATTTTGGCCATAGTTATTGAAAGGAAATGGGCAGAATTTTGAGACATAATTGAGATGGACCATAATATTTGGCTATTCTCAAGAGGTAAGTTGTTGAATGCCTGGGTCCATTCTGATGATTTTATTTGGTTGTTAATTGTTGAGAAATCTGCTTGTTCAAACATGTATACAGTGCGTTTGTTATGTACTATCGGTCTAGTTGTTTCACGAGTTTCAATTTTCACGTAGACCGGGACGTGGTAGCGAACCAAGTCACAAAAGAAGGGTTCTAATGTTCCACTTTCCTTTCGTGTGCAGTTACCGTTGATCAGTACAACATCTATGAGTGTTTCTGAATATTCAGTAAAATTTGTCGATTCGAATATAACTTGCTTGAGGGAGAAGTATGTTGAAATGGAGGACACTTTGAAATTTGCTGGATTAAACTGATTTTCATTCAAATCTCCGCATATTATTATTCTATGGGATGGATGGGCATTTACTACATCACCAATGTTCCCCTCGATTTCGTCCCAACATTGTACATTTGGTGCGCGATAAAAGGCACCGACTAGGTCGTTTTTTCCATTCAATATAATTTCGATCCATAAATTTTCTAAATTACTTCTTTCCATGTGATTTCTACGTTTAAATGCTATATTGCGCCAATTCGCACGACAGTAAATATATTGTGATTTGTAATTTGCCGTACACTAGCATCTAACGTTTAAGTCTGATTGTGTGCGGATGCGCTGACAATTCCCATACAAATTACCACTCCTTTCTTCGTTGGTACAATCTCTTCAGGAACACATTGATGACTCAAGAAAATTAAAGAGGGTGTATTAAATAAGAGAAGGTTTAGCTCTCATTATTGATATTTTCCCGTGCATGCAGGAACGCGCTATCATTGAACAGTACTCCGAGTGCGTTGAACCGTTCAACTAATCATCGATAATCCACGAAGGCGATTCGAACGTATTCAGCGAGAAACTTGTCAAAATCATTTCGCATTATAAATAGGATTGATAAAATTATAACAGTGGTATACTATCCAGAAGACAAAATTAGCAAAATTCCTGCATTATATCCGGTGTCGGATATACACAGTGGTATACAATGAACGGAGTTAACATCGGTGGGCTCTGTTGAATTGCTATGATGCTGTTGGGCAACATGATGCAACAATACTTTCCAAAGTTAATAATTTTGTGGCCTTCGGCTAATCTGAACGAATGGGGGACAACCTAGTATGTGTATAAAATAGTCAAAAACATAAATACTGTGAACTATTTGAATATGACACTTTTGATTGTTGCAAACCGACCACAATCAAGACGGCTATGTCTGTTATTCAAACACCAGAGCGACCATCACTAAAATATAAAAAAAAATATATGTTCATGAATGTTTCGAATACAGACATTAGCTTTTTCTCACATCGCTCAGTTCAGCCAAACACTACGTAAATGACGTCAGAAAAGAGTAACGATATATATATATTGTCTAAATAGCATCATAAAACCCCTCCAGCATCATAGCAATTCAGTAGGACCCACCAGCATCATATATAACAATTCAGCAGGACCCATCAGCATCATTTGTAGCAATTCAGAAGGACACACCAGCACCATATATAGAAAATTAGCAGGACAGCTCAACTATAGTGGTGATATCGTTGTTTATAACCACGTGTACTTTGAAACAGACAGGGCTGTTGTGAAACAGGATAATGCAAGCTGTATGCTAAAGGCACGGGGTCTCATCTGCCCCGTGATAACTGGTTCGCATTCAGTTTTGGACACAGTGCGCATTCGCCAATGTCATGGTTCGTTTCAGATCGAGAAAATAGGTCATCTCAGATAAGTGGCATTTTGCACAGGCGAAGGTGAGATTAATCTACATTTGATGCTACGGTTATTTTTCAAATGACTCAATGCTATCTATCCAATAGTTTATTTGATGTTTTAGCTGAAAACTGTGTACTTGTTGTCATATGTTCAAGACAGCGATCACTCAATGCATTTTCAATGGAAACTTGTCCGACTAATTACATTTAATATACACCAACCGCGTGTTTTTTTCGATTGTACGGCCAGTTTCCGATATATAACTCCTCACTCTCAGACCGCCCATCGTGGTCATATTTCACTTTTGAAATGAGTCGAAAATGCTACGGTGCCCCTCTGATCTTATATGTTATCATTTTTGTTCCCATCCGATCAAATGCCCCAGTTCCGATCCGATGCCTTGCCATTTAACTGCAGATTTTGCAGCAGTAAACACATTTCCAATTGCTAGTTGCGGTACAGTACCACTAACACCACATTGCATTTCAATTTATAAGTTGATGATGAACTTCGAGACTTGGTTCCGCATTCTTTTTTTTGTTCTAGCGTCATGGAGTCCTGATTCACGCGCCACCCAAATGCTGGAGTCATGTCACTTGGTGTAGTGCCAAATCGAATCATTCTATATTTGACCTTTCCATGTTTGGCATGGCTATCCTTCTTTATTAATAAAACAATTTCCTCGGTTTGGTGAGCAGAAAATGCATGATCCAAAGCCCCATCTGAATATTCGCTCTTGTGTTGGCAATAGGAGCTCCTGAAATTTCTCTGAAAAATAAAACAATACAGGGAATTGGTATATGAGAGGTATATATGTGTCATTTTAACAAGTTAAAAATGTTTTAACACTACCCACAGGAACGTTGATATAGCTAAAATGTAAAACTACATACCTCGAAAATATGATTAATACACAACTCAAGAAAACCCAAGTTGTTACCCCTTACTGGTCTTCGCATTCATGTTGATCCATGAATGAAAACTTCTATAAGTATTCGGGTGAAACGTCTTTAACATACACACGGGTTTCACAATGACCACATCCCTGTCTATATAACTCCGATCAGGGAATCTTTGGGCCAATGTTCTTACCACACGCGCCATAATTATGGTTATATTCTGGACACAAAGAGGCTTGAGATCACACTACCAATACATGTGCCAAAAATATACATAAACTCGGCATACAATAGCTATCGTATATAAACGAACAATAAAGGCATAAAGTGTCATAAAGTATCCGCTTAGGAACAAATGTGCCCACAATTGATCGGAATATATATAATGTTACCCCATTTCGGCTGCTAGAGCTATTTAAAATGCGCACTGCATGGGGCCTATCAAAGTTTGCAGAATGCGAATCTTACACTGCATGAAAACTGGAATTTATTCATTGCATAAATTCCGGATAAATGTGCATAAATCTGGATAAATTAGAAATTTATTCACTGAATAAATGTGCATAAATCCGGAAATTTATGCACATTTATTCACAATTTATTCATGAATAAAGGCCGACATTTATACACAATTTATTCACTGAATAAACGCACGTTTATTCAACAGAATAAACTCGGCATTTATTCGTACGTTTATGCACATTTATTATCGACCTGTTTATGCATAAATGCGAAATTTATTCACTGAATAAAGCTGCATAAATATATATAGCTACATTTATTCTGGTTATATGCTCCAGTTTATGTACATTTATACCCCGTATAAATTATTTGGATTTGAACATATATATCCATATATATTTGTGAAATCTACTTTATGGTGACATTTGGCTTGTAACCAGCATATAAGGCGACACGGATGAGTATATCTAACTATACATATACACATGTGTCGCCCTGATTCTGGTATCTCCATGTGTAGTAATTTGCCAACAAAATGCTGCCCTATTGTTGGTTATACCAGTCACAAATATAATATGAACTACTTGGACATGGCACTTTATGTCATAGTTGTATCTTGCCGTCATCAATTTTCGTAGTCTCTGCAATAAAGAATAAAAATTAAATAATTAAGTGATCGCATGGGAAATAAGTATAGACGATAAAATATTAAAACTAAAATAAGAATTTTTTGTTCTGCTAAAGAGTGATATCGCCCTTCAAGGAACACAATTTTACGGGATTCAAAATTGTGTAACATCATGGATTTATTGTACATTGAATTTTTATGCGATATGACAAAGCGTGATATCACCCTTTCATCGCCACAAATTTACTCGATTCAAACTTCAAAACGGGATTACATCATGGACCCACTGTGCAATGGATTTATATGTGATATGGCAAAGGGTAATATTACTCTTCCATTACCATAATTTTACGCGATTATAACTTCAAGACCGGATTACATCACGGATATATTGTACAGTTAATTTATATGTGAACTGGCAAAGGGTGATATCACCCTTCCATGGTCACTACTTTACGCGATTCTAACTTCAAAACAGGATTACATCACGGATATATTGTACAATGAATTTATATGTGAACTGGCAAAGGGTGATATCACCCTTCCATGATCACTATTTTACGCGATTCTAACTTCAAAACGGGATTACATCATGAATATATTGTACAATGAATTTATATGTGAACTGGCAAAGGGTGATATCACCCTTCCATGATCACTATTTTACGCGATTCTAACTTCAAAACGGGATTACATCACGGATATATTGTACAATGAATTTATATGTGAACTGGCAAATGGTGATATCACCCTTCCATGATCACTATTTTACGCGATTCTAACTTCAAAACTGGATTACATCATGAATATATTGTACAATTAATTTATATGTGAACTGGCAAAGGGTGATATCACCCTTCCATGATCACTATTTTACGCGATTCTAACTTCAAAACGGGATTACATCATGAATATATTGTACAATGAATTTATATGTGAACTGGCAAGGGGTGATATCACCCTTCCATGATCACTATTTTACGCGATTCTAACTTCAAAACGGGATTACATCACGGATATATTGTACAATGAATTTATATGTGAACTGGCAAAGGGTGATATCACCCTTCCATGATCACTATTTTACGCGATTAAAACTTCAAAACGGGATTACATCATGGATATATTGTACAATGGATGTATATGTGATGCTAGCAAAGGATGATATCACCCTAACATGACCACAATTGCAATTTTACGCGATTAAACTGATGCGAATTGATGAAAGAATGAATCTGCAACATAAATTGTGAAATAGCTTTATTTCATATTCACATATATGTTAACTTACCCTTGGTAAAATTTATAATTAGAAAAGGAATTTAAAAACTGAAATGATGTGGAGATCATGTTCAAACCCAAGCAAATATACCCCACATTGCAGACGATGCCTTAGTTTAGACAGAACATGCGAAAACAAATGTATTTGTATATACATAATCCATATAAATACTTGCCTCATGCAGATAATAGTTCGCATTTCTCGTGGAACACGTCTGTGCTGTAGCAGTGTGGAGAGGAAAAGAAATTTAGCTATCTCCAACGCTGGCTTCTGTTATCTGATACAGTAAATTGTTCTCGCATATGTATGCTTGCTGCCGACATATGGTAACAAGAAAACTAAGATGCATGCATCAGGTCAGCCATGAACTATTTAGCATAGAATAATTCAGTTCGGTTGCAGTTTCACAACGTTACAACTGACATACGATTACACAAGACGAACCTTGAATGTGGAACTATGTAAGAGTGAATATTAATGTTCTAAATCCCATGTTTCACCTTTAGTGGTAATGGGGTCGTACTTTATTAGCACGCAAGTAGTGTAATTAAGTACGGGTAATTAGAAGTAACAAATCGTTTAGTTTCTATCGTATCGGCTAAAAGGGGTGAGCAGATTGCTGATGATGAATGCTCTCGTTAGCTGCCAGTATAATGTGCATATTTGCCCCGTTACGTTTATACACTGTAGCATTGGCGGGCCAGAGTGTGTTGACATGTTAAGTGTTTGGTTCATTAATAACAGATCAGCATGGATTTGTCATGATAACGTATGCGTGGAAATATGCTACTTAAACGGTTAAATTAACGGTTGATCTATTACACCACCGTGTATACTCGGTTTAAATAGTTATATTATATAGGGACGTGTGCTCAATTTTGGTGCGGACCGATGATAAAAAAAAAATCAGAGGTAAATGTCGGCGGGCGGGAGGGCCATTTTTTCAATAATTTTTAAAGAAATTGAACAGTTGCAGCAGCAGCAGCAAAAAAAAGGGTGTACAATTGGCAAATGATGAGGGGCGGCGTGACGTGTAACTAGGATTGAAATTAGATATGCAATTTGGAGATTATTGGATGAGGGATGTTATATTAATTATATTAAAGGGACGAGGGGGCTTAGTTGTCGAAAATATTCATATTTGTTCCAAACACCGTAAACAGAAAAATATTAAAACGCATACATTTTGATTCAAATATACGATCACTATCGCGTAAACATCATGCTCACATAAAGACCTACTAAATTTTACCTAAACAAGAGTCTGATTGTGTTATAGAAGGCAGCACAATGCTACTGGCTAATCACACACAAATGGTATAAACGCTCTTTATTATTTCCAAATAAGGAATTGAGCAACAAAGAACGCTCTTTATGTTTACCATCATAATATAAAGAAACACCAAGAAAGTAACTTTTTATGCTTTGTTTACATAACAATCGTCAAATTTACGACAATAACATACTGTTTATGAGATATTTCTCATTTGTATATTAACAAAGTATGTCTATATTTGAATATTATTTTCGTTTGTGGCGGTTTTTGGCAGGTGGAAATATGTTCACAGGATACCCACCAAGGCCTTCCGTACCTTTAAGGTATACTGCAACTTTTTTTCTTGTCAATAGCAGAATACATAATGCTATTAAGAAGTGACACAAAACACAGAACATTTTTTTTAATTATAAGTATTGAGCAGTGAGAAATATTTGAGTCGAGGAAACCACTGTTTCCAGTAACGAAAGGCGATATTAACATGATTTCTGTCAGCGAATAATTGTTTACGTTCCCATGAATATTAAAATGTACTGAAAACAAACTGCTAATGGGTGCCAGACTTTCATAAACACAAATTATGTATTAATGGTGTAACGACATATTTCGTTCTTAATTGTCTAAAAAAAAAAAATAGGGGATGGGGATGTTTGGATCTCTAGTTTAACGACATTTTTCGGTCTTTGTAGTTTAACGACATTTTTCGGTCTTTAATAGTTTAATGACATTTTTCGGTCTTTATAATATCTCAAGATATAGGGGGTATTTGGATCTCTAGTTTAACGTCATTTTTCGGTCTTTATAGTTTAACGACATTCTCGGTCTTTAATATTTCAAGATATAGGGGCCCTTAGTGGGTATTTGGATCTCTAGTTTAACGACATTTTTCGGTCTTTGATAGCAAAATGGAAGAAGTACATCTTTGGAAAGATGTGGTGGCCCTAAAAAGGAAAGTTGTTTGGTGATCTTGAAATGCAGTTTTTCTGAACAGTCTTCCTTGATTAACGTGATGTGAAACACTCCGGCAGACAACGGGCAGAGTGATCAAATATAAATTAAGAATAATCTTTCTCAAAGTAGTTATTTGTTACGAATATTAATCTAAATGGATGATACACAACGTCATTCTTATATATTAGTTAAATGCAATGACTCTCGATGGCGAAATCATTTTTGTTTAATTATAGCCGATAGTTGCGCCCCGAATCGAGATGTAAATATTTACAATTTGGAGTAGTTCAGACGATGTTCTCTATGAAGTGGTGTGGTAGATTTTTTTGGAAATTTTCAGTGATGTTAGTAGAATGATAACATTCCCCAGGTTGGCAAAGTGCCTGAGCACTAACTTATCAATTTCTCGCACCCGAAAAAGTCCATAACAAGTCCATAATATGTCTTTAAGCATATATATAAATCTCCGAAAACAAAAATTCTAAAGCATTAAACGATTTGCTATATTTCCAGGGCATATATTTCATCTGATTTTGCGAGAATCCATATATACTTTTTCACGAGAATCCAGGGTAATTTGCAAGAATATTTACGAGAATCTAGATTTGGATTCTCGCCGAAATATAAGCCCTGATTTCACTCTGAAGTGTGCCTAAATGGCATAAATTGTACCGTTGTTCCCATGTTCGCCAAAGTGGCATAAATTTATTTCAGGATAATACTAATTTTAGGCATTCATTTATATCACTGATATCAGGACAATAAATAGCCATTTCCATTGCATGGAACAAAGAGCGTTATTGTTTATCGGTGTTGTTTTTGGAAGTGGTGGTAGTTAAATTTTATACATTTCGACCCCCAATAAGTATTTCCGAACAAATGAATTATTAACAAGCGTGACATGACATCATTGACGAAGATAATTAACACCGATCTACAAGCAATTAAAGTCTTAAAATGTAAAATTTAACATTTTCTTATTTTTTTTTACATTTTTATCTCTCGCGACATAATTGTCACCAATAAAAACAAATTTGATTCATCGTGGAAGTTAGTCGGTGACTATAAATAATGTCACCATTCAACTGAATGTTGTTGAGCATATTTCAACCAATTTTGGAAGTTTAAATGAATATTTTCTTCACACGCAAAGTAAAATTGACAAATTTCAGGATTTTAGCCTGCTTCGTTGGTACCAAAATTTGTTGTGCACACTCAAGAAACGTCTACCGACACTCGCTAGGCCAAATTATGCCATGACCATGCTATAAACTAGCTTGAAATTGGCAAAACAATGAATTTTTTTTGGTTGAAAAAATTTACATGGGAATCTCCAGTCCATAGGCATAGAGAACGATTATTTTTCGATAAAAACGAAAATAATGCGAAATGAAAGTCGGCACTCGTCAGAATGGTGCAGAATAACATACGAGTCTTGTTATATGCGAAAATTTGACCTCATTCGATAAATTAGTCTCGTAATTAAGGAATCAATGGCGCTCGGACATGTGGAATCCCGTCGCACTGTTAGTGTTACTGTACATGGCAGACGCAATTTTGAAATGTAAACACGCATCAAATTTACCTTTTGTGAGAATAACAAAAGCGCAACCTTGATCAAAGTAATACAATACACAACAACACATAGAATAAAACTGATATAAACACGGTATAAGTGAGAATAAGACGCGTATTCAGACGTGGAATTTGACAACATTTCTTCGCTTCGACGCTATAAATATATCTGATCCAGATAACCGAGATGCAGCTATCTGATTTGAAACAAATACCAAGCAATAATCTTAACGTTTCATAATCGAACTGCGGACCTGATAATTATCGAAATATGTAGGCGAAATAATTTTTAATTAGTTAATCACATGATAGAGACATCAACACACTCTTAAAGACGCAATACAGCGCCATTTAATGTCATTATTTAACTGGGTCGGTGTTTGTTGTTATCATTATTGCTTCGTTTTTAGTAAGACCATTGTATCTGTTTTGCGCACGTCACTTTCCATATTTGGAATTTCCATATATGGGATTTGTGTTAACCTCAATACCGATCAAGTTATCTTAGCATAAACATAAAATATATTGTAATTTATGCAACTACGACCCTGGTAACCCTGATAACTAATAAAATATACCGGCCAATTCATTTTAAGATCGTTATTTCACTTTGCTTTAGGCATAAATACACTCTTAAACGCACATAAACGACCCATTGGCGTTAAATTAAATATACTCGGTATTTATTAATATTAGTTTTTTATTGCTCAGTATAGAGTTAGACCCTTGACACCTTTCAATATATTTGGGCTGAATTCATATGATGCGGTATTATTCCTCGAAATAAACAACAAACCCGTCGTTACTTCGAAATGTCGTTTGGGCTAACATTTACACAAATCCTCCGTGTGTTCTCCTCAATTGACACACAGGTTCTCAGTCGACACACAGGTTATCCCAGAAACAAGTGTGAAATAAACAGCCAAGGTTTGGCTGAAATAATTAAATTATGGGCTCAGAATGAAACCGGCGGCCAGTTACAGAAATAAGCAAAATTAATGCACGACATCTATAAGTTATTCGTTATATGTATATCGCCGGGCCAACATTACAATTATCGATTTATTTAGTATGATACCTGATTTGGTATAACTGAATGCCTGCATTATGAGAGCGGTACATTATCTGTAGGGCGTTTTGTCAGGATACCTGATGCAAAATATCATTGCTATAAATGTTCACTGGCGACATATTAGCTCTACTGACCCCGGCACTGTTCCAAGAAAGGCGAATTTAATTTGCATAAATGCATGCATAAATCCAGGGTCCTAAATTTATGCAACATTTATGCGAGATTTAAAAATATAAATGCGAGATTTATATTTTTGTATAAATGCGAATTTAGTATGTATAAATGCATGCATAAATTCAGGGTCCTAAATTTATGCAACATTTATATTTTATAAATCTCGCTTTTCATGCAGTGTTAGCATCCGAAAATGCGCACTGGGGCATGCTTGACTTGCAACTAAAAGACACATATGGTGCGAATACCTTTGATATATTTGACTTTTCATATCGCGTTAGGACAAGCAGAAATTGTCTCGATGAAATATTAGCAAAAATCAGCTGGTAAAGTGTGCTTTGGTAGCGAAAATAGCGTTTAAAAACAGACACTTGGAATATAACTACCAAATCGTACTGATCGGTTCGATATTTCGAAGTTTGGCCCACGAATATTGATCCAATGAATGGTTAGTATTGTTATATATAGCAACAACTATCGATGAACGCTCACACGTATATTATATCCTTGATAACGATAGAGATGCTTACCATTTTCTGCAATGTCTTGTCCATTTGTTGTGAAATTGCAAGCGCGCACCGTGACATTGACGAATGCGCATCGTGTCCAAAACTGAATGCGAACCAGTTCTCACGGGGCAGGTGAGACCCCGAGAAAGGGGCCCATCTAAGGCATCGCTGTGTTTAAATGTTAAAAAATTATATAAGTCTGTAAAAATATTACAACAAATAAAAGAACGACATGGAGAAATAACAGTAAGTTTACCATGGATATCTTTTTGCGAGGAAAATAACGATGAGTAGGGGCAACAAAATAGATGACATGTTTTGTCGCCGATTTCCACCAAACTTATACATAACCATCTACATGATATGAGGAGTCTAGTTGTGTGGTTTAAAGATGCAAACAGTGGCGACGTTCGAGTCAGGGTTGGGGAGGGGAGGGTACCAAAATTGATAAATATATCTTTAGCGCCGATGTTCACCAAATTGATACATGTACTTCCTAGTGATTCGAGGACTTTACTTTAAACATATTTTATTTGTATATCGAATAATACAAAAGGGATTGGGGACAAGTTACAAAACTTACTTTGCCCCTCTCCCTGTTTACAATAATATTATTCATACAAAATGTTGAAGGAGAGATTCAAAATCATATATAGGTTAAACATATTTACATTTACAAATGAGTGGGTTCGGGGTTTGGGGTGGGAGGTGCCAAAACCGATTTGTGACTAATTTGCTTTTTGTGGCTATTCTGAAATGCGTTTGATTATCCGACTTCGAATTGTTTAGTCGCTGTTATATATCGATGGACTATTTTGAAGAGAATTTTGTTTCTTCTATTTGAGATATCGGGAATTCCGAGAAGTAAATCATTGATATGTGTAATTTTCAGCACTTCTTTGTATAATTTTTGACACATTTCCATTCGTTCGGTGTGAAATAGGGGACACGCCCAGAGGTAGTGGCAAGTATCTTCGCATGGATTTCCACAATGGCATTGGGGGCTGTCAGAGATATAATTTTGGAACATATCGGAACGTAGGCTGCTGCATTTGTTACGCAATTTGGCATGGGCGACATTAAGCGTTCTACGACCTGTATAGAAGTATGATGGTGGTTTTACTGTAGGATCTATTAATTCGAGATAAAATTTGAAGGCTGCGATAGATTCGGCATCTGTTATTTCTGTGGGTATGTCATTCCACGATGCTCGGTTTTACAGAAGTAAGAATAGAATTTTCCCGGTTTTCTCAAGTTATATCCTGAGACTTCAGATGATCTAGGTGTTAGAAGATTTTGTAGGTATTCGGCGGCATCGTCATTTACTATTTTATACATTGCTTGTAGTTTATGGATCTCTCTTCTCTTGCTCAGTGTTGGCCAGCCAACTTCATTTAGGAGGTTTATATTGGACACTGATCGTGTGAGGCCACTAACTGTTCGGGCGGCATCGCAATGTAATCGGTCGAGCTTCTCGGTTAGGTATTTGGGGGCACAATCCCAGACTACATCGGAGTAATCAAATAGTGGTAGGATAAAAGTTTTATAAATGCTTTCAAGCGATCTTCGGTCAAGCTGATACTTAAATCTTCGGAGCTGTGCTAAGCGTGAGGCTATTCTGTGTTTTATACCATTTAGGTGATTATTCCATTTTAAGTTGGCTTGGAGTTCCAGACCGAGGTGTTTATGTGTTTCAACAAATGAGATTGGATCCTGTTTAAAGGTTAAGTCGGGGGCTTCCCCAGAAGTCCCCGTTAGTGCATAGGACATACTAATTGTTTTAGAAGGATTAAAGTTTACTAACCAGTTTTCAGACCATTGTGCTATGATTTGGAGGTCACTATTCATGACGCGGCCTAATTCATTTAGGTCATAGTGACTATTTGTTAGACATGTGTCGTCGGCGTACATTCTCGTAAAAGAAAGTATGTTGTCTGGTAAATCGTTGATATAGACAAGGAAGAGGAAGGGTCCTAAGATTTAACCCTGTGGTACACCAGCTGGGATGATCTCGTATTCAGAAAAGGTGTTATTTACTAAGACTCTTTGTTGCCGTTTATGAAGGTAGTCCTCTATCCATCTCAATGTTCTCCCGCGAACTCCATAATTATATAGCTTATATAACAGTCCCCTGTGCCAAACTCTCTCGAAGGCTTTGGAAATATCACAGTAAACAGAGCATGTATATAGTCCTTTGTCGAGAGATTGACATAGGTGATTGTAGAGGTCTATCAGTTGGTGAGATGTGCTGTGGCCGGTTATGAAACCTGATTGGTTGGAATAAAGTAATTTATTGTCGTCAAAGAACGGACTTATTTGTTTTAGTACAAGTTTTTCAAACGCTTTCCCAAGACAAGGAAGCAGGGAGATAGGTCGATAGTTTTTTGTGTCGGCTGGGTCATCTTTTTTGAAAATTGGAACAACGTTAGCCTTTTTCCGGGTAGATGGAAACTTTGCGTTGTTGAAGGATTTATTGAAAATTATTGACAGAGGATATGCTATTGATTCAGCTGTTGAATTTAACATTTTCGCACTTATTCCATCATGACCATGGGCTTTATTCAGTTTGAGCGATGTTAATACAGAAATTATCTCATCCTGCGTAAATTCCAATTCCGTTAGTTCTTTTTCACAACGCGATTTGAATGGTGGTAATTTATGGGATGAATCGTTAATCGAAGAATTGGAAATGAAACTTTTATTCAGCAGGTTGGCTTTGTCCAGATCGTCTGTTACGTAGAGTTTTCCGTTTATATCAACCGTGTTGCTCGTGTTGAGGAAAGAGCTTGGAGTAGATAGGGGTGGGATACAATTTGTTTTCTTTTTACATAGCAAGAAGTTTATTAATTGCCAAAAATCGCGGGGGGATGATGAGTTTTTAACCCGATTTTCCAGTTTCTCTTCAAATTTTGCTTTTGCGAACTTTTTCATGTTATTAATTTTGTTTCTGGTATTCTTATACTGTTGCCACGTATCAGGGCGATTGTTTTTAGCGCTTTGTTTCGTAATTTTTCTCTTTTGCGGATTTCTTTTCTAATGTCGGAATTAAACCAAATTTTGTCTTTTGGGCGTATTGTCACTTTTGACTGTGGGATTGTTTGATTCATGATGGAGAGAAATGTCTCCTGAAAATTGTTAACTATAGTATCTATGTCTGGTGCAGATAGGAGATCATCCCAGTTTGTGTTACTAAGCAGGCTATTTGCTCTTTCAAAATTTGCTCTAGAATAATTCCAAACCGTTCTCTGGAAAGAGGTGGTGGGGGAGTAATCGTATTCTAATGTTACATAAACACCACGGTGGTCTGAGACTCCTGGGTTAATGACGTCGGTGTCAATTATTAAGAACGCGGAAGGTATTGCTGATTACAATTGGATCAAGAAGTGTGCTCGATGTATTTGTGATCCTAGTAGGGGCTGTTATCACATTTTTAATACTATAAAAAATCTATAATTTCTTTAAGTTTGGAAGAGCTATCTAGAAGGTTAGAATTAAAGTCACCTGTAATGATAACATTTTCGAGGACTCTAATCGTGTGGTTTAAAGACGCCCAATTGTTGCCGTTTCGTGGAATGTGTTTAGTCGGCGATATCGACCAAACTGATACATAGCTATCTCCACATGACGAGTCTCATTGTATGATTTGAATATGTCAAATGTGGCGCCGCTCGAGTCAGGGATGGGGGAGGGGCACGAAAATTAGATTTTTAGCGCCGATTTCCACAAAATTGGTATTGACATATTCTTCTCCATTAAACTCGGACTCTAATTGTGTGGTTTAATAACGCCACATTGGTGCTGTTTGTGTCAGGGATTGGGAGGGCATTGATAAGTATGTTTTGGTCACCGATTTCCACCAAAGTGATATATAGTCATCTCCATGCTACGAGGAATCTAATGATGTGGTTTAAAGAAAACATAGTGGTCATATTCGAGTCAGCTATGGGGAGAGGAGGAGCAACAAATTTTTCATCAAACTTATATAATCATCATCTATACATGCAATATAATAGTAGGGGCTTAAAGGCGACGTCGTATAGACGGGATTTGGAACAAGAGGCCACCATAATGCAGGGATAAAACATCGCAAGTTATTACCAAACTTAGATATACATGTAGGCATCCCATGAGTAAAATGGTGTATTTCAAAGTTGGCAGAGCGGTCGCATCCCGGATACTTCAAAAAACGGGATATTGAACAGATTCGTTTTAAGTTTTGAGTTTGGCGTTCCATTTCACAACCTCGAAAACGTAAGTTCCAGGCACTGGGTGACGTTGGGAATCGAGAACTTGTGACGCTAGAATTGATAACACCGTGTTGGTTACGAAATTGCATATAAATTTATATTAGGCTGAAAACAAACTTAGTTTCCGCTAACCCGACCGACCCTATAGATGAACTGACAAGTCCGCACATTTTATTGTGAATTCGGAACTAAAATGTAATTAAGTCTATTACACACGTCTTTGGTGAGTTACAGACTGTTATACAATGTGCATCATATATAAACTCTTTTAAAAGTGGTCATTTAGTTTAATTAATATAGCTCAAGGTAATAGAAGTAAAACTTGGAACATGGAACTTGAATTGTTTTGTCTATATATGGAGCATTATTTAACTTTTAAGAGAATTAAATAACTTAGGTTATGTTTGAAAATTTAATCTGATTTGTAGGAAAGGGAGTGGCAAGTCCAATAAACAAAACAATGTGTATGATATGACATTTCCCATGTGACTATATATGTCACTACTTCATCTTACAACTGGAAATTATTCCAAATAAAAATAATAGACAAGATGGTTTGTGAAAGAGATGATTGTTATGCCCCCGATCTCCGATGGAGATTTGGGGGTATATAGTGGAGCCCTCCGTCCGTCCGTCCTTCCGTCCGTCCTTCCGTCCGTCCTTCCGTCTGTCCTTCCGTCCTTCCGTCCTTCCGTCCGTACGAACGTTTCAACTCATAACTTTGGTTTCGCTAACTCAATTCAGTTGATCTTTGGTATGCTAATAGACCAGCCGGGGGGACAAGATTTCCCCATAACTGCGGTTTCGTCCGCCCATTTTTTTCCAGAGTTACGCCCCTTTTTGGACTTAGAAAATTCAGTTTTCTGTGGCATGCGAACGTTTCAACTCATAACTTTGGTTTCGCTAATTCAATTCAGTGGATCTTTGGTATGCCAATAGACCAGCTGGGGGGGGGACAAGATTTCCCCATAGCCGTGGTTTCGTCCGCCCATTTTTTCCAGAGTTACGCCCCTTTTTTGACTTAGAAAATTCAGTTTTCTGCTACTTTTTTTGGTTTCCAGATGATAACTTGATTTTGGATTGTTTATTTGCAAAACCCGTTTTTTTGTGTATTACCAATATCGCAATACAGGTCAAGGTAAAATTTCGGTTCAATCGGATAATTTTTGTGAGAGTTATGACCCTTTTTCGACTTAAAAAATTCAGTTTTTTTTTTAGAAAATTCAGTTTTCCTTCTATTTTTGTGGCACCAGACCAAATTTGAAGCTAATATAGAACAACATGTGGCATTTTTATAGCGCTTAACCAGAAAGTTTCTCTGATTGTACAGTCGGGGGCGTTACCTCCGCCTAGCGGTGCACTTGTTTCTTTATAGATTGTATCTAACAGCCTGTTGGTGTTTGCGGGTTAGAAGTTTGGGTGGGCATTATCTTGTTCAAATAATTGGAAGATAATGGAAATCAAAGCTGCACCTACATGTACCAACCCTATTTTTCTGTCCGTTAGCGGAAAAGAATGTCTTTTTGTTAGACGTATACATTTACACGATACGAGGAATCTACTGGTGTAGTTTGAAGAAGGCAAAGTGGCACCCTCTGAGTTATATTGCGGGGTCGCGGCACCAAAATTGATAAAAACAAAATTGTAAATAGAAAAAATAACCATATATAATGTTTGGTTACGTTTAAAGGCAAACTGTGTGCTAATTTAGTGAATATACGCACAACTTGATCAATAAGTACTCACGCATTTTCAACTCTGGAATAATGTGACAATTATCTACTATTGCCGAGAATTCCAACCACGTCGATTGTAAAATAAAAAAGAAAGAAAGATAACGTGTGAAGTATACGCGCATTTGTAAATAAATACTTCTTTCTCGCGGGACGAATTAATCGCGATAAACAAATGTCAATCATTCCGACAAAGGTGAGCCATGCACTTCTTATAATCCATGTATGGGAATGACGTTTTGTGATGCCCATTTGGGTACAACATTCATGAGAACAACACCTTGATCAAGAGTAATATACTCTAAGTGTATTCTATATTCACACCGAATGTCCACAGCAAATGGTTCCATATCACTTTAACGTGGGAAACGCCGGGTCGCCCTGCACGCTAGTTTTTACATAACAATGGTATCAATATGCGAACTCGCGTTATTGTAGAGTTATTAATAATGAAACTAAGAACAAATCGAAATATTTTTACATGCACTTGTTCAGACTTTTTTTATAAAAATTATGTTTTTTCTCACGAAACACTTCGAAAGCCTTGCTTGAGTCCTTTAAATAACGTGCATATATATCTACATGCGTATACTATATTCATAAATCACCATATGTCTATAGGATAATGACTACCCAAGCGTGTCTCTTTACTCATATTCCGAAGATCGTTTTCAGTGTTCATCGACAACAATTCTAGCCTAGAATAAACGTTCGCACATGACTTGTCTATAGTTCGCACTTGTTCATACGAAAGTCCCTCGCGCCACTTATTGGACATCTTGACTGAGTTGGTGAACTTAGAGCATATCGGACATGTTTCTTGTCCATCTTCAACGCGCAACATGTTGCTGGCGACGAAGCCGAGCCCTTTGTCAACCTCACCGAGACCCAGGAAATCATAAATCTTACGCGTCACAGACCGAGGTTTCTCCGCAAGATCTTCATACTGAAGTCTTCTAACTCTGTCGGAAACTCGGACATGTAGTTCTTCTCCTCTGATAAGATCTTCCAACATTCGTCCACAGAGATCACGTGCATATGCATCGAGTCGCCGGCCATGGATGTTCCGTATAAACCCTCTCTTTATCCTCGAATGAATTATTCCGCGCGGATCTCTCAGAACATGGATTACCTTTAAGTTCGGCAGTTCTCGCACCAGTCGCTCAACGGCCCGCATTGAGAGTCTTATCGTCTTGACGTGGCGATGGGTAGCCTCAAGACAACGTCTTCTAGTTCTGTCGATGCAAACGGAAATGTTCCCGTCACCATGACTACTGCGGATGGAGCATATCAAAATATCCGCCATTTTGTCTGACATATACATGAACATCCAATCGTTGAAACTCAATTTGACTATGTTATCAATAATGTCGCAACTAAGCCACTTCTTCATTGTCTTTATGAATTCATCATCTCTAGCCGTCACATTCAGCATCCTATAAATAAAAAATGTATGTAAGTCATGTTCGGGGATGTTGACGATAGGGAGAGGTTGAGGGTGATCAATCAAAATGTTCAATAGTTGGTAAATTTTATGCCTGACACAACATAAGTTGGAAATTTCAGATCAAAGTGATAACTTCAAATTATTTTTTTAGACCTAAAGTTTAATATGTCCCTATATACTTGCGGCCAAACGTTTTGACTGAAACTGTTACGGTGTGTCAGGTTGGAAATTTCCAACAGTTGGAAACCTTGATGTACATATTGTAAAACACAAGCCCAAGGGATATAAAATATATTAAATAAAATAGAATTTCCCGAACATGGGAATTTGGGTCGATCCAGGTTCAGGTTCAAGGCGATGTGCATTTGGAAATTCTGAGGTGGACAAATCCACAATGGAGACCCTCTAGGCACGTCCCTGAACCTGTTTGCAGAGCAAACATAATTCCGGGTAGGTATGTTCTTTTATCCATCACCTTTGTCGTCTACTAAATAGATAAAGGCTGCAAAATAAACCATGGCTTTATTTTAGCACGTGCTAAAATATAGCAAGAACGGCTACAACTATCATAACAAAGTCACATGCTCAGAACTTCAACCGAAAAACTTGCAATCGATTTTAATTGTTTCCTAAAGAATTCCCCGTTAATTTCTTGATCCCATTTAAAAACATTTAATAGACTTTAACTACGTAAACTTTGGCGATGGATAAAAACAATACCCATAAAGTTGGACGAGGTACTATGTTTATTTCGCTCGTATGATTCAGCAAATGGGGAAACTCGCTAAAGCTCGGCCCCCATTTGCTGAATCATACTCGCGAAAATAAACCTAAAATCTCGTCAAACTATATGGATATTCTATATATATCCCTCCCTAAAATACGTATATTTTGGTGATTCAAACTGCGAAGTATCGTTCACGCTCATCGATCATGCATATTAACCCTTTACCCAACAAACCGGCCAAAACCGGCCAAATAAAGCTTCACCAGCCTAAAATATCTTCGGTCTGTCTCAATAGAACCATACAAATATGGATATCATTGGAACCGGCTCCTTGACCACATTGTGATAGTTACAGTTATGCCCTGTGCCAATGCATTCTCTTATATATGCGAGTCGACCATAGGTCGCCTCGCATATATAAGAGAATGCATTGGCCTAAAAAAAATCTTTTTTTAACACTTTTTACCATTTTTTCTTACATTCTTTAACAATTTTATAATTTTTAATGTGTTAAGCCAATGCATTCTCTTATATATGCGAGGCGACCTATGGTCGACTCGCATATATAAGAGAATGCATTGGCACAGGGCCCTTCTGTTGGGTAAAGGGTTAAAAGGTCAGCTCAGAGCAGCAAAACAATACATAATTGAGAGATACAAGATGCAAGAATTTATTGCAAAACACCTCAATTGGCGCATGCAGTTGCAAGATACTGATGAGTATCATATACATAAATAAGCAATACACCAGGGGGGGGGGTCATCCACTTTTTTCCATACACTAGGCCGGGTGGGTGGGTGGTTCAGCTGCGAAAAAGTCACTTTTTTCCTGAGTGGTCTGGAGTTGTCGCAATTTTTTCCTCTTACAACATTTCTTCAATATAAATGCCTCAAAGTGTTCAGCATCATTGTTAAGGTGTGTATGACACTTAGGGCAGTGCTTAGGGGGGTAGTTAGTGTGGATATGGGCATGATGCTTCTCATAAATCCAGATTACGAACCAACTCTCAGGAATTCGCCGTTTACATCCGATCACATTGCCATGTACCAATGCTACTGGTTCCAGATGAAAATGGACAGTTATGTAGCACATGAATAAACTTTAATATAAATAAAATGAAAAAAGCTATTCATTTATCTCATTAATATTTACTCATTATACCTGATCAGACCAGATGACTCAGTCAAAATTGTATCGGAACTTGGCATGGGACTGTAGACTGCAACAACGCATATCACTGAGATAATAATCTTGAGATGGTGGGGCCCAGATAAAAGATTGGGCGAGCATACATAGACCTTGAATGTGTAGATATGGAGAAGGCTGCTAAGTGGAATAAACAAAATCAGAACAGATGAGTGAAAAGAAGGGAAAGAAAATATAATATAACTTAATATAATATGCAAGTCTAAAAATAATGTGCTGGTCATCAGCAAAATGATCGAAGTCTGCAGAGGGCGAATTTGGCGATACTACCCGGCATAGCATCAACAAATTCAACCTCTAACGACCTCATTCTATTTTGGTCTCGACCAACCATGGAGAACTAGCTACATATGAGGGTCACATATGGTGAATTTGGTAATCTATAGCCCACTCTGCTGGGTAGCATCACAAAACTCACCCTCCTTGGAGCTTATTCTGCAGACTGCATATGACCGTCTTATTTTCAAGTTTCTATTTACACGCAGTACATGTATTTGTATGAATGCTTGACCTGGGTCTGGCCTTAGCACAGTACCTAACCCAAGAACTCAGCTCATGGAAATGAAAATTAGTTTTGTGATAGATAGTGGATTTCAGCTAAATACCTGTATTGTTGGAGAGTTATTTGCCAGGTGGTGTTGCCCTAATAATTTTTTCAAAAATCATAATTGACATAAATTCATGTGTTACTATGGGACACATCTAAAGTTACACTTTCTGTGATGAAAAGAAGGTACACTAATGCTTTTATATTTGATTACATGTATAATGAGCATTATGAGCTACCTTAGACAATATTTGGGGAAGAATCAATCAGTAATTTACTGATCAGCACATGTATTCTGTGTGTTATTTTGGGTTTTTCCAGGTATTTTTTTAGAACCTGTTTCGTGTTGTTACAAAAGTTGGAATGACTTAGAAGAACCAGAAATGGAAATAGGGTAACTGTAATACTGACCATCAAGCTTAAATGGTGTGATATTACATATTTGGAGGTAAAAAGGGGGTGGGTACCCCGCATGAAATTGGAAAAAATACTTTTTCCTTCAAATAGGGGGGTGGTGGGTACCCAAGAGCCTGAAAAAAGTTTTTTCAGCCTAATGTCATGTCACTTTTTTCCGACCCCCCCCCCCCCTGAATACACAAACAAAAATATTAGAACAAACACAGTTCTTTATCAACATTCCCTCAACATTTTCTTCAAGTTTTATTATTCCGCCGAAGGAAGAATAGCCGGACTAAGTGGCAAACCTTGTTTATTAATGTACTAGTAATATTATCATTTCTCATAATCAGTGCAAATTTATCTGCGTCCTTCAAATTATTGAATTAATTATCGTGTTTCTCAATTTCGCTGAATAAATTAGATCTTAAATCATCGTATGCGTTACATTCAATGATAAAATGCATGTCAGATTCGACACATTGTTTGTCACACATGGAACACAGCCGATTTTCTAATGGTATTACTGGTTGTCTGTGCCTCCCTTTTTACATTGCCAATATGTGGTTGCTCACGCGCAATCTAGAAAACATTTCCCGAGCAATTTGTGCTTGTGTGTAATGACATATTGCTCAATTGTGTTTTCATCTTTTTAAATATCCTATAAGTTCGTAGTTTATTTTTGCCTGTGGGTCTATCGTCATTGAATACATGTATATCATTGCGAAACACTTCCATGTGTTCTGATTTCAAAGTCTTAGTCAGCATCTGTTCACGCTGCAGAGATGTATACCTTGTTTTGGACGCCACATTCAGTCTTGTTCGGCGAAAATGAACCCCTGTAACCCCCGTTGCCGGTGGTTGAGAACATTACCACAGCACAGTCGGCCGTTAATATACAAAACTTCCTTTCCAGATATTCAAAGGAATGATCCATGCAACGTCAACGTGAAAAGTACCTTGACAAAACGATTGTAGGTCGACTTTTCATAGACAATGATTCATGCTGGATGCCTTTCCTATTATAACCAACGCTTGAGGAATTATTTGTACCACTGTTGGGATCTCTGCTCTAGGAAGAAGGTAACATCAAATGAAATGCCACCAATGTGTTATCCATATTATATATAGTTCGACCCAACGGTATGACATTTTCAAGCAAACATGTCTTCTCTTCAATTCGGTAAAGGAAAATTCGCTGGTGAATTTCGACGAGGCCCGGAAGCTCAATCGGGAACACTATCAACAGCAAGAACATTTCTATGACGAAGACAAACAAGAACGAAATACCCAGATGTATGACACAGAGATAGATCCTCGGTGATTTCTTCGCGAACAACATGATATCTATAAATTTGTATGCGCCCTTTTAAAGGTCGTATTATGTAATCAGTCTGTCCGTCCGTCCATTAACATTTTTGGTTTCCGATCGATAACACTAGTTTGGATTATTTGATCTGAACCGAAGTTGGTATGTGTATTTCCCAGCTAAAGATACAGGTCAAGATCAAATATTGGTGCCGTCCAATTATTTTTACATGAGTTACAGCCCTTTTTCGACTTAGAATTTGACAGTCTGTTAACATTTTTGGTTTCCGACCGATAACTCCAGTTTGGATTATTTGATCTAAACCAAAGTTGGTATGTGTATGTCCCAACTAAAGGTACAGGCTAAATTCGAATATGGGTTCCGTCCAATTATTTTTACATGAGTTACGGCACTTTTTCGACTTAGAATTTGACCGATTTCATAACATTTCGGTATCAAACCGATATCTCCTGTTTGGATTATTTGATTTGAACCAAATCTGGTGTGTGTGTGTTTCCCAACTGAATCTACAGGCAAGTTCCAATATGGGTTCTGTCCAATTATTTTCACATGAGTTACGGTCATTTTCGACTTAGAATTTGACCGCATTTTGTCATTGGAATTAGGGGTATATCAGATATTCGTTGTTTGCTCAAATTATTATTTTATTTTGCGGCAGTACAATTCGAAATGGCTAAAGAGCGTGTTTTGCCACACCCCAGCCATGCTCTTGTTCGCCAATATAATGTCTAAGATTCCCGACTTAAAGGAAGGCAGTCCTGATAATTATATCTACCCCCGTGCCATAGATGGTCGGTAATTTGCCTCAGTCAGTCTTGGAAAAAGCATCCTGCATAGAAGAAACGGCTGGGAGTGGGATACTTCGTAAGACAATTTCACCAAAGTCTACCGGGATGACCACGACGAGTGAAAAATGCATTGTATGTCGAAGGTGAAAGCCGGTGATACAAGAACAATAACTCAAATGCAAAAGCCACTATATACGCTTTAACCATACATGTATCAGGCCTGGTTCGCCATGTTACAGAGAAATATATGTATTAGTTAGAATAATATATCAATTGTCTGACTTTTTTGTTCTTTTCCTTACAGTTGCTGCTTAGTCATTACAAGCCAAGGAGTTTTCAAAAGAAGCATGCCGTCCGAGGCCGTTATGAACGAAGCTGTCATGGTTGTTAAATTTAAGAACAACATATCTGGCGACGACTGGGTGTGAAATTTTATGAATAGTGTGTCTGTCATTCGCAGAATGAGGGCACCAGAGGGTGAATTTAGTGATGATATCCCAAACAGCGGGCTAGCATCACCAAATTCACGCTCTGGTGACCTCATTCTGCTATGGCCTCCTCTTCCGGGACGTATCTATAGTCTAAAATTAACATTGTTTTTGTTACCTTTCCTTTCTGTTCATATATCCTCTAATTTGCAGAAAATAAAATGCATAATCGAGGTGACTAATGGGTGAACATCACCACATCACATCATGCACAGAGCTGTTGAGGTCTGAGTGGAATGAGGATCACAGAGGGTGAATTTGGTGCTGCTAGCCCACCGTTCACAGACAGAAGCTTTCCGAGAGAATTTCACAGAACATCAAGTTCCCGCGAGCAGAGGTTGGCCCAGGAACTATAAATTCATATTTTGAAAATCTTCAAAAAGAATTACAGGGAATTCCTGCTTCAAATATTTTAAATTATGATGAAACTAACCTGACGACCCTGGAAGAGAAAGGTTATCGTCAAAAGGGGATGCAAATATCATGAGTGACCTCATTGATGCTAGCAGCAACAGATGGTGGCACTGTGCTATTATGACGTCTACAAAGCAAAGCACACGTTCGACACTTGGTAAACCGTCGGACCACCCAGGTGTCGATATAATCGAAGTAAAAACTTGTGTTTGAGCTTGCTAATTCTACACATCCAACCCAACCACTTGATGTGGCATTTTTCAGGCTTATGGAAATTTATTGGCGAAAACTTCTGGACGAATGGAAAATGTCGTCGGAGGGAAGACATTGCCCCTCTATACCAAATGATGTCTTTCCGAGATTGTTGCGCACCCTGGTAGAAAAAAAACTGAGCACGACGCAATCTGACAATATGCATGAAATCGGGATTTGGCAAATGTGGAGTTTGCCCCTTAGATGCTTCACATGTATTGGACAAATTACACAAGCTAAATCCTGCACATGAATCCTCAGAAACCAGTCAGAGTAACACATCTGTGGAACCAGATGTGGATGCGTCTTTCGTGGAGATATTGCAAGAAACGAGAGGACTCGACTCTCTCAAATCAAACGAAAGTATCAATGACACTGTAGCTCAACTTGAGAAGGAGTAAATGTTTTGCTGAGCAATGGATAGAATGATAAAGAAGAAGGAAAGTTAAAAAGTTACAGTGAAGGGCTGGTAATGTGTAGATGAAATTATTTTTCATTTCAAACATTTCTCCAATAGATGTAGGCTGCAGGGTGTGCCAGTGGATTCAAATTTGAAATCCAAGATTGCTGCTGGCAGCCATGTTTTATAACGAATTTCTGAAATAAACGATGGCTCCCATTTAAAGGTCACCTCGAAGAACCATATGAAGTTTGGGGTGACTATAAGGATATAAGTAAATACCAAATGGCCGCTGGGAGCCATGTTTTTCAATAATTTAGGAAAAATCGATGGCTCCCATTTGGAGATCACCCAGAAGATCCATATGAAGTTTTGTGACGATCGGATGAGAGATGTTACCTGTAGGGTGCGCCAAAACAAAGGATTTAGTCATACAAGGAGTAAAATCCAAGATGGCTGCTGACGGCCATGTTTTTTTTTACGAATTTCGGAATAATAGCTCACATCTAGAGGTCAGCCAGGAGATTCATGTGTGGTTTGGTGGCGATCAGATGAGGAATGTGGTCTGTATGGTGCGCCAAAGGATTTAGTCATTCAAACTTGAAAGTAAAATTCAGGATGACTGCTGGCGGTCATGTCTTTCAATCGCTAAAACATGCCTGTACATTTTCAAAACATTTCTCCAATAAATGCGGGCTGCAGGGTGTGCCGATGTATTCAAATTTGAAATCCAAAATGGCTTTCGGCGGAGGATTTAGTCATGCAAAGAGTAATTTCCAAGATGGCCGTTGACAGCCATGTTTTTCTACGAATTTCGGACAAAATCTATGGCCCCCGTCTATCATTCACCCTGAAGATACCTATCAAGTGTGGTGATGATCGGAAGAGGGATGTGGTATGTAGGGTGTGCCAAATGATTTAGACATGTAAAAAGTAAAATCCAAGATGTTTGCCGGCGGCCATATTTTTCATCGAAAATCCTAAACATGCCTGTAAAGTTTCAAAACAATTCTTCAATAAATACGGGCTGCAGGCTGTGCCAATGGATTCAAATTTGAAATACAAGATGGCTGCTGGCGGCCATGTTTTTTAACGAATTTCGGAGGAAATTAATGGCTTCCATCTAGAGGTCACTCCGAAGATCCCTACGAAGGTTGGTGACGAAGATCGGATGAGGGATGTGACATGTAGCGATGATGTAGGGTGCGCCAAAGTGAGCATACAAAGCGTAAAATCCAAGATGGCTGCCAGCGGCCATGTGTTTTAACGAATTTCGGAAATAATCGATAGCTCCCATCTAGAGGTCACCCAGAAGATCCATATGAAGATTTGTGGCGATCATATGAGGAATGTGGTATGTAGTGTGTGTCAAAGAGTTTTAGTCATGCAAAAAGTAAAATTCAAGATGACTGCTGACGGCCATGTCTTTCAATCGCTAAAACATGCCTGTAAATTTCTCCGATAAATGCGGGCTGCAGGGTTTGCCGATGCATTCAAATTTGAAATCCAAAATGGCTGCCGGCGGCCATGATTTTAGCGAATTTCGGGGGAAATCGATGGCTCCCATCTAGAGGGTACCCCGAAGATCCATATGAAGTTTGGTGATGATCGGATGAGGGATGCGGCAAGTAGGGTGAGCCAAAGGAAATTGTTGACGGACGGACGCAAACACGGACGACGAACGCCAACCCACGGTGGAGCTAAAAAGAGTGCAGCAAAAAAAAAAACAAACAAACAAACAAAACAACTCAACTTTGTACCTGGAAAGAGCAATACATATTTAAATGGCGAACATCAGAACGAAACTACGGATGAGTCTGAACATTTAGACACTACTGATAGTGTCGATAGTTCTGAATATGATTCTGACGACAATTATGTTACTGACAATGAGTCAACGAAAGCCAAAATGATGAAGAACAGTACGAAAATTGACCCACATGGCGTCACACACGTTGGATCTATGGATGACGTTAAATTTGATAGTTGGGTTCTTGTTGAAATAAATGCTGAATGGAAAACGCGAAATCCAAAGTAAATCGCTATGTTGGATAAACTGTGTACCATGGGTAAGGACTTTGATGTATCATTTTTGAAAAGAAAATGAAAGAAAAAGGACACCTTCATGTTACCTTCAGGTTTCCTGACAAGGAAGACAGTCATTGACTTTAAGCAGATGCACTGAATCCCCCAGTCAAACTTCAACGCGGCATAATGATATTTGATGTTGATGAAACCGAGTTGGTTTGAACTGTTTAATACGTGTTGCAACTTAAAAAATACTGTATCAATTATCAAATTTAGGGGGTCATTACTGAATAATAGTAGTACTGCCGTACTACTATTATTTTTTACGAGCATTCAATATTACACATCTGTGACATAGACAATCGGGTCACTGTTTACATAAATTAATGGGAGGTCATCAGTCTGGAGGACAGGTAGATTAGACCGGCCCCCAGATGAGGGTAGTATCACACGAACGGGTAGAAATTTTGACGCTATCTCCAATTATCCTTGCCCCATTGGGGTTCCAAAACACTGAGGTATCCAGGGCGGAGCAGGTGGAAAATATATTTTTTTGACCTTTTTAGTGTTTTTGACCTGCAAATTTCGGTATATTCAGGAAAACCAATAAAACAAGACAAATGTCGAATAAAATATACTTGAATATCAGATATTTATTCTATCTGGGTTGCTCAACATTAATCATTTGCAATAAATGATATTCTCAAAAAACAATTGTGAAAAATTCACGAAAATGTTTTAAAAAATGCACAAATTGCAGTGCTTTTTCAAAAAAGTTTTCCAGAAGATTTTCTATAAAATTTTCATTTTTTTTATATAAAGCTCTCAGTGGTGCATCAAAAATGTCAGCATTATATACCTGATGCATTGATATCAACAACACAATCACTGATATCCACCAAGCCGAGATATTTTCAAAAACTTAACCCTCCCCCCTAAACTGATTTTATATCCGAAAATACCTGTCAAGTCAGAATAGCCCGTTTTAGTTCTGTTTTGTTAACCAATTCAAAGTCTTATCATATAGCATGGAACTAGAATGTATCTGAGGAGGTTTCTGTTATGGGAGAGTCTATTTTGTTTAAATACTGAATAAAATTTTCAGTATTTTTAAGTAAACAATTTCTGAATAATTCCCATGACCTTGTCAGTTTTATGGATACAGCTGCACAACATGCACCATAATAAGCATAAAATCATCCCCAATACCAGACATGGAATTCTATAATCATGTACCAGTCCAGAATTAAGAAATAAAGTAAAACTTAACCCTACCCCAAGATAGTTTTCTTAATGCTTTCAATTTTATGCTTTATGCTACTCAACTTGTAAAGTCATTCAGACTAGTTGATATAATTCATACCATATGTTGCAATATGTCCTTGAGTTATTTTGGAAAGCGATAGCCACCCAGGTTACACAAGTACAAGCAGCCCACTAACATACAGTCACTCCATATATACACATAAACATCACACGAATGACAAGTTAGTCACTCACTCTATACACATACACCTGACCCATGATCATATAGTCACCCCCTGCATACCTATACACCACTTTCATGATCATATATTCATCTCACCGTTGGTCATACGGTCACTTCCCGTATACATATTCGCCACACCGATGGCCAAATAGCTATTCAAGATATACATATACACCAAATCCATGACCATAGAGTCACTCCAGGTATAAATATGCATCTCGTCAATTGCCATATAGCCACTCACTTGATACACGTACCCCTCACTCATGACCATACGCATGTATAGCCATACTTGTGTATACCCGTACACCCCACAAATGCCATACAGCCACGAGTCACCATGCAGGCACACCAGGTGATGCTCATTCATGATCATACAGTCAATCCTTGTATACATATTCACCTCACCATTATTGGTCATGCGTCACTCACTGTATACATGTTCACCAAACCCATGGCAAAATAGCCACGCAAGATATACATATACTCCCCAACAATGACCATAGAATCACTCCATGTAAACATATGCACCTCACTAATGGTGATATAGCCACTCACTTTATACACATACCTCTACATAACCATACAGCCACACATGTGTATACCCGTACACCCTACACATGACCATACATCCATGCAGGCACACCAGGTACCGGTATACTCCTACGCCTGACCCCATGACCATATTATGCATATAGTCACACCCTGTATACATATTCACCACATTCATGATCATACACTCACTCCCTGTATACATGTTCACTTCAACGTCGGCCATACAGTCACTCCCTGAAAACATATTCACCTCACTATTGGCCATACAGTCACTCACTGTATACCATTTTGCCACATCAATAGTCATATAGCCGCTCATTATATACATATACATCTACACATGACCATCCACCCGCTCGTCAATGACCATCCAGCATACTCCAGGTACACATATTCACATAATGACTGTACACATAGCTGCACATATATTTATCCATTCACCCCACCTATGATCGTACAGACAACACATGTATACATATACACCCACCTGTGACAATACAGCCACACAAGTTACACCTATACATCCAACCCATGACCATACAGTCACTCCATATATACACAAACACACATATGACCATGTAGCTACTCTCGTCATTTACATAAACCACAGCAATGCCCATACAGCCACATTGGGTACACCTGTGCTGGGTACACATACCCATATAACCATAGTCACTCCCTGTATACCTATTCACCTCACACACGACCATACACTCACTCCTTGTATACCCATACATCTCACCATGGCCACCCCATTCAAGAACATATAGTTAAACATGTATACATATTCACATCATTCATGACCATACAATAACTCCCTTTATATATACTCACCTCACCTATGACCATATGGTACCTCTCATATGTTTGACCTACACGCTGTATGAAGTTGATAAATTTTCATCCTAATAAACCAGAATAGCCATAGATTATGATTCATTTCAGTTCCGTTTCAAAGTTTTGCCCATTTATTAAAAACAGATATAGCCAGTATCCCAAAGAGGTCTCGGCAAAATTCCATAAGGCAACTTTAAAATTAATTTGTTATGCCCCATAAGGAAATGGGACAACCAGAATAGAACATTTAGTTGTCAGTTGATTAGCTAACATGTATAATAACCAAGTGAGTCACAATTTGCTACATTTTCGGAACAGCAGAGAATAATTTTCGTGATATATGTAAAAAATGGTTGCCATTTTGAGTAATTTGGTTAATAAACACATTAGTGTGACACATTTAAGGTAGATCAAAACAATAAACACCTTTCATACCAAAGATAGTTAGATTTTACTTGAAATTTTTTTTCCCGAAATTTATGTAAAGTTTGTGAAAGAAACATCCAATATTTCTGCTAATGTCTGTGCATGGTGACAAATTAAGTAAAAATTAACCAAGGTGCATCAAACATGTTAGTGTTCAATGTATAGAAGGCAGAATAGCCAATTGTATACATCAACCACAACTTGTAAGCGATTGCGGGGCACTCTGGTGCAATATCTACCATTTTCCATATTTTGGCAGCCAAATATACAGAATAATGGAGTTATTGGGTTCCATTTCTTCACAGATAATAATTACCTTTCATCTTTTTCCGAAAAGGAAAAAAAACTCTTCTGGAAGTTGCTGGAAAGATGATCAACATATATGGAAGTCATGGCTTATTTAGGGACGAATTGGGTTTTCGACAGTGACACGCTTAATACAATCGAGAAGTTAACATGTGCCTTATACATATATGGTCAAAGTTCGAGAAAAGTGAATTAGCAGAAGTTTGAAAATCAGCAGAAGGTAGTTGATCTTTCTGCACTTCCACCATGTAAGGAATCTTTAAGTCTACACTCAAAACGAACCCAGATGATACCAAAACAGTGGAGACTTGCAACCGTAAGTTGCCACATCAACCACTCCCGATGTGGCACTTCATGGATGGACGGCCTATAGGCAACATGAGTTGTTTGAACTAATCTTCCCTGAAGATGTTGCCTTAGAAATCCTATTGACTGATACCATCACATTTGATGAAATTGACAGTGGAGCAGTGGGCATTACTATTGCAATATATGGTATGAATTATATGGTCCTGGTAACTTGGTGTTCACGAATATTGAAGAACACGGATTCGGTACACACACTATTCCACTTACGCGGTCATACGTACATGTACAGGAACACTCGCTGGATTGTTGGATTTGAATGGCCAAAGTTTCACGACAAACATATAGAAGGCAGTCAGAGACACACAAACAAACACACAACTGTACAAACAAACAAAGGGACGAGCAGGTTAACACTATTAAAAAGCATTAAGAACACTATCTTGGGGTAAGGTTAAGTTTAACTTTATTTCTTATTTCTGGTCTGGTACATGATTATAGAATTTAATGAAAATTTAGCTAATTTACCCAAAGAAATCAAATATTTAAACAAAATAGACTCTCCCATAACATAAACCTCCTCAGATACATTCTAATTCCATGATATATGATAAGACTCTGAATTGGTTAACAAAACAGAACCAAAACGGGCAATTGTGACTTGAAAGGTATTTTCAGATATAAAATCAGTTGTAGGGGGGGGGGGGGGGTGTTAAGTTTTTGAAAATATCTCGGCTTGATGGATATCAGTGGTTGTGTTGTTGATATCAATGAATCAGGTATATAATGCTGAAAAGTTTGATGCACCACTGAGAGCTTTATATAAAAAAAATGAAAATTTTATAGAAAATCTTCTGGAAAACTTTTTAGAAAAAGTACTGCAATTTATGCATTTGTGGGGCATTTTCGTGAATTTTTCACAAAATTGTTGGAGAATATCATTTATTGCACATGATTAATGTTAAGCAACCCAGATAGAATAAATATCTGATATTCAAGTATATTTTATTCGACATTTGTCTTGTTTTATTGGTTTTTCTTATTATACTGAAATTTGCAGGTCAAAAACACTAAAAAGGTAAAAAAGATATATTTTCCACCTGCTCCGCCCTGGATACCTCAGTGTTTTGGAACCCCCATGGGGCAAGGATAATGGGAGATAGCGTCAAACTTTCTACACCTTCGTGTGATACTACCCTCACCTGGGGCCGGTCTAGATATTACATACCAAAAATGTGTCCAAAATGACCCGTTTTACGGTACGTTCTGAACATGACGGAATATTGGTCGAAGAACGAAAAAGGAAAAAGTCCAAATTAATTAATAACAACAAGTTGATCTATTTTTACATGTACACGTTGGTGATTGTTGTTTTACAAAAATTAAAACAATTCGCATGTTCTAGCTCAAAAGCTTTATTTATAAAGTCAGGCATTTTAAATTACAAACATGAGCATTGAGCTCTTAACTGACCTGTAAAACAATGAAAATGTACATAAACAGTAACGTGAATAAAACACAACCTATCTGAAAAATAAATTACATGTATATTAGCTAAAACATTGTAAAAGACGAATAAAATCTCTGAGGACAGGTAGCTCTGAGTGGATCAAAATCGTAAGACACAAATCTGTATATTATTCATATACGGCACAGTAATGTGCACAACAAGTCCATATTTCATTCTTGGATAACACGTTTTGTTCAATTCAGAGATACCAGACCAGAAAGTGATGATTAAAATACAAACATATACATATAATTAGGATATCCTACAGGCACTGCATTTACATTTAAAACCATCCAGGTTTCTAACATACATTCAAAGTCTTTCATCCTCTCTGCGGTTCTGCATGACTCTGGAAGAGAATTCCACACTTTAGGTGCCATGAATCTAAACGAGCTTAAACCGAAAGTAGTAGTATCAGGTGATGGCAGTTCCAGAGTCTCAGAATTTCTAAAAGAGTATGAACTATGTTTAAGTTTCACCAGGCAGTCCAAATAGGAAGGAGTACTAATGTCCTTCTTTAGTATTTTGAAAACTGCGAGTGCCATAAGTCTGAGTCTTTGGAGATGTAGATGCTCACAGTTTGCAAGCTTTAGGAGAAAGTCATAATCAGATGTGTAGTCGTTGTAGATAAAACGAAAGGCTCTCTCCTGAATTTTCTCCAGCCTGTCTGTAGAAGCACACTGCAGAAATGCCAGGTAAGAGGGCAGTAATTAAAATTTGAGAGGATGAAAGATTTGAAGATACATTTTTTTGCCTGAGAGGGTCAGCATAATGTCCAAGTCTCTTTAAGACATTTAGCTTCCTTGATGCCTTTGAACATAGCGAATCAACGTGAGTGTTAAACGTGAATTTACAGTCCAGAGTTATACCGAGTAATTTCACTTCCTCGATACATGGGATAAGATGTGAAGCATTTATGCCAGTTATAGATTTACTTTTGGGACCCAATGATATTGCTTGGAACTTCTCTGGATTTGCCTTCATGCCATTCAGTGCGAACCACTCAATGAGATGAAGGCTATCAGATTCCAGAGTGCTCCGAACAACATCAGGGTCCTTGTGAGAGAAGGAAATTGTTTTATCGTCTGCATAATTATAAAGGGAGCAGTCCTTCACAAAGCAGAAAATGTCATTCAGAAAGATGTTAAACATGGTTTGGCCCAGTATCCCTGTGGTACACCCTTGGTGATGCACTTCCAGGAACTCTCACTGGAGCAAAGTTTAACGCATTGTCTGCGACCAGAAAGATAGCTCCCCATATAAGCCACCGACTTTTCACAAATATTATATGCACGTAATTTCTCTAACATAAGATCATGAGGTAGACAATCAAAAGCCTTTGAAAGTTCCATCATTACAGCGGCAACACTTTCATGTTTGTCAAGTGCCCTGCGCCAGGCTTCAATTGTACTTAACATTACGTCACTGCATCCATGATGCTTCACAAAAGCTGAGAGAGCGGGGTTAAAAATAAAATCAAAATGCATTTATAGCTGTGAATGTATCGCTTTCTAAAATAATTTTGATATAGTAGGTAAAATACTAACAGGCTTGTAGTTTTCCTTACTCAAAATATCATTTTTCTTGAATATAGGTGTCACTTGAGCAACTTTAAGGCTATCTGGGAAAGCATCGATAAACAGAGAGTGGTTAAAAAGATTACTCAAAGGCACATGGTTTGCTGAGTTACATATTTTCAGCATTTTTGCTGCTGAGATACCATCAATGCCAGTAGCCTTTTTTGAGTTTAGCTTACATATCTCTTTGGAGAAGAACTCTTCAGAGATTGGTTTCAGGCTAAAAGTCTCAGGTGAAATACAGTTCTCTTTGATTTTGACGATGCTTGGGTGTTCCTTATTCACAGGATGGTTAATGGTTATATTTGATGCAACGTCAATAAATTTGCCCACCGTGAAGGCATTCAGACCCGTTAATTCCTTAGAATTGTCGAGTTTAATGTGTTGCATATCGTCTATTAAGAGAAAACTCCTGTTAATGCTAGCCACGAAGAGTAAGCAAGATTAAAATTCTAACGACATATAAGTATCAACCGAGATATTGTTCTGACCCAGACTAAAATTCATCGCTATATAAGTATCAACCGAGATATTGTCTATATGATCATTTCCAACAAATCGATAGACATGACAGTGCCGCTTTTGATATCTGAGTCCAATTAACTCACAACGACTATCCATTTTTTTCTCTCCAAATTTGATGAGTTTTGACCTCTGTCTAGCAGTTCGTGACAGGGAGTTCAGTCAGCCCCCAGATGCCTTGTTAATTAAAATATAGAGTATATGTGCTAAATCCACAGTAAATATAGCTCAATGCTTCATATGTAGATAGCTCTCGACCAGAGCAGGTATTATCCATTTGGTGTGACATTGCTGGCTTGGAGTTTATGTCCAACAGAGATACAGATGATACCACAAATCAGCCAAAATAACGCATATATTGTCTCGACAACCGCGGTCGTCCATCGCCGTTAGACGTGAGCTTAAAATAGTCGTCAGAAAAGAAAGCAAATCCCCTAGTGGTCTGTCCACTGTAAGTAGACATGTTTCGCGCAAATAGGTTGATATTGGACCTAAATATTGACATTGGTTCATATTAGACTTATTTGGTTCTGGAATAATACCATAGTGGACATACCAGTTATTCAGTTGGATTGCGCGGGCCACAGTGAAAACACATATATAAAGAGCGTATATCTGTTGCTGAAATAGGCCCATAGTGAGCTTTTTTTAAATTTTATTTATTTAACTAAATTTTTTTTAATTAAAATTTTGATATACTGACGCCGTTATACCCGCCAACATGGTACCCCGAGTCACCACACCAAATTTTGTGGAAATCGGACCAGCAGTCTGGAAGAAAATTTCGGACGGACAGATAGACACATCCTACTCTTTTATATTTATAGATTAAGCACACCGTTCAAAATAATCTATTTTATTCGGCCAATTGGTGATAGTCGGTATAGGTTTCATGGGCGATGACTGTATGCCACAACAAAGCTAGTAGAATGGGTGTCTCTACATTTACAAGCAGTAGCAGACGACGGTATCGCCCGCCGAATTGTGCAGTTGGGGAAGTGCATTCTCAATAATGTTTGCGTTCTCATTATGTGCTAAACAAGAGGTTGGATTTTGTCAAAAAGCCTGGCTTGCGACTCATTTTAGGTACTGACATTTGTGGAAATTAGCGCTGAAGGGGTCATTCTCACCAAAAAAAGTGCTGAAGGGTACACAGGGTTTGGAAAATTTGCTAAAGGGTACACAGGGCTTGTGATCGACACTAACACCGTTTCTAAAACTGTATTTTTGAAAGTCTGATGCCCATTAGCAGTTTGTTTTCTGTTCATTTTAATGTTCGTTGGAATGCAAACAATCATCCTCTAACAGAAATCATGGCAGATACGAATACTAAACGTCATTTAAAACGAGATTTCAAAACCTGTGTACCCTTCAGCACATTTTAAAATCCTGTGTACCCTTCAGCACTTTTTTGGTGAGAGTGACCCCTTCAGCGAAATTAGCCACGTGACGTCGTCCATTTGCACCAACAATAATAAACAAAGTCCAATAACTCTACTGAAAATATCCGGCCGGACCTGGTTTGCGAACTCGTTCTAGATACTGGTCATGTGCACTCATATACCAAAAATCTTTGAAATCCGTTGACATTGGTGGAAATGAACCCTGTGACGTCGTCCATTTGCACAAAAAAAAATAAACAAAGTCCAATAAGTCCGCTTAAAATATCCGGCCGGACCTGGTTTGCGAACTCGTTCTAGATACTGGTCATGTGAACTCATATACCAAAAGTTTTTGAAATCCGTTGACATTTGTGGAAATGAGCCCTGTGACGTCGTCCATTTGCACACACAAAATAAACAAAGTCCAATAAGTCCGCTTAAAATATCCGGCCGGACCTGGTTTGCGAACTCGTTCTAGATACTGGTCATGTGAACTCATATACCAAATATCTTTGAAATCCGTTGGGATTTGTGGAAATGAGCCCTGTAACGTCGTCTATTTGCTATTTGGTAAATTCGATAAAAATAATAAACAAAGTCCAATAACTCCGGTAAAAATATCCGGCCGGACCTGGCTTGCGAACTCTTTCTATGTAATGGTCAGGTGATCTCATATACGAAAAATCTTTGAAATCCGTTGACATTTGTTAAAGTTATGACTCTTACAAATTCGGGACGGACGGACGGACAGACGGACTGAACCCATTCCTATATCCCCCGCAAATTTTCAATTTGGCGGGGGATAAAATGAAGTGTTTGGTAGAAACTGAAGAAATTGAAACCATATCCGGTATGGCGGCTATTGCTTCATGGTTAAAGGTAGAATGTGCGCATAACTTGGTGACGCAGTGTCCTAACTGTTATTATATAACTGATAACCGTGTGTTTGATAAGCCTCTTGTTAGCAACAGAGAAGGCGTCAACATGCACGGGAACTATTTATCGTCTTTCTATCCAATCGAAGAGTGGAGACGGACCATACCAAATTATATACCATGTAATTGTGAATAGGGATTGTGCTGATATTTGGGTGAGTGGGTGACCAGTCGCGGAGGTTCATATATATAAAGGAGTTTTTTTTTTTTTAATTATTTCTGCAACTTACTTCTTAGTCCCAGCGAGCGACTGACTGGTGGAGTTGCCTCGATACAAACCATCTACGACATGTAATGGCTCGAATATATAGAACACATCATTCGACTGTTGGAGGAGATCTCCGGTCACAGTTGATCCGCTGCTTGCATACGAGAGGATGATAAGCTGCTGTGTTCCAGATGGCGATTTGGGAGTGCGACGTGTACCTTTCCTGGTCATGACTGAAACAAACAATGCACCACTCGAGAGTGACTTAAAGTTCGGACCCGCGTTTTTTCATAAATCAAGGCAAAAATGGCAAGATATTTTCAACAAAGAATTTCTCTGGATCTATTCGGCAAACAATCTTGATTGATACATATGATCTTCATTGTACGTATATATTGAATATGAACAAGTATAAGAGAAGACAAAAACAATGGACTTTAATGCATTTGAGAGGTTGACGATACTATTTTCGTTTGTTTTGTCCTTTTATGAAACAAGAATAATTAATAATTTCACACAAAATTCCAATCACCAAATAGCTAATTGCCTTGAGAAGCTTCATGTCTGTTTTGTTGGGTGAATTATTTAATTGCATGATAAAACATTATACCCCCACATATTACAGTGGAGAATAAAGAAGCCACAAATATTTCATCCCAATGAAGAGAACTGTTAGTTTGTTGCACTTAAGCGGGGAGCAATAAACTGGAAATTAGTATGGTCATGGTAAGATGGTTGAACCTGGAAAAAATTAGTAAGTAAGCGATTTTGTGACGCAGGAGAGTCTTTGGTATAACATATATAAAAATCCGAGTTTTGTGAAACTGTATTATTTAAGATGGCGAAAACATGCTTGTTTTTATTTACACCAGTTCTCTAAATACGTCATTATACGGTATATTGTGACATAAGAATTACGCAGCTATACCAGTTTGTGCAAAATTAGAGTACCGAGCGACCGGACATTAAATAATACAACCGCGACCAAGAAATGGCTGTCAACATGGACGTAACTCCAACCCATGCCACGTCGAAGCAAGAGATAACCACCTGGGAGTATGTTGTTAAATATCCTTAAAGATACACAGATAACTAAAACAGATCCATTTGAAGGACTTATCGGTCAACTTCACGCAAGACAAACCCAATGATTTACGTATTTAAAGTTTGAGATTTCTGCACAGTCGGGCTGAAATTTATAATTTCGGCATGATGATATACCCTGTAATAATTATAGCGTCTGTGTGCTCTTAAAGTACTAGCTAATCACGTTTGCACACAATGCAAATTTTATTCGATTTTGTCCATTTTTGGACAGACATATATCAAATATGAGTTACGACAACGCATTGTTTGTGTATATTTCAATGTATTACTATTTTGGTACTGACTGGTTCACCTACCGCAGAAATTCAGCATTTTCCGATACGGCAGGCCATCTTGGACACCATGTTTAATTGGGAGTTTTTCACAAAGCGGATTTTAACGGATGTTGGATGTGTTGTTTTGAGACCAAAACGGCTTCTTTGCCAATTTCTTCCGGATCTAACGGCCTGACGACCATAATAAATAGACAGTATTTAGATATAGTTGCCAACTGATATTTGAATCAGGACAGCTGGATGACTTCGAATTCATCAAAGCCAAATTCTTCATTGATCTACAGGCATGACACGAACATTCTCAAACATAGAAACTGATTTATATGTGGCTGTCGTTCTAAAGAAAATAATTATTTGAAATATCTTGAAGAAAATGCATGTTTCCTCTCATCTTCAGCTATGGTATCATGGATATATACACTGCGCTGTTGAGAACGTTCCTTTTACAAATGTTCGTGGTACCGGAACACAGCGAAATTTCATAAGGTGATTTTGCCATAACATTATAGTAAATGGGGTAATAGTTTTTCGCGTTTCGTAGTAATAGAGAAAAACATTTGTCTTGGCGATACGGGTTAACATAATTAGACAGCGCGGGAAACGACGGGTTTCCGCGATTGGGTGTAATTATGGTTGTTTATGAACACGTGACGAGGTAACAGCCAATGGGGCTTAGCGATAACAAAGCGGGTCACGAGTTCAGTAATGAGATTCACTTCTAGCATGGCGTTCGTCCCGTCAACTTCCTCACAAAAATTTTGTTAGAAATTTTTGTCGAATATAAGCTGAATAATGTTAACATTCAATTTGTCAAGATTCGACAAACGTCAAACATGTCAGAGCGTCATTTGGACGCACAGTATACAATATAATAATAATGTGGGGTAATGTTGCATGGTATATATAAGACGTTTTGTCAAAATCGAAAGAGGCGTTTAGAAAAATCTATAGATTATCGGGTCAAAAGTGCATAGAAAGTTCTCATGCCAAATTCAGAGGTTTATTACAGAATTATATATTGTGAGGATTTCATTGATATGCATTTAAGATGTGATTAAACGTGTATTCATGTCATGTTGGCCACAAGCTTTTCTTTCACAAGGATTATTCAAGATAGCAGGGGCTATATATATTCATGGAAAGACAAGTTTTCACACGGAAGTGAACTCAAGCAAATTGTCATATTTGTATTCACGAATAGTCCAATAAGAAATTATAACTAATCTCAGAACCTGAATTCATTTGTCTGTTCAAGACGATGTCATTTACAAGTTTTTCAAGATTCAATACCGGGTATAATAGAAAGTAAATTATATTATTGTTTGTCAAAGATTGGGGTCCATGCCAATATGAATATACACATGAATATGGAGATGAGGACCAGCATTTCACCCTGTAGACGGGCTTCACAAAGGCTCTGGTTACAGATTTCCGCCATAAAAAAAATCTAAAATCAGAAAGGCGGTTTTTTCTGGCCGGTGGGGACGCCGTCGTTACTGGGGCCGTACGTATTGGTTCAACGTGGTCAGGCCTATCATTGTGCAATCAGAGCAATACACGGGAGAGTCGCTCGTCGTGGCTTGTTTCCAAACATAATTGGGTGTTTGTTATTAATTATTTCCAGTAGAGGGAAGACATATTATTTCCAACGGGTTGATGGTTCTTATATATTGTGTCACAATAATCCCTTTTACCAAATAACTAAAAGAAATTCCAGACATAATAATAGAAAATCCATTTTGAAATATCAGGATTTTTTGGCACAACGTTCATCTGGCCATCAATACCCATTTGTTTGCTCATAATAATTGACATAAACATAATCGTTAATTGACGTGTCTGGACAATCTTGAATGGAGATTTATTATCAGAAGATAGGCTGACCCCCCCCGAAAGAGGTAGGATATTTAACGCATTTTCCACTATATAGGGCAATTAAATATAAATACCTGTGCTCTGAGGCCAAACTTGACCTGTGTTTTCTTGTGATTAAACCAGATACCATATTTTTGTCGATTGAATAATAAATTCTAAAGTTATCACTCGGAAATGAAAACAATATGGCGTTTCTATGTCTAAGGACTATGACTCGGGCAAAAGTTTTCCGACCAGCCCCATATTCCACATTTGACATAGCTGAGTTGGCTTGTGATTAAAATTAAAATGTTTTGTTATTGCTGTTAGAAGTGTTGCCAAGAACTTTGAAGAGAAAACATCTTTAAATAACATATGGAACAATATCAGTTGCACCCACCGTCTCGCAACACGGTTGATCTACTAATCAATTCAAATCTGAGTTATCCTTTCAAATGAGCGGACATTTTTCAGTTTGATACCTTGGAAGTCGGAACGTCGGGGTCGATCGAAAAACAAATAATATATATACTATCCGGAAAAAAAATAAAAATTGAAAGTGTCAATGACACTGAGGCACAACTTGGAAATGGGATCATGCCATATATTGCAGTCCATAGAGTGATAGGGAACTCGGAAAATTTATATGCATGCAACTTGAGATTACCCTGAAAATGCATAAGCAGTTTGGGATTAATCGCAAAAAAGTTTGGATGTAGGGAGTGCCTAAACTTACAGTAATACTATACTAGAAAGAGTAAAATCTAAGATGGTTCCCATCTACAGGTCGCCCCGAAGATTCATATGAGTTTGGTGATGATCGGAGGAGGGAGATGGCCTCTTGGGTGCGCAGAAGGATATAGTCATGCAAAGTGTGAAATCCCAGATAACGGTTGGCGGCCATGTTTTCACCGAAATACGGAAAAATTATGGCTCCTTCATCTAATGGTCATCCAAAAAGATCCCTATGAAGTTTGGTGATGATCGGATCAGGGGTGAGGTATGTAGGGTGTGCCAAAGGATTTAGTCATGCAAAGAGTAAAATCCAAGATGGCAGCTGCGGCCATGTTTTTCATCGAAAATTGTTCAAGTTCGATAGCTCCCATCTAGAGGTGATCCTAAGCATGCCTGTACATTTTCAAAACAATTCTCCAATGAATGCGAGCTGCAGGGTGTGCCGATGGATTAAAATTTGAAATTCAGGATGGCTGCTGGTGGCCATGTCTTTTTAACGAATATTGGAATACAAATTATGGCTCCCCATCTAGAGGTCACCGCCGGAGATCCATATGAAGTTTGGTGATCGGATGAGGGAGGTGACATGTAGGGCGTGCCGAAGGATTTAGTCACACAAAGAGTAAAATCCAAGATGGGCGCTTGAGCCATGTTTTCAAACGAACTTCGTAAAAATTTGATGGCTCACATCTGGAGGTCACCCAAAGGTCCATATGCGGTTTGGTAATGATCGGATCAGGGATGTGGTCTGTAGGGTGTGCCAATGGATTTAGCCATGCAAAGATTAAAATCCAAGATGGCTGCCAGCGGCCACATTTTTCATCCAAAATTGTTCAAAATTGATATCTCCCATCTAGATGTGATCCTAAAATTGCCTGAAAATTCTCCAATAAATGCGTCAAGTTGAGCTAAAGATGTTGACGGGCGGACAGACAGATTACATAATATGGTTGTTTCTAACGGGCGTATAAACCGTAATTAGAAATGATATGACTGTGACTTTCCAACTACACACCCTTCGTTGATCTATAATTTGACGATGTGGAAACTTCCATTGGACCGTGGCTTGAAAAGGAGTTCCATAGAACCGTTTGTTGTTGGGAGTGCTGCCGAGAAGAGCATAGAGCATCTTTATGCATGATAACAGACACTTGACCCAAGAGCGTATACTCCCGTATGTGTCCGCCTTCCTACGTTAATAGGTGTCAAAGATGCGGCGAATTAATTAATTATATTTTTCACGGGGAGGGTTGGTGGAAATAACATGCCCTGATGCATTCAATAATTACCAATAGACATGTTAAACGAATACGTTTAAATGAGACATGAAAAGTTTTGAAATATCTATGAACTTGTCGCAAGTTTTGGTTATATACATGCACATCACACACTTTCTCTGCTGCCACAGAGGTGTAAAGATGCTCAGTCCGCTTTGACGCCATAATTGGCATAGAACTACAATATGTACGTTTTCTACATTCTACACCATAATATATCGTACACATGGACCCATTGATATGAGGTGAACAGATATCGACATTCAAAAGAGGAAATGTTAGCATGTTTTGAGTGTTTGTGAATCTAGTAAAAAATACAATGATCGTCCTCTATACAGAGGGGTAGGGTTCTCTATTCCGAAGGTTCATTATTCCGAAGGTTCGTTATTCCGAAGGTTCATTATTCCGAAGGTTCCCTATTACGAAGGTTCATTGTTCCGAAGGTTCACTATTCCGAAGGTTTTCTATTCTGGGCGTATTTAACCAGAAATGAATCAAAATTTGCACCCCCCCCCCTACGGGGAATGAAAAATACTATTACCCTAGTATTCACATATAGTACAGTTATGCACCCCATTCTAATTCCCAAATTGTCGCAGATGTCGGATATTATTAGCAAGAAGACAGTATCAGTTTATCGTTTATTATGGAAAGTTGAAAACACGATGACTGCATGACTTAAATGAACGACATTAGTCCGAACTGACAATTTGAAAGAAACATCAACATTAAAGGCTCACTTAATTTTCGAACCCCCAGATCACATATATAAAATATATGCCATATTATACACCATTGGAAACAGGAAGCGCTCATTGTCTGAGACACAGACGTTTTAAATGGTGGTGAATTATAGTATTTTAATCATATTTTATGATATAGATTGTTATTAAAACCGTATATCAAGGCACTATAAAAAATAATCGGTGACTCGAATATTAAGTGGCATTTAAAGTCAATACAAAGTCACAATTGCAGTTAGGTTCATCTCATATCCGTCTATTCGGCGATATTCTGCTACGCAGTACGTTATGACGCTCCAGTATTCATTAAGCGTTATAGCCCCACTGTTTTAATCCGCCTTTTGCTGGCGTATTCTTGCTTCTAAGTTTATTGAGATATAACGGCATACGTAATGGCATTAAATCGTATGGAAACATAGCAATTGTGTGGGCTGCGTGAAGTGAATATGTATTGAGAAATGACGTCATATATAGTAATGACATTAAATCTCAAGGAAACCCGCAAAAAAAAAATCGCATTGTTTTAATGTTTTAAGTTGTTTCCTTCACAAAAAGAGTCTTCGTGCATGACAAAGAACCATCTCAATAGAATATAGAATTAACCTTTAAAATAACAATAACCTTCGGAATAGAGAACCTTCGGAATAGTGAACTTCGGAATAGAGACATGTCCCCATAAAGAGCGTCCCTGCATCCGTCTACCAAAAGCGATAAGTTATAAAGAGCGTTCTGAGTATTGATCGTTTGCGCTTGTTTTCAGCATAAAACTGATGCATGATTTTGTATATTTTCGCGATGACTGTGGCATATATATGACTGATGGTGATTGTATGTATTTTTCTTTTTACTAAAATAAATTTAGGAAATTTTGATTAGTTTTGAATCAATTGTGGCCGTGGATGCTTAAAAGTTCCAAATGGAAGGGAAATTGGAGGTGAATGGGATGCATTTGATAACAACGGTCAACGGGACAGAACAAAGTGGATAAGATCGTTACCAAATAAAATAACTGCGGCTAGTATATATATGATGCAAGCCTTTGCGATATTTTTTGGAAGGTATCTCATCTTCAAACATAAGCCACTTCACTGCCCTGAAAAAGAGACGTACATGTACTAATTCTGAACACATTTCTTCGAGAAATTAGTGCATTTCCGCATAATATTCAATGTTATCTTCCAGTCTGATTTGACACAGAATAAAAAAGAATGCAACCTGAGAAATCAGTGAAGAAATGGTATATATTCCACAAATTTGACGCGAGGTATAGACACATAGAGGATATCCACACTTTTTCAGTGGATATGGGTTATATCTCATGGGTGATGACAAAACATTGAATTTCCACGAGTGACTTTAGCCACGAGTGGAAATTCAAATGTTTTGTCATCACGAATGAGATTTAACCCATATCACTGAAAAAGTGTATATACTTTAGTTACTTGCCTATGGCCCCCAATGAATGTCAATACATCAGAAATTTCAAGTTGATATCACTCACTAGTGGGATATCACTTATATCTCACTGCTAAAACCCTCATAATTCACGGGCAAGTATACAATAAAACAGCGGCATTCAAAGGCTGGGATTACGTTAAATTTATCTTACAATTTAGCTCAAATACACACGAAACGCCTATATAGGATTCCGATCTTGTATGCTCTATACTAACAAGCCGTATCCTCGATGGCAACAGTGACTGTGCGTTTGTTGTGGAGAAACTGGCTTCGTTTGTAAACAATAAGATTAATCGGCCAATTTTCATCAATAATTCCTATTATTTTCACAATATTGGACTAAACATCTATTATATCCATTCAATTGTGTCGTTTGCTATGGGAATACCGAAAATACTAAATAAAATCGGTTGTTTCACGCAAAAAAAAAAAAGAACGAAAAAAACTGTTGTTTTGATGTAACTAGTGCGTGTGATTATTCGGATCTATTTTGACACACTTTATCGTTGATGACGGCAGTCTTGGTGGTGACGCACCACTACGTCAACTGTGTTGTGTGTTATCTATATTAGCACAACGACATAGTTCTCATAAGATACTACATTTAGACGATAGTCTGTTGTGTGAATATTAATATAAAATGGTTATCACCACTTTGTGTGTTCCCGAGATATGTATTCAAGTCTCGCCACCTTCTCTGTGATGAATATTGTCTCGTCTTGCCGGACTCGACGATATACGACACAGAGAAGGGAGCTCGACTTGAATATACGGATCTCGGAAACCCACATGGTGGTGGTGATATATAACGTAATGCCAGTCATTGCATGTATGTCGCTGTTTTATATCACAAGTTAAACACATAGATACATAGATAGAACTATTATACTGAACAGTTCGTGTAAGTATATAAATGCACATGTGATATTTTATCCACAACCGACATAGCAGTTAAAAGTGGCGGCTGACTAGATCATGATGACGACACAGTCCTATATATAAGCATACACTCGCACATGAAATGTTATTTCAAAACAAGCTCGAGACATTCTCTGAAATGTAAAAACCATATATAACAAGAAAACCATAATCAGAAATGGTAACGCCCTCAAGATCATATTATTAGCCATAAATATAAATTATAATATAAAATATATTGGTTACATGAATTCACCGCCTAAGAATTCCGTTAAAACAACTAATCCTTCGAATTATTACAAACAACTACGGCTTATTACTGCAGGTTTCTCATTCACCACACCAGAAAGCTTCTAAATGCGAATAAAAAATCGGAGGTATTGTGTTCCCGCCAAGAGTGCATGGTCCAGCCATTGTTCACATCTAAACATCGAAAGCAATTAACGCGGTCATAATTGTTACATACTGCAACTATAAGACATCCAGTGGATACACACCCCACGAAAACCCGAAATGTGTTGTCCTGCGAGAAATCCCATCGCTATAGCTCAATTTGATTCGGTCAGATTAGACTTCCTACAATATCCATAAACAACATCATATATTATATACCCATGATTTTAATTATAGAATATAAAATATATTGGTTTCGCGAATGACCAACTCAGAATTCCGTTAAAATAACAATAACAACCTGCACCTAATTAACGAACCGGCGGCCGACTCGACCGTCTCCGACCACAACCATCAGTGGGCTGCAGAACGAAAAATATCGATAAATTATCTTTCAAATTTCTTTTATTGGTAATTGACATAGCTTGTCACAAACCAAAAATCAACATTATTGACATAATAATGTAAAGGACAATAAACGAAATTGAAATTCCCAAATACACCTTTTACCGGTGACCGGCCTCCTGATCGCGCAGTTCAACTTTTAAATAAACCGGAAAAACCAATTTTCTATTTATAAAAGTCCCATCGCCGCATCGGCCCACATGCTTCTAATATTTGGCCAACAGTATACACGCACAGCGTGCTAATAATACCACTCTTCGTGGAATGGCCCTCATATAAAACAAAGCACGATCTATGTATATCACCGTTTAGTGGATCATAAATGCAAGTCGCGAATGGCTGGGTATAATATCTGGCGATATTTTAGGACAACGTCGAGGCTGCATGGGGCGTAGCAACCGGTGTCCTATAACTTTGGTCAAAATGTTCAACGTTGGACATTTCATGCATACCCGAATCAACAGAAGTCATTTGACATTTCAGCCAGAAATAGGCCGAAATTATTCTGATATTTAATTTTCTTACCAATATTCAGTTATTGTAAAAGATGTTGTGTTTAGACCGAGATTCGATTATTGTCCATTCAGTTGGGAAGTTTTTTGTTTTAAATGGAAAAAGAAGGTATACAAAATTTTGGACATCTCGATGTCGAAGGGGTGTATATATGCAGTTCTACGGTGGACTCAACAAACACAGTATATAGAGACGTCCATATCAATGCATTTATATTGTTCTATGCTTTTATTATGACGGGCGTTATCATTCCGACTGCTTGAGAACCAAATTTTTGCTTTGATCCACATCGCAAACCAATATAACCTGCATGACATGTTCCACGAAGCCGTTATGTACATGTGTGGGCCTATAACAATCGGAACAAACGTCGCACTGTATACCGAAGACTCCAATTCAATTATTTGAATTCGAGTCGACAAAAGTGCGACGTTTGTTTCAAATAAATGCGAGTAGACGCACTGCCGACGAAGAATGCGTGTAGTCGACACGAATCTAATTGCTGATGCGTCTGCAATGGCAATGACACATGCCAGATGCGTATGGAGATTAACATAACTTATATACAAAAATTGGTATCAAGTATACATACATTATGTACAAATGTATGGCGGCATTGGAGATAAAGTAGTTACGATTAGAGAACAGTGTTTCAAACAAACGTCGTATCTCCATCGACTCGAATTTATATCGAAGAAAAGCAAATGAGCTGCATAAATGATATGCTAAGGAGGGAATCCCAACTGAAACTGGAAAACCCCAAACGAGCATGACGTGATTTGGTGGTAATTGAATTCGAGTCGACACACTTGCGACGTTTTTTTCAAATTAAATTCGAGTCAATGTTATTATTTATTACTATTTATTTGGCTTCGGGGCTAAAAAATATTTTATTCGAGTCGAGGAACCCACACATCGAAGCTCAGAGTGATCAGATACGATTTTTGAAATCTATTATTTTTCATCACCGGTACATTTTAGCGGTCTGGAAACTGGAAAAAAGTCGACGAGCCGAAGGTCTCGGACCAAATTGCGGATGAAGATGGATAACTCTAACAGCAAGTGCATGGCTTTGGATGTTAGATATTTGACAATCCGGCCAAATTTCGTTGAACAAAATGTTGATAAAAAACAGGTTTTGGACAATTTGATACAACAGTTGACTGGTTATCATTATTTTTGGGCAACTAATTGATTCTGATATCTGAAGCGGCATTTCAAAAAATGTTGTTGTTGTTGGAATCTGATGATATGGGGACCATCGAATCGGATTGAGTACCTTTAAATGGACATCAGTTGGAAATTTCCAAGACTTGGAAAGCTTGAGGCCATGCATGCAGTCTAGATGCTATAGGAATTTGCGATTTTCATGTTTAGATTTCAAAATTTTCTCACACCGTTTCCAGATGAAACGTTTCCGACGACTGACGCCGTCCGCCGCCCGAACGCCAACACCATTCCCCAGGTGCCTGTGGACCTGCGTCGACACGTAACGCTGCTCTTGACTTCCTCCCGGCGCCAAAAACTCACCGCACGTATCCCACCGCCATACGGGCATATCTCCGTTTCGCAAACCAGCATCGCTTGGCCGTTTCCTGGCCGCTTCCGGAACACGCTATCGTCGGGTTTATCGCGGGCTTCATCGCTCCCAACATTCTGCTTCAACCATTTCCACCTACCTGGCTGCCATCGGTCGGCAGCATCGACTCCGGGTATGCGCGATCCCACCACGGCTTACCTCATTCGCCAACTATTAACCGGGGTCCGTCACTTGACGCCTCCATCCTCTCGTCGTCCTGCTCCAGTGACAATACCTTTGCTGCGTACCTTGCTCCGCGTGCTTCCTCGCATCTGCTCGTCGCCCCATGAGGTCGCTTTGTTTACGTCTGCCTTTACACTGGCCTTTTTTTGGATTGTTCCGCGTGGGGGAACTGGCGGCTGTGTCCAAAGCCGACTTTGGACATGCTATATTTCTTCGCGATGTCTTGTTGAGCAGCTCCGCCATTGACGTTTGGCTCCGGAATTCTAAAACGAACCAATGTGGTCCTCCCGCTAATACTCACATTCCGTGCCTGCCGACTGATCCACCTATATGCCAGCTGCGCGCGGCCACCGCATTTCTTGCCTTTCGCGGCTCCCGGTCGGGATTGTTCCTTTCTCACCAGACTAAGACCCCGCTCACGATCGCCCCGTTTCGGGCCGTGCTCCGCCAGGCTTTGCGTACATCCGGCACTCGACAATATATCACGCCACATTCATTTCGTTCGGGTGGTGCTACCTATCTGGCAGATCTGGGCACCCCTTACCATGCCATCCAACACCGGGGTCGTTGGCGGTCTGATGTTTATCGTTGATACATCCGCTCAACATCTGCTTAGTCTCGTTTCAGTAGCCATTATCTGGGTCTTGGGATCGTCCCACGTCTACTGGGCTCACCAGCGTGCTGTGTGTGCGGCGTCCTGTTGGTCAACATCTCCAGCTGTCCAGCCGCGGCGCTTCTGTTCGATGGATCGGCACTCGTGGGATGCACTGGGGCGATTTCCACGCCACGTTTGATCGGGAACTCGCCGCTTGCTCACAGTCTCGACATCCTACCCACATCGTCGTACAGCTTGGCTCCACCGACATCACAGCCGGTGGGTACCGTGACTTACGTGCCAATGTAAAGCAGGAGCTTTCATATGTGCAACAAACATTGCCTTCCTGCACCCTTATTTGGTCGCACGTATATATTCCCGCGCCGCTATTGGCACAACGCCCATCGCCAGAGTATTGGTGCTCGCCAGCGCCGGGACTTCAACCAACGCTTGTTGGGTTTCGTATTGCATCACGGGGGTCGTGGCACCAAACACCCAGACATTTGCGCTTCTGATAAGGGCATGTATCGTTCCGATGGTATCCATCTCTCCCCCGTCGGCAACGAAATCTATCTGAATAGTCTCCATGGCGCCCTGGAGACAATCATGGCATATGACACTCTGGTTTTCCCGGTGGTTTAACTGTTTCATTGATGTAATTGGGCAAGGATCTCCTGGTTTGGGAGAGTGCTGTGCACTCTATGGCGGTCCTGCAGATAGTGGTAGTGGTAGTGTCGCCATAGCGTTATAACCTGTCTGGTAACTGTGATGGGTGGCTTATCAATATAGTAGCTTAGTATGTCTATGACTGCGCAGTCATTTTATGCGTATTCGCGAGTGCTCTCGAGCTGTAGTGCCTGAGTGTGATCTTAACAGGCCGGTGCTTAGCTATAGGGAGTTGGGCTGTCCAGTGGTCTCTCTTGCCTTTCATGCGTCGCACTCGTTGGGCTCGATCTCCCTGTTGGCCGTGTGTGCTTATTGCTTAGGGCGCCTCATAGCACTTCTTGGGCGTCGGCTCCGAATCGTACCGTAGCTCGTCGGCCATGCCCATAATGCCCTACGCTGTACAGCAGTATTTCTTCAGCGTTCTCTGCTTCGGCTTCTCGTCAGAGCTGAGGCTCTGCTTAATTGGTTCCGTGCGTTTGGGCTATCTGCAGGACAAGCTTGTGAATGTTGCATTAAAGCTGAGATCATACCCCACTGATGTGTTGTCGTTGAAATATCCCATGTGATAAGAGAGTGTTTCTCCGTAGTGCATAAACAATCAATACGGTAGTGGCAGGGCTGTCACTGGTGGGGGTAGTGTCTCTTGGATCTGATTGATCACATAATGCACACAGGGCCGATAAGGTTCGGGGTGATTTATGTGGTTTTTCGATCCTGTGATCCGGCAGACATTCCGGTTTTCGGTACGATCTACGTGTCGCGATCCCTCCCTCCCCACTTGGAGCTCCGTGCCCCCGCATTGTTCGGCGCCCCGAAGTGGCGCGCCATATTCATTGTTGTGTGATGCCTGTTTTGTTTTGGGCCTCTGGTCTTGTTTGTTTGCATCTCGTTGCTGCTGTTTGTTTTACCTTTCAGGTGCTGTGTCATCAGTGCCATTGGTCCAGCTTTGGTGCGTCCTGCAGGGGTAACAGTGGTGTTCCCCGCCCAAACCACGGGGCTTAGCCATAGGGAGTTGGGCTGTCCAGTGGTCTCTCATGCCTTCCTGCGTCGCACTCGTTATGCTTCTCCCTGTTGGCCGTGTGTGCATATTGCTTAGGGCGCCTCATAGCACTTCTTGGGCGTAGGCTCCGAATCGTACCGTAGCTCGTCGGGCCATGCCCATAATGCCCTACGCTGTATAGCAGTATTTCTTCAGCGTTCTCGTCAGAGCTGAGGCTCTGCATAATTGGTTCCGTGCGTTTGGGCTATCTGCAGGACAAGCTTGTAAATGTTGCATTAAAGCTGAGATCATACCCCACTCATGTGTTGTCGTTGAAATATCCCATGTGATAAGAGAGTGTTTCTTCCGTACTGCATTATCAATCAATACGGTAGTGGCAGGGCTGTCCCTGGTGGGGGTAGTGTCTCTTGGATCTGAGTGATCACATAAATGCGACGTTTGTTTCAACAGACGAATTTAGAATTAAACTCGAGGCTAATTCGAATTGAATTCGAGTCGCTGGTACACTGTGAGAAATAATTTCCTATAAACACGTCAAATTAAAAACACATGAGAGACACACTTATAAGACATGTGATATGTTTTAGCAAAAACACACGTGTTTTATAATTAAATCACCAGTGTTTATATAAAAAACATGTCACAGTGTTTTATAATAAACACTCAATCCAATTATGAATAAACACTAGTGTTTATATCAAGACATGTCATAGTGTTTATATCAAGACATGTCATAGTGTTTTAAAATAAACACTCCATCCAATTATGAATAAACACTAGTGTTTATATTAAAACATGTTATATTGTTTTATAATAAACACTCAACGTATTTATTTTCCAGACACACTTAATAAACACTATGACGTGTTTATTATTATGAAAATAAAACTCCCGATGTGTTTATAAATATTTTATTCTCAAAAAATAAATTCCCGTACAATTCAACAAATTGTTCAACATCTTCGCCAAAATGTTCGTTGGTTAAAACTCATGCTTCGGTTGTCGTCAATTTTATAATGCACTGCTGCAGCATTAAAGATCATGTGCCATGCATTATCTTATTTATGCGAGTCTCTCACAGAGATCCTCGCATATATAAGATGCATTTGGCTTACAGGGTCAAGGTAAATATTGTTAGGCCAATGTATTCTCTTTTATATGCGAGCCTCCCATAGGGAGACTCGCATATATAAAAGAATGCATTGGCATTATGGTTTTAGCTAAATTTCAGGAAGCTCCAATCATGGAATTCATAAATGTCTCAAATATCTTATGCCACGAGTCGTGGGTATCTTGTAAATCAATAATTATAATAATTAATATAATAATCAGGTGGTTCCTGGTAAAGCCATTGTGAGAATATTTAAAGTCACGTGTTTCTTTTAATCCAATGCTGTAAATTATAAAATGTTCTGATAAATCCTGGGTATAGTCCCTATATAATCCAGTGATTCTTTGTGTGAATTCCAATTATGTGTAGTTCCATATATCTAATCCAGTGATACGTTATATCAAGTTACACAGTAGACCCTGTTTTATACCCAATATTTCGTTATATGTGTAGAATCCATGTATATTCCGTATAATCGCTCTGAATCCCATATGTGAGGACCATCTCCGAGTTTTTGGAGAGAAGTGATATTTTATTCTCATGTCTCTGTGTTTCCTGTACAATAGGACTTTTTATCGCATCACTTATGGAATGTCTGTGGAAAGCTTGTTTTTCAGTTCATCGCTGCATGCACTTCATAATATTTAAATGATGGTTTCAAATCTCAGCTCATGCCGTTATAACTCGTGCGCTCATCAGTCCTTCTTGAGGTACAATAACTGAATATATCGCCAATTCCTTAACTTTCCCGACCCCTGTACCATTGTCTGGTCATATAGAATCCTGAAACAAAAATGATAAACAGAAAGATAATAATAATCGAGAACGCTCTTTATTTGTATTCAGCTTTTGGATGACAGAAGCATGGACGCTCTTTATAAGAGGTGATCATTGGCACTGTTGCTATAGGCTGACGAACATTCAAACGTGGTTAAAGATACCCTGCCAGATTGGACACCATGAAACCATAATATGTACGTTTTCTGTGCAAGAAAATACTTAAATCGGACCCATGAGTTCATTAATATGATGGCCCTGAAAACACTAAGTTTTAACAGGTTTTTTATTTTATTTGTGACAGCCTTGCAAAAGATCCATTGAACGTCGATTATAAAGAGCGTCCATGCTGCCGTCCACCAAAGTAGTTGACAATAGAGAAAGTTTTCTATATCATTTTACCCTATTACATATGGGGTATTGTGTGGATTGTTCGCGATGCCTGTGCCAAATGCGTGTTCGGTGTCAATTTCAAATATTTTTCATTTCTCTTTTGCACGTTAAGCTTAACAATGGCTCCGGAACTTTTGTCATACTTGGTGTCAAAGCGGAGGGTGTATCTTTAAACATTCTCTTTTAAAAGTTGAGTTCTGGCCATCAAAACTTCATATTAAGATATAATTATTTTCTGGGGGAATAAAACGTACCAATTGTGGTTTTATGATGTCAAATCACTTAATGCGCATAAGATTGTCCACTTATAAATGGACAATCGGTACCTAAAATGGTCGTTAATAAATGGACAATCCTACCACGCGTGGCACGCGAGCTTGCGATTGTCCACTAAATCACGACATATATAGATAATCGTGCATGTTAGCTTCATATTAAATCTGAAGGGTAATAACTCTATAAAGAATGTACCTTTACTAAATGACGGAAATTTGTATGAGAAATTTGCAACACCACAACAGATCAATTTTTATGAAATATAAGTCAAATTCTTCCCTTGGGTGGCTAGGCTTGGTGGAGGTTTGGGATACGCTCTTTAAAAACACTTCTTTGAATATTTCCGTTATTTCGTCAAAAACTCTTCTTCAAATATCTCCGTTATTTCGTCAAAACACTTCTTCTCATACAAATCACCGTTATTTAGCAAATTAACATTATTTATAGAGTTATTGCCCTTCATGCAGGATTAACAAAACATGTCTTCATTTAGTGGACAATCCCAAGCTCGCGTGCCACGCGTGGTTGGATTGTCCATTTATTAATGACCATTTTAGGTACCTATGGTCCATTTATAAGTGGACAATCCTTGAAGAATTGCCTGTGTCAAATACAATAGGACAGAGCATCTCTTACTAATAGTTGAAAAACAAACATCAAATATATGACAAAATTGTATTTAAATTATATGAAGCTATAAAAACTTATTCTGGCTATGTCTGTATAATGCTTTCTTTGTGTCCAATGTGTGTGCTGAACCCATGTAAACACATAATTGCAAATATGGTTAATTACCGAGTACATTTGAAGATATAGGAATTAAATCTGATAAGGATGTAATTTGATCAGCATCAAATTCAAACTTACTCTCTGTCGGGACATTGGTACCTGCATGCGGTTTTCCTGGGTGTTGTATAAGTTGAAGACATCGGTTTAGCAAATTTGTTAAAAAAAGATGTGTCATAATTGAGTACATGTATATTGGACATTTTGGAGAAAAAAAAATTACTTTTTAAAAAAGTTCAAACATTTAAATTTTTCTTTAAAGTAAATATGACCAAACTCAGTACAAGCCAACGTGTTATGACGAAAATATAACCTGGTAAGTGGTAACATGAATATTCACAATTCAGCATTTGCATTTCTACTCTTTAAAAATTAAAACTCATGAGTTCTTTGTCGTGCCGATCGACTCACAAACTTCAATTTTAATACAAGCGGCAAATGTTCATTTATACATAGCTACGTGTATGTACTTACCTTTTATTTTGGTTTGGATCCTGGAAACAGCTCCTCAATTTTACCGTGATTTGTATTGTGAGAAACACAATCGCAACCCGAATACAACAGGATGAGTATCTATGTAACATTACCACGACTGGTACCTTGCAATGCCGAAAATAATGAATTTGAATCGTTGAAGCGAACATCTGGTCCCAATACCACGCGGTATTGGTCTGGTAGAAAATTATAAACACTACCTATTTAAAACGGCTCTGTTCAAAACGCGTCATGTGTTTTATACCACAAACAGCAAGTGCAAATAGCCCTAAATCTTTGTCTAAGTAAGATTATTACCGCAAACATATTTTTGAAGTTTAAATAAATATGTATTTGTATTAATTTTGACTTTACAATCATTATCGGATTTTAAGTTCAGTGCTGTACTGCTGAATGTTACGAATGTAACCGTTTAAAACATGTCAAGTGTTTTTGATTATAAACACTAGTGATTTCATATCTTAGTTATAAACACATAATCCGTATATATAAAAACACTACCGATTTTGATAAAACACGTGACACGTTTATATATCTTATATTTTTTAACAGTGTAGTGCGACGTTTGTTCCAAGGGTAAGGCTATATGCATGGCGACAAAATGTTTCCCCGAGATATTTATCAAAATTGAAGATGTCTTAGAAAAACTATATCATTCATTCAGTTCCGTATATGATCGACATAAAGCCCGGATCTTGAGAACACTATATACATATACTCTAGTAGCTCATGGTGGTTTTGTATGCACTTGTATGTCCAGAGCAAAAATTCTTCATGAATCCACTAATTGAAGGTACACGAACAATATTTGGTTGGTAACACATTTCCCATTGACGGCGAAATGGGTCAAATGGCCACGCCCCTTTTTGCGCGAAGTACTACCACCCGTCGTGACTATATCTCCAGAACCTTTGGACATAGGGGGTCGTGTGACCACTCAAAATTTGCGGAATGGCCACATTATGGGGGGTCAGTAATACATTTTCATATCCAAAAGTCAATGGTTTTTAAGATAATTGCCAAAAACCAAAACAAATCCCATTTTTGAGGGCATGAACCCCAATTTTGGGGTTCAGCACTTTTATCTCAAAGCTGAGCCCCCAATTAGAATTTTATTTATCTATATCCATCGGTGCCACATATAGGTATAATTTCTGTACCATTATCGGATGGGATTGACCTTCAACGAGCTCTTGACCCTGAAAATCCACATTATGGGGGGTCAGTAATACATTTTCATATCCAAAAGTCAATAGTTTTAAAGATAATTGCCAAACACCGATTTCAGCATGTAATGCACCACAAGTATACAATACCACAAGGACACTTTTTAAAGAACTATCCGCATTCTCTGATCAACTTAAGAGCACATTTGATCACACACAATGGGATTAGCTGGAAATTGCTGCTGAAGATGTGTTGACCCCGACACACAACATGAGCTCTTCCCGACTGGACATGCCTTGGAAACTGGTGTGCTTTACCAAAAATCAGGTAACAATTGTGCTCTAATCAACAGAAATGTACAGATTGAACAAAACAGGTTTTCAATTTTTTTTATCAACATTTAACAGCTGATCAGCCACATGTTGCGATCTTAAAATGGGTATTGCATCTGGGCATAGTAAAAACATGTTGTAATCAGATGAGAGATGACCATATATACCAGTATATATTTCAGAAGTACTCAATTCCTCCAAAAGGACACCTCATCTCACAAAAAGTTTTAGGAAATGATGGAATCATCACTATTCAATCAATAGTAGAATGAGCCTTTGTCAGTCCCACATTAGTTTTGATTGGCCATGATAGTTGCAGGTTGGAGAAGATGAGGGTCTATAATTTCACTAACATAATTCTTCATAATAGTTAATAGCCCTCATAACTTACCATTTTAAAGATATTTTCATTATCAATACCACCCCAGGTTAAGTGGTCCTGCTAATTTTATATTTTGCTGATGGGTACTGCTGGATTGCTATGATCGATGTTTGTAGGTCAAGGCGATTCTGTTAAGAAATAGTACCATCATTTTACCTAAAGTTGGTTCTTTTTGCATTGTTTGGCTAATCCGAGCAATTTGTGCAAAAGTCAGTGTCTGTATGAAACATTCAAGAACATATATACTTCAAAATATTTAATGTGTACGCTGATGTTTGGTAAACAACAGGAATGGTCATCTCAATTATGGCCAGTTTGTAAAAACCAGCACCCATTATTAAAATATTTCACAATATACATGTTTTTAATGTACACTACACATAGTGGCTTATCCTCGATTTGTTCAGATCGCTTTGCTCTACCTGACTATCATACCAAATTTATTAGCATCACCACTAAACTTGGGATGACTACTGCCAAATGAATATATTGTGATATATAGGGTAGTGGAAAAATAATGGTTGAGTCTTTTCTAAATATAATTCTAGTAAAACCTACACAATACCGTCTTGGTCTGATAAGACTCAGAGTCATGTTTATTTAGGAGTATAGACATGAAGTCCACCAGTCTCATGAACATTAAATGGGCTCTGCACTAGTAACATCTGGGCTCCTGGGACCCATTAATATTGACAAATGCAACACAAATGAAAAATACATAGTGACTTTCCTCAAACATAGATTATAACCTGACAATCATTGTGTTAGGATCAGTGTACATATGTATATGTAGGCATGGCCATAGCATGTTTTTGAAATACTGCAGAGTGCAGACCATAAATGTCACTAGAATATACATGTAGTTACTGCATGTACATCACACACATAAGGCGACTGACACACATACACGTACCTGCAGGGTTCACAATATTTGACATGTAAAGTATATATATATATCTCTCCTGTGCCTATAACATCAAACCAAACGGTTTACAGTACTTTTACTGACATTTTTGGAGTGGCACATATACATACATAAAAAAATAAAAGTCAATTTAAAGGGACGAAATGAAAAATAAATTTGTGCAACTATAATGGAGATCTAAATTGCATTACAACATCCACAAATCTACAAAATCTACAAAATCTACAACATCCACAAATCTACAAAATCTACAAAAACATCTGACTATCATAGTCATTGGTAATGTGATCATTTTTCCTTGATAAGTTGAAACATGAGGGAGGATTGCATAGCATGCATGGCTACCTGCAGAATGTAGATTTGTATGTATTTATATCTGCATATCAACTGATGCTTGTATTTGTCTTCTAACTCACTCTGAGCTCACAACGCGACAGGAATGCATTCGGAATTTCAAGCCCATAAAGCTAGACACCTTAGAATCAAGTTTGCCAAATAAATTTCCATGAACCTCACATGAACTCACTCAGTTGAACACAAGGAACGATTGTCAAGTTGGAAAATATTCTGTATGTATGGAAGCCCTATATTTTTAATGTGTGGATTTATTATAACTGGACTAAAGCCCTTATAAAATAATTTTAGTCTTTATTACTGGATATCACACCAATAATCAATAGACATGTATTTGTTAGTTTTGAACAGGACAATATATTTTAATATTACTGCAACTGCATCTTTCTTATGACTTATTTTCTTACAAACTCCCAAATTTGAACCAGAAACAATTTAGGGCAAATATATATCTACGTGTACATATACATATATCAGGATATAAATATAGGCGATCATGCCAGGCTAGCCATTATTTGTTCTAAAATAATGTACGTGTTAGGGAAATTGTAGAACCTTTATACAAAATGGTGATGCAGCCAATAAAAATTGATGTGGGAACGATAAAGACACAACCTGCTGGACTACCGAATCATACTGATTGATCAAATTGTAGTAACTCAACATCACTAAACCTGCTTGTGGGCTGAGTATAATTCAATTCAACATTAGAATACCATAAAAACACCCTGTTCTCCCATAACTTTAAAGAAAATAACACTTTGAACGCATTTACATGTATATTGCTAATGTGATACATGTATATGTCATTCCATTTATAACCATTTTGGCAACCATCTCACGTCAAAGGCCATGAAATCTAGATAACAAAAGATGAACTACATTCAAATTATATCACCAGGTAACCTTTTTGTAGGAGTTTTAGGTTACTGATCAAATACCCTGTAATTGATGATTTCCTCAACATCTTTGTTATTGGGAAAATGTCTGTTTTTCATTCTACGACCAATATATTCCATCCAAAAACCTTATTTTCAGGGTGAAGAGCTCCCTGAAGGTCAATCCCATCCGATAATGGTACAGAAAATATCAGAAATGATACCTGTATGTGGCACCGATGGATGTAGGTCAATAAAATTCTAATTGGGCGCTCAACTTTGAGATAAAAGTGCTGAATCCCAAAATTGGGGTTCAGGCCCTCAAAAATGGATTGTTTTTTGGTTTTTGGCAATTATCTTAAAAACCATTGACTTTTGGATATGAAAATGTATTACTGACCCCCCATAATGTGGCCATATAGTCACGACGGGTGGTAGTACTTCGCGCAAAAAGGGGCGTGGCAATTTGACCCATTTCGCCGTCAATGGGAAATGTGTTACCAACCAAATATTGTTCGTGTACCTTCAATTAGTGGATTCATGAAGAGTTTTGCTCTGGACATACAAGTGCATACAAAACCACCATGAGCTAATCTAGTAATAATTTGTACCAAAATCATTGACTGACCATTAAGTCAGTGCAATAACACTATTCAGTGGTGGAATGCATGTACCTTCAAGAACTCTATTTCGGCGAACGCCGGGCGCCATTCGGGGGAATTTAATATTCAAAATGTTATTTTGAGCGTAAGTATGCCGTTCTGTTTGTGCTTTTTCGTGTTTATTGAAAGATTTCGTCATATTCCATTTAGTATAATCACCAAAATGTCTGAATGGACGTGCAATAATAAACTGATATTTAAAAATATTTTAGTGAGAAAGTGCACGAAAACGGCTTTAAAACACGTTTTCACGAATGTGCAACTCCCGAAACCAGAATATTTTACATTGTGTTACAAGAAAACAATCTTGCTACGAAAATATAAATTTCATGTAGTAGGAAAAAGTTGCAGAGAAACTTTTTTCTAAGCGTCCTCGAATTTTCGTCCCATACGAGTTCTAACTCACAGACAGACGAGTGCAATAAGGTCCATGTTCACACAACTGTGTTTTATGTTTAGTGCTTGTCTAGTACCTGACACTCCACTCACTGTGTTTTATGTTTAGTGCTATAGTCTCGTACCTGACACTTCACCCACTGTGTTTTATGTTTAGTGCTAGTATCGTACCTGACTCAGACACTCCACTCACTGTTCCGTCCAACTCCACGACGTAACGCTTCCGACGGAACATTGCACCTTAACACGTTGAGTGCCACTACGAGTTATCTCGTAGTACGCAACCTTCGCAGGTTGCCACTACGAGTTATCTCGTAGTGGTTTCACTGTCATATAACTGACAAACGGAAGCGGTACAATTGGTCGAAACACCACGAAAATCTGCCTCTGTGCACCGGAACAGCGATTTTACCAAATAAATAGATTGGCTCGCCTTACAGCGTTCAACTGAAGCGTGCATAATCAGCACGTAAATTCTCCCCAAATGGCCCAGATGTGAGCGAAAATGAGTGATCAACCAGAGGCAGTCGTGTACGACGTATGGGGAAACTAGATTGAATGTTGGTATCCAATCGACTGACAATGTGCAAGAAACACAGGGGGTGTTCACAATGTATAAACGTGTACAATCGAACTTAGCGAAGGCAGTTTCGATAGATGATTACGTCGTTGTGTCTCAACACTTTGAAACTTCGCACGCGAATTCACCCATGCAGACACGTCGAGCAGGCCTGCCAAATTTATCCCCCTAAATATTGTGCGAGTGGACGCGTCCAACTCAAGATAAGCGGTGTATACATGACGTCAAGCGTGCTGACGGTGCTATTATCTCACTATTAGGAGGCACACAGATGTATTTTGTACTACACATTATATACATGTACTGTGGGGGCTCCAATTGAGGTAGGTATTTTATACTTTTTTATAATCCAAATGAAGCGACACAATTTTGCCCCGAAGCTGCACCGTACAATATTGTCGAGAGCTTCCGAACGTTGTGGATAATGGAACGGGTAGCAATTGTACTTCAGATGACATACAGTACACCAAACTGTTTCATGCATAGGCCTACGTGCTGATATTTGCTGTAGCGCAGTATAGAAGTTTATAGTAAGAGCGACTTATATTTCCAAAAAGATGGATATATATGTAATACAGTATTTAAATAATCGCTACACTTAGCAAACTGCTGTATTTACAGGGATGTATCAGGCTACTATTTTAATTTTGTGTTGACAATTCTTCCTAGGCTATATTATGTGGGGCTCACCCGGGCTGTACTTTTGTTTGCAACCCTATCATAGGCGTAAATGCATGCTACCATGGGCGATATTATCTGTGCTAAATATATATATAATTATGCATATGATACGCCTTTCATTGAGTTGTGACCATACTGCATGGATATATCAAAGCCCGTTCCGTTTTTAGTATACAGTTCAAACTGAACCGGAGCTGGATGAATCCAATATGGCCGTAACTCAGTGTAAATGCGTAATTATGCATACATATTTAACGGGGCGTAATACGAGATACTGTGATGCTCAGCCACTGGAACCGAGTCTGTTGACAGGGTCTAACTCGCACAATGAGTTACATTGAACTAATTGGGCTAAGAACTCAGTATATAACTATCTCAAATAAAGTACAAACAGAATAATTCCTGGATGCCAAACTAACCCAATTTAGTCATATATAAATAAAGAAGCTGCGCAACCTGCACTTTGTGGTACAATCAGTTGTTTTGAAATTTATTCACTTATGATAGTTCGAAATCCAAAACTACACCACCTAATTTCGCTCTATATTTTAGAGCACATTCTTAGGCCAGGTGGATGTATGTAACTCATTGTTGGCGTTAGACACCCTCATTCCTACTGGCCAGCTGTGTATCACGTTCACGTTATATGGCTTTAGCGGGAAGGATTTTTCAAAGTGAGAGTAAATAAATTCATTCATCAAACTAATCAAATTATAGAACAAGTGATAGAAGAGATCATTTCGCACAATAAAGTCGGTGGAGATATCTTCCGTCCAAATACATGTGAAATCTGGAAATATTGTATGTCATGAACACGATGACGACGATAGAGAAATCGTACAGGTATACCATGTAGGTATAGTTACTGGTTGTGAAAGATTCTAAAACACATATCCACACACAGCGACGGACAGTCCGTGCAAACAATGCACATATATCGAGTTTCACGCCTCACTCCTGTGCGTGTACAAACACGGCACGGTTTAGTGGGTCGATCTTTCCTTTCCGTAGCTGGAATGGGTACTAAGTAGTGGAATGATGAAACATCTGGTACTGGAACAACGACTGGAGTGACTGGACTGGGTGGATTGCTAGTGTTCGAGAGAGCGTCTCCAAGGAGATTCAACACAATTGCCTCTCGGAATTTGAGCATCTTCATGTTCCTATTACTGCCGTACGGAGTATACAATATATGGGCATTCAGTACGAAAACCTCCATGATGTGCAGTGCTACTTTCTTGTACCACCGTATTGTTTTCCTAAGTGACGAATAGTAAGCCAGCATCTGGTCAGATCGATCGATTCCGCTCATTCCGCTATTATAATCTTTTATAATGTTCGGTTTCACGGTGACGTTTCCTCTTCGGTTGGGCTCAGCAATCATCTCAACGGTGTGCTTGTTGGATATAGTTAGCACATCACGCTTATCTTTCCATTTGCATACAATTGTGGAGTCCGATCTTGCCCATGTGACTTGTCCTTTCTTTAGTTTCTTCTGTGTCACGTTTTTCGGATTTTCCGTACGATCAGTGCGGAGTGTACCACACACATAAGTTGATTGCTTTGTCAGCTCCTTTGTTAACTTCACAGAGTTGTAGTAGTTGTCGGTGTACAACGAATAGCCTTTCCCCAGATAACCATCCATAAGATTCAACACAACAGCCCCAGACTGTCCCATATTCTTTGGATCTGGGACTTTTTCCCCGGAATATATTCTCATGCGCAGAACGAGACCACGGGATTCACATAACTCGAATAGTTTCACACCATATTTGTGTCTTTTGTTCTTTATGTATTGTCGGAACATAAGTCTGCCGCGCCATAATATCATAGACTCATCTACACTCAGTTGTTTGTCCGGGGTATACGTTGATACCATTGTGTTGCTCAAATGGTTGAGTACTGGACGGATTTTGAATAGACGGTCTTCATGCGGTTGGCTGTTGTCGGCGAAATGCCAGAACCTCAGCAGAAGTTGAAACCGGTTCCTGCTCATAGCCCTGCGGAAGAAATCAAATTTGTAGATTTGCTTCGTGCTCCAGTAATGTTGAATGGATGGCAGATTTATCGGACCCATGTGTAGAAGAAGCCCCAAAAATGTTCTCATTTCGGTGGCATTTGTCGGCTTCCATGCACGGAGTCGAGATCTTCGTCGCAAAGGGCGCTGTCTATTTATCTCCCTCTCGGCATACACATTCGTTTCATCAACAAGCAAATCAATAATGTCATCCGAAAGAAATATATCCAAAAAATCACCAGGGGTTGCATCGGTGGGCATTGAAATCTTCAAGCCAGGTGTTTCATTGAAGAGAAATGTCGGCGGATCTTGTCGAGATGTAGACCACACATGTGCTGCAGCCTGAGTATCGTCAGTCGCCGCGGCATCTCCGCCTCCTTGTGCTACTCGGTCCCTTTTCCGTACAGGCCCGTCGCTGACACTAGAGCTGGTGACACCCCTTCCCGCGCCACCCCTTCCCGTTCCACCCCTTGTACGAACTTCTCCCCTCCCGCTCCCACTGGTCCAAATGCCGCGGCCATTGCTTCCACCACGCATACGAGTACGTTTACGCCCTCTAGTTGGTGGAATATCGTCGGCGTCCTTATCCCTATCACCGCCGGGGTCATCGTCAGGCTCCATATTTATATCACCGCGGGGGTCCATACCTGTATGCATATCACCGTCCGGGTCCACATCCGAATCTCCAAATACTGACACACTAGAATCAGGACTTTCCTCGCTTGATTCGGGATCATAGTCACTACTAGATGAAATAAAACCATCGTCGCAAGAATCCAGTTCATCTGATTCCAAGTCTGATTCACCGTCTGTAGCCATTATCATGGATGTAACTTGCTCCCTTGTGTACCGAGCCATAATCTAACTATTTTACGAGTGCTAATCACAACAAGGTCACGCACACATATAGATAAACATGTTTACCGCCAAAATAACTTGTTTACGTTACGTTCTACGTCATATGTGTTGCTAGAAACGTGTCAAATTGTGCCTACGAGATAACTCGTAGTTGGCAATGGTGGTGGGAATACACAAATTCCTTCCGCCATTGCCGGCTACGAGTTATCTCGTAGTACTAACAATTGCCGCGTATGTCACATAAACTCGCTACGCCGTCCAATTCTTGCTTCAATGAGGCCATAATAAGGTGTACAATGGGTACCTATCGTGTCACGATTTGGCAATCTGGCGAGATTACTAATTGGTTTCCGGCACTCAACGTGTTAAGTAGCGTAGAGGGGGCTGAGCCCTAGGAACGAGTCCAGTTAAGTACACGTAGGCCTACGCTCTGAACATTTCAGCTTCGCCAATGCGGTTGTTAACGTTGTCGGTTTGTAATGTCGAAGGACAAGACACAAACAATTACTGAACGTTTTGAAATATTCTATATTTTGCTGCATTTCGCAAGAATAAACCAATGGATGAGTAATACACGTTTCGTGTTGACGTTGTTACCAAGAGCGATGACGTAAAAACGTCAACGATCCGCGTCGGGTGATGCACAGATAATTACCGGGTTTTCATCGGACCTAAATCACGATCCGGTGATGCACAGATATTTACCGGGTTTTCATCCGACCTAAATCACGATCCGCGTCGGGTGATGCACAGATATTTACCGGGTTTTCATCCGACCTAAATCACGATCCGCGTCGGGTGATGCACAGATAATTACCGGGTTTTCAGCCGACCTAAATCACAATAAAGATAGTTATAGTATCAATGGTAATCCCATTCATATATAGATTTAAAATATCCGTCATTATACGGGTGTGGAATAAATACAGATCATAACTTGCATCATAACCGAGAATCTTGTATCGAACTCGTTGTGGACGGCACATAGTTACATTTCACTCAAGGTCCACTGTCGTGCCCCGTCCGTAACTCATTCGATAAAATATTATCGATTAAGATGCGCTTTGTGATCTTTTTATATTCGTAATCCTTATGTATCCAGGAGATACTTAGCTGATGGTTTGAAACTTACTTTCAAACAACGTCATTCGTAACACAAAATCATCCAGAATATTCTCGGAAAAAATCTAAAATAATACAACACATGTACTAACATTGTTCTTACATCCCGAAGACGAAATACGGCTCGATAAGTGCATACATGGAATACGTACTCTATATATTCTTAAAGGACGTACCGAAATGTTAGAAGTTATTTAGCATCGAGTTTCTAACTTTCCAACGAAACTCACGTTGTTATTACCGTGCAGGATATATGAAGTGGTGGAGGAAATCCGCACACTTACGGCTAATCTAACAGTGATTTCAATGGCTGATAATCAACATATATACATTACAATGCTTCGCATTAATATCCATGACGAATATTCAGTGAATCATACCCACGTCAAAGTGACGTCTTGAATCTCGGAGCTGCCTGTCTGGAGTGGAAACGATGATTAAACGCTACAATTTATTGCGATGCTTATATTTAGATCTGTTAAACAATTATGTGGCTTGAAAGCGATACTATGTGTACACGTTGCAAATAATCTTTTCAATCTGTTGCCGTGGATAAACGAAACGACACATGTTATGAATACGACCGTATTGTATATACCATCGTTATTAATGTTCAGATAAATACACATTATCGGTACAGTGAAGTGATATGGGCTGCAGTATCACGCCGAGTTGACGATGTCAGATCGCAGTATCAAACGAGCTGCCGCAGGCAGCGAGTTTGATGCGGCGATCTGACATCGTCAACGAGACGTGATATACTGCAGCCCATCACTTCACTGTACCGATAAAGCGTTTATTATAAGACACATTTTTGGTTCATCCCATGTCACAAAGGGCAAAACTACTTCGTTACACCATCCCATGTCATCAACCGGGCAAAAGTACTCCATTGAACATCCCCAGTCATCAACCGAAACTCCCAATTTAAGGCCAAGGTCGAGGAACTATTTTTTTTTGAATTTGGGGGTGATTCGCACAAACGCGTAATAATACAAAACAAATCTTTCGTAATAAGTCGAATAGATCCGTTTACGCTTCAAACGAACAGACCTGATAAATAGTTCCCAACTTCCGGTGACCCAATTTCACGGGATACTGATACGTAATTCATAGAATACCGATACGGCTCACGACCAGACAAGCGTTTTCCGACTGCGCGGAATTTATCGCCAAACAATAGTGGTATTTGTAAGGGATTAGTGGTAGTCATATAATAAACAGTTGGTCCGAGCGAGATGAGGTTTGCACTATCGTGTAGAATGGACCCGAATGTACCAAAGTTCTAATCCCCATGTCGATAAATCGAGCGGACACGGCACTGTTAACCCCTGACTTGCGGCCGTTTCAGCCAGGTATACGGGAAATCCAAAAAGGCGCAGACCGCACCTGCCCTGACTGCCTGACCACGGAAATGGACATTATATCATGAAGTTAATACCCATATGCATACATGAGCTGTCGGATAAGTCGCTAGCTGCAGCGGAAGTGAATAAATTAGCCCATACGCTGCTGCCGAATTAGCTATGAATGTACGCAAAAACGCCGAAATTAACACCCGCCGACCGGACCGCCCCTATAGGGGTCCGAGCGAGATGGTGTCTGAACTATCGTGTAGAATGGATCCGAGTGTACCAAAGTTCCAATCCCCAAGTCGATAGCTCGAGAGCGGACACGGCACTGTTAACCTCTGACTTGCGGCCGTTTCCGTCAGGTACGAGAAATCCAAAAAGGCGCCGACCGCGCCTCCCCTGGATGCATGAACACGGCAATGGACATTATATCATGAAGTGAATACCCATATACATCCACGGGCGTTCGGACAAGTCGCTAGCTGCAGCGGAAATGAATATATTAACCCATACGCTGCTGCCGAATTAGCTATGAATGTACGCAAAAACGCCGAAGTTAACACCCGCCGACCGGACCGCCCTAGGGGTCCGAGCGAGATGGTGTCTGCACTATCGTGTAGAATGGATCCGAGTGTACCAAAGTTCCAATCCCCAAGTCGATAGCTCGAGCGGACACTGCACTGTTAACCCCTAACATGCGGCCGTTTCCGCCAGGTACTGGAAATCCAAAAGGGCTCCCACCACATGCACCTCCCCTGACTGCCTGACCACGGAAATGGACATTATATCACGAAGTTAATACCCATATGCATCCATGGCGTCCGGACAAGTCGCTAGCTGCAGCGGAAATGAATATATTAAGTGTACCAAAGTTCCAATCCCCAAGTCGATAGCTCGAGCGGACACTGCACCGTTAACCCCTAACATGCGGCCGTTTCCGCCAGGTACGGGAAATCCAAAAGGGCGCCCACCGCATGCACTTCCCCTGACTGCCTGACCACGGAAATGGACATTATATCATGAAGTGAATACCCATATGCATGCATGGGCGGTCGGATAAGTCGCTAGCTGCAGCGGAAGTGAATAAATTAGCCCATACGCTGCTGTCGAATTAGCTATGAATGTACGCAAAAACGCCAATATTAACCGCCGCCGACCGGACCGCCCCCAGGGGTCCGAGCGAGATGGGGTTTGCACTATCGTGTAGAATGGACCTGAATATACCAAAGTTCCAACCCCCAAGTCGATAGCGGATACGGCACTGTTAACCCCAACTGCAATATGACACTTTTCAACAATCTATTTAAGTGAGAAATCTTTAGTAGGAAAGTTTTCGTGTGTCCGTATGTGGGGGGGGGGGGGGGTCCAGATGAATTTTTTTTCGCACAGACAACCGTTATCTACAACATAAAGATGTGAAAGGATAAACGAGCAAAGTGTTTCCTGTTCATCCAAGATTGACGTTGAAAATTGTCAACATTCGGATCATTAACCTGGATTTCGTTTCCATTGTTTAACGGAAATTACTTTTAGAGCTATATTGATTCACCCAATCTCAGAAATCGAAAAGTAATCATAATGCGCGATAAGCAGGTGTACGAGATCATCGAGGAAATTACCGAGATAAATATCAATGTTTCGGAGGGATATCCCACAGGTCCCTGGCACAATACACCCAAACCACTCAAAGACATATATGTATTTGGGTGGCTGGGGTCTATTGTGCCAGGGGTCTGTGGGATATCACGCGAGAAAATATGCGTTCTTATCATAATAAAGCCTGCTTCCATGTGCTAACTTTGAACATATCTCAACATAAGTGTTTCTATGTTTGTGAAACACCATGCTTCTCGTGCATTATAATTTGTCGATTTTGTCATTATACATTTGCCTCTGTTTGCGTTTGAACATATCACTGACACTTCGGTGTTGTAATCAACTTCAATTTTAATAACCAACAAACATTCTGTTAGATATAGATACATGTAGGCAAAGAATCAGTTTCAAGTTTCCTTCCAACAGTCATGTTTTTCATCTAAAATAAATTACACACACACTGTATAACCCCGGCCTATATAGATGTGTCGGCGGGTGTTAATTTCGGCGTTTTTGCGTACATTTATAGCGAATTCGGCAGCAACGTATGGGTTAATTTATTCACTTCCGCTGCAGCTAGCGACTTGTCCGTATTTCCTTCATGATATAATGTCCATTTCCGTGGTCAGGCAGTCAGGGGAGGTGCGGTCGGCGCCTTTTTTGGATTTCCCGTACCTGGCGGAAACGGCCGCAAGTCAGGGGTTAACAGTGCCGTGTCCGCTGAGCTATCGACTTGGGGGTTTGAACTTTGGTATATTCAGGTCCATTCTACACGATAATGCAAACCCCATCTCGCTCGGACCTCTAGGGGCGGTCCGGTCGGCGGCGGTTAATATTGGCGTTTTTGCGTACATTTATAGCGAATTCGGCAGCAACGTATGGGTTAATTTATTCACTTCCGCTGCAGCTAGCGACTTGTCCGATCGCGCATGGATGAATAGCCGTATTTCCTTCATGATATAATGTCCATTTCCGTGGTCAGGCAGTCAGGGGAGGTGCGGTCGGCGCCTTTTTGGATTTCCCGTACCTGGCGGAAACGGCCGCAAGTCAGGGGTTAACAGTGCCGTGTCCACTGAGCTATCGACTTGGGGGTTGGAACTTTGGTATATTCAGGTCCATTCTACACGATAGTGCAATTAAACCCCATCTCGCTCGGACCTCTAGGGGCGGTCCGGTCGGCGGCGGTTAATATTGGCGTTTTTGCGTACATTTATAGCGAATTCGGCAGCAGCGTATGGGTTAATTTATTCACTTCCGCTGCAGCTAGCGACTTGTCCGATCGCCCATGGATGCATATGGGTATTCACTTCATGATATAATGTCCATTTCCGTGGTCAGGCAGGCAGGGGAGGTGCGGTCGGCGCCTTTTTGGATCTCCCTTACCTGGCGGAAACTGCCGCAATTCAGGGGTTAACAGTGCGGTGTCCGCTCGAGCTATCCACTTGGGGATTAGAACTTTGGTACATTCGGGTCCATTCTACACGATAGTGCAAACCCCATCTCGCTCGGACCCCTGGGGCGGTCCGGTCAGGTCCGGTCGGGTGCGGTCGGGTTTTAGTAGGACCCAACAGTTGTATCTGGGTACCTTCTCCTAAATAGCTGTGTCACCCGTACCACAGTTACGATATCGCAATAGGTTTGCTACCTTACTGTGTTGCAGTTCCGCCATGGTTACTATGATAGAGAAGCTGCATGGGTTTTTTAGACAGTGCAATTTTTGTTTGGAATGTGTGATATTAGAACCCCGACCCGTGACATCGAGCGCGCCTTGCGAATTCCACACGGCAATACCACACGGCCACCGAAGCGACCCGAACCCCCCCCCCCCCAAAAGGAAGGTCAGATGCCCGCTGTATTCCGACGTCGCACTTAGGACACAGTACGTACATTTTTAAAGTATTTGTGTTGCTTCGCCGTATTGGCGCCGCGTTAACTATACAAAAAATAATGTTTCAAATAATAATAATTTTACGGTTTAATCAATTGGTCACTGACCGACATTCGGAATTGCATCATGCAGCGTCAAGCCATGCCAGAAATATGTATACATTCTCTGTGCTTGTTATAATGTTGACTTTAAAAAATAACATAAAATTCATATAAACATTCTATGAAATATTGAAAACGGTTAATGGCATCAACTTGGTCGAGTAACGCAGTAATATCGTTAAAGGGGAGGGGTCCATTAATTGGAGCATAGTTGTATACATACATGCAGACCAATGCAATGTCAGATGCATCATGTTCGTATCACAACATGTGTGACTATCATTCTCAACGATTCGGCAATTCCGAGCCCGCTTCGCTAGGAAATAACCTCTTCCATAATTGGAAACCATATTCGCGAAATGTTACAATATATGGGTCTGGTGATCATGCAATGACATCAACTCGTAGATGCGTATGGAGAATAATTTATTTACCATGGCTGTACCAAAATTTATCATACATTATGCTCTCTTTGTGTGTGCTGAGCGTTTGTTTATATGCCGGTACAGTACATAGGAAGTGTACGATAAGCAAAACACTCAACACCGTGGCGAATTTTTTGGGTGAGTGGCCCATTGAACACCGAAATCTTGCGGCGAGGATTAGTGAGCGCTATAACGGTATGTTGTCAGTTTTAATTAACCAAAGTTCATTAGTGTGGTCTTCCCATTGTTGAGTAGTTTGCTTATCGCACACTATTTACGTACTCTACAACAGGTTCTGGAACAGAATTTGGCTTCGTTCACATAACACAGCGTACGAACTTGACAATTACATACTATTTACGCGATATTTATGATGGGTATAAAGACAGGTCTGAGTGAACCACAAATTGATCTATTATAGCCTGTTATGGCTAACATAGGCTATCGGTCTTCCTGACACAGTGCTCCCTGTTGTAATAGAGGGAACTCTATATTTCTTGACTAATGAAATCTGTTTGTTTGAATATTTGTATATGTTTATTTTGAATATTCTCAGTAAATAATTATTCGGTGTCTTGCAAAAGAAATCAGAATTAATATTGTTTAAGTATTGGTTGAAAGATAATAATAGAACAGCTTAGAGTAACCCCCCTTATGCATGCTGCCGGGCTGTGAAAGATCAATCGGTCTATTTTAGACCGATTGGCTAGTGTAGACCGATCGGTCTATTATAGGTCGATAAGTGCTTCACCCAGACCTGTTTAAGATATCTGATTTATAATGTTTATACAGTTCAAGCCCATTAGTGCCAACATATACCAATATATCTGTGATAAATCATAAACCATCGTGATTAATCGCAAACCTTTGTGATAAATCACCAAGTAGATTGCGATTTATCGCAAAGTAGTTTATGATTTATCACCAATATGTTTGTGATTTATCGCAAAGTTGTTATGTGATTTATCGTAAAATAGTTCAGCTGAGTAGTTTGCGATTTAACGAGCTATTATAGATCGATAGGTGGTTCACCCAGACTTGTTTAAGATGTCTGATGTATAATGTTTATATGGTTCAAGCCCATTAGTGGAAACACATAAAAATATATTTGCGATAAATCACAAACCATTGCAATTAATTGCAAACCTTCGTGATAAATCACCAACTAGATTGCGATTTATCGCAAAGTAGTTTGTGATTTATCACCAATATGTTTGTGATTTTCGCAAAGTTGTTATGCGATTTATTGTAAAGTAGTTTGAGATTTATCGAGCTATTATAGATCGATTGGTGGTTCATCCAGACCCGTTGAAGATGTCTGATTTATATTTATACAGTTCAAGCCCATTAGTGTAACTCATAAAAATATATCTGCGATGAATCACAAACCATTGCGATTAATCGCAAACCTTTGTGATAAATCGAAAACCTTTGCACTAAATCGCAAATATTTATTGCAAAGTAGTTTGCGATTCACAAAGGTTTGCAATTTATCGCAAAGTAGCGTTTGATTTATCGGGTTATTATAGATCGATTGGTGGTTGACCCAGACCTGTTTAAGATGTTTGATTTATGTTTACTTTAATATATTATTACACACACATTAAAGGCACGTGAGGCCTTAGTTGTCGAAAATATTCATATTTGTTCCAATCACCGTAAACAGAAAAACATTAAAACGCATACAGTTTCGTTCATATATACCATGACCATCGCCTAAACAACATGTACTCATAAAGACCTACTATATTTTACCTAAGCAAGAGCCTGATTGTGTTACGGAAGACAGCACAATGCGACTGGCTAATCACACACAAATGGCATAAACGCTCTTTATTAGTTCCATATCAGGAATTCACCAACAAAGAACGTTCTTTATGTTTACCATCATAATATAAACAAACACCAGAAAAGTAACTTGTTATGCTTTTGTTTACATAACAATGGTGAAACATATGACCATAACATACTGTTTATGCGATATTTCTTATTTGTATACGGACAAAGTCTGTCTACATTTTGATGTTCTTTCTGTTTGTGGCGGTTTTTGACGGGTGGAAATATTTGGCCGATTATTTGAGACATTCAGACAGATTTAACTCCACGTGCAGGGAACAGGTCAGGGAAATCCTGAAATCGAGGTATTAAACCTTGAATTAAGTATAAAAACACGATCAAGGTTCTATACTAATAAAAGTAACATAATTCGGATTATTTCATTTTTCACTATGCAAGTTAGTCCATATAACTGATAACATGATCTCGAAGAACATCGATCGGGGTTTTGTACTCAATTCGATGTTTAAACGCCATGGCAAAATTTGGAAACTAACATGCAACATTTTCCGTAATTTCGAGGGCTTGGTACCTGGGCAGGTTCTCCACATAGTACCTATATATTTGTACTCTGGAGTACCAAATATCTAGGTACTATGCATGGCACCTAGATACTTGGTACTCCAGAGTACCCGAACAGGTACACAGAGTACCTGTCTTGATAATTGGTACTCCAGTGTACCTGGGCAGGTACTCCAGAGTACCTGGATATTTGGTATTCCAGAGTACAAACACTATTTGGTACTCCAGAGTACCAACAATATTTAGTAATCCAGAGTCATAATTGGTAATCCAGACCATATTTGGTATACCAGAGTACCAAAAAGATATGGTACTCCAGAGTACCAACAATATTTGGTACTCCAGAATACCAACAATAATTGGTATTTGGTACTCCCCGCGGGACAAGTTCAATACCTACGTAAGTACTCTGGAGTATCTATTGTTTTAAGAGTCTGTGGTACAATATGTGGGTGGTTTATTATGATATACGTACCGAGTCGTGATAGCACAATAGGTAGTTGCTCTTGGTTATGAACATGTCTGTAAGCTTCAATTATCATAGGTAGTATATGTTGTGTATGGAGCCCGGTGGTTTAGTTGGCAAACGTGCAGGGTGCATTATGCACACATAAACCGTTAAGTGACGGCGAAGCTAGTTCGAATCACGATAATCGCATATTTGTAGTCCACGCGAATGAATGCCAGTAACATGATTCGTGTATCTGGGCGAGTTTGTCAATTGTTTTCCGGGAGCCGGCGGTTTCTATTTGCAGTGGAGTAATTCACAAGTGATAATAACCATCTACCTGGCTTCGTCGCCAAAATAAAACTGACATTACTATGATATGGCTCGCGAGAAACAGAGTTTGCCTTTCTTTCGTGGTTATTTTAATGGAGCCCAAGTATATATCGTTTGTATATTCGTGTCATGCAAATATGACTATTCATGGAATATTATCGAGATCATATGGGTTATCTTCTATATCCTTTGCACATATCTTTCAACGGTATCTAGCGATGTAGGTTCAAACGGAGACATTGCGCAGTTGTGCAGTAAATTTAACCCTCAACCAGTAAATTAAAGATAACTAACCCGAATTAACTCTCCAAAATTACTATTTCTTTGGCTTCGGTTGTAAAAAGTATTTGTTTCGAGTCGACGAAACCCATCCATCCATCAAAGCTCAAAGTTATCAGATATCGATTTTTGAAATCTGTTATTTTTCACCACCTGGAATATTTAGCGGCCTAGCACATATTTGACGACCGGTTGACATTCTCTCGATACCAAATTACGTTGAACAAAAGGTTCATATATAACACGTTTTGGGGAATTTTATACCATAGTTGACAGTCATTATAGCATTATGTTTTTGGCAAATAATCGATTCTGATAACTGAATCGTCTTTTGAAAAAAAATTGTTGTTGTTGCTGTAATCTGGTGCATGATACCGGGACCATCGAATCGGATTATGTATATTTAAAAGCATGTGCCACGAGAAGCAGTTCTGCTGTCATGCATGGCTCGTTAACTGTATCAGGATAAGCCTTCCACCTATATTGTGCCACCACGACTCGGTGCGTGTGTGTCAATAAACGAGGAATCCAACAAACCGACAATGACACATCACTAACCCTTATAATTTGAAAGCAAGTAAGTCACACTTCAGTGTTCGACAGACTATAACTTTGTATCTCTCGTTGACGTACGTGTGTATCGTCCAATTAGAACTGTAGTTTTTATTATCGTTTTGTTTTGTATTTTAGTTGGCATATATGTGCTAACAAGAGGACTATTTATCCATAAGGCGCAGCACGAGTTTTATATGTCCAGCGAGAACATATTGTTATTGCTTATTACCAATGGAAAGAGCGATTTGACTGGTATCGACCGTCTAAAATTATTTTCCCCCAGGGCCATCGATGGCAAAAGGTTAAATTCGGCCATTTCCCCGCCAAATCCAAACAGGCTAATGAAGGAGCGAGTTAAATGCGCGAGCAGGTACTTCGGTATACCCTAGATACAATCCCGAAGTTTGACTATCGTGGTATAAAAGTAATCCTCCTAACGGAGAGCACGCATCGGGGTGGGTTGAGGCTTTTGGAAAATTCCAGTGAAATTCGTAAAGGAGAAAAATGTAAAAATCGTGAATCCAGATAAAACAAATTTGACGAGTGAATGTGGTGGGTACTGTCCATGCGCAAATTCAGTGAAATTTTCTTACTTTTCGAATGAATGGGTAATGAGTTAATCAGGATTGAGCGCCCGATATTATATGCGTTCACATATAGGAAAATCCGCCCGCATGACTGTATACACTTGTCGTCTGGTCGATAAAAAGATTGACCTAGAACAAAATTGGACTAAGTTGGTTTTTATTTCAGTTTGTAGAGGAATATATCCTCTGTAACATATCCACAATCCGCTAAAATCCGCTGTGACCAATTATTTTTACAGCTCTTTAAAAAATGCCATTTTTCCGGTCTTGGGAAGTAGGGTTTTCTACAATATCACTCATCGGCGACATCTGAACGCCTTACTCCTCCACCCGATATATACCCGTTTGTGTGAAATCAGAGTACGGGAGCGAATACAGTGACTAGGACAGAAAATAATGCAATCGCGGCCATGAAATGGCTGTCAAAATGTCCGCAACTCAAAGTCATGCTGCGACTAAAGCAACATATTGGATAACCACCTAGAAGTGAAAATACGTATTGGAAATTTACAAGTATTTGGTTAAATATCTTTAAAGGTACACATATCATTAACACATATCCATATGACGGAATTATTGGTCACTGCAACGCAAGTTAAACCCAATGATTCACGTCTGTAAAGTTTGGGGTTTCTGCTTAGAATACATCCAACAGTCGGGCCAAAAACAAATTATTGCGTGCATGCAACACACGAAGTAATGTTTCGCCGCCGCACAGTCCGTGGTAGTTTCGTTTGGATTTATGATTAATTATTGAATGTAACACTGAAAATGAAGTGCACACCCTTGCGGTGTAAATAATAGTTACATTTCCGGAATTTCAACACTCTCCGTGATAACAAACCATACACTTATGTCGTAATGCTGATTATACTGTAATGAAACACTCCTTTCTTTATTATATTAGCACCCCATTTCACCAGATCGAAGAGACGATACATCGTACATTTTATTTAAGACCAATTTTTATGCTGCTACCAAACCGGTTATTTAGTATACAATTTTGTTCAAGTTATTTCATTCGGCACTTTACAATGGAAATATGCTACCACGCAATGCACAATATTAGTTTTCAACATCGTGTTGTTTGACAATACATATGTATCTTGCCATTGCTACCCACGTACCTTGGCTAAATATCAGGCCATCAGCGTTTAAAGCTATTATTTCTGCGTTAACCATTCACTCAATGTTGCTATTTATTAACGCTACCGGTGTATACTGTTGGCCAAATATTAGAAAGACGTGGGCCGATGTAGGTTTTATAAATAGATTGGGTCGCTTTAAAAGCTGTAGTGCTGCCCAGAATGCGGTTATTTTGGGACGCGTTACAGTTGTACTGCGACCCTGAGTGTGGTAAATGCTGCAGTTGGAATGTCCAAGTTCGTGAAAGTTCTATTGACTATGCCCATGATTTGAGAAGCTTTATTGTTTTAGGATATTGTGGAAAGGCTAATCTGGCCGTGTCAAATTGAGCTATAGCGATGGGATATCTCGCAGGACAACACATTTCGGGTTTTCGTGGGGTGTGTATTCGCTGGATGTCTTATAGTTGCAGTATGTAACCACTATGACCGCGTTAATTGCTTTCGACGTTTAGGTATGAACAATGGCTGGGCCATGCACTCTTGGCGGGAACACAATACCTCCGATTTTTTATCCGCATTTAGAAGCTTTCTGGTGTGGTGAATGAGAAACCTGCAGTAATAAGCCGTAGTTTTTTGTAATAATTTGAAGAATTAGTTGTTTTAACGGAATTCTGAGGCGGTGCATTCATGTAACCAATATATTTTATATTATAATTTATATTTATGGCTAATAATATGATCTTGGTGGCGTTACCATTTCTGACTATGGTTTTCTTGTGGTTTTGTGTGTAGCAGGCATGTGTAACATCAGGGAGAAAGGGTTACGCGCGGTGAGGCGGTTGCAGAAAACGTAGTACGTTTCGACGTATGTGTGGCCTTAGTGAACATATAAGCACATTTTATTTCCAGGTATAAAGGCAGTCACTGTCACAGAGTGTGTAGCCTTTTTTGGTTAAGTTGAGAATTTACTGAAGATAGTCTATGGTACACCTTTGTATTTTGATAATTTGCGTCCATAGTATGCCACCATGCATTATTGTGATAAAAGCGAAATATTCACGTTTCATCACTTGACCGGAGGCAACTATGACTATTATTTTAAGAAAATAGGATCTACACATTTTACCCACTACTTTGTGAATAGCTCACACACTGTTCTATAGTATATACTCTGAGTACATATATTTCGGTTTCTATAAAAGGTCAATACATCTCTATTAAATCCCACTTAACTGTTTAATTACACATATATCACATGATTCGCGACAAACAGTATGGATAAAACCGTTATTTTTCTGTTTTTGGGCGCCCAAAAAGTCCAGATTTACCAGTTGTATGAGACCCTCCTTTGTCTTGCTCTCTCGCGAGATGCATTAGAGAGAATTCGTACGTCTATTATCAAAAGTTTGCCATAAACTCTGAAATCATTTTTCCTCGCATAATTCGAGATCTTGTTCAGTCTTATGGGTCTTATCGGACTAGCTATTCAATTTTCCACAAATTGGAATGTTCATTGTCCAATTTGGCGGCTAGAAATTTTCGATACCAACTGTTATCGTGAACGTCATCTTGAATTACAAAAAATGCTCAAAGCGGATTTTGGATATGTAATACAGGAGATATTCCTCTTAAAATAGAATAAAAACCAACTTAGTTCAATTTTTTTCTAGGTTGAGCCTAAAAGTTTAGTTTATCGACCAGACTATAGGAAAGGTTAATACTATGAACAGATGTAGATTTATGTAAAGGGTTAAGTTTAAGGATACAGTTATGGTTATGTGTAGATCAGGGTTGGTTTAATAATATTTATTCCCAAAAATAATTTGATACAATATAATATATTGGTAATTCATGTTACCATGTTCCTTGTGTATGGGAGTGGATTCGGCTGTAAGCCTATATGGCTTATATATGCCGTCTCCACAAGTGACCTTATCATCGGTGGACATAATATAAAATGGTGCGACAAAGCAAGCAATATTATGCTTGCATTACTCGAGTCGCGTCCCGTCGTGGAGTTGTCGGAGACAGGTAATGAATTGGTATATTCATGTACTAAATGTTTACACCATGTTTAATATATTATAGTATGGGTTTCATAGAATGGGTTCGTAAGAGCAATACAGACACAAGCATATATACAACATTTGTGTGTCACATGTCGTATCGGTCATCAGCTATTTCAATATTTCCATATATTAGATATTTACTTAATGTAATCATTAGTATTGGGCAGTGTCATATAATCTGTTTATATGTTAGCTCGAAAAGCGTTATGTCATGATTATGAATTTCTGGACTGTTTTAAATGTAAAAATATTTTCGCTCAGACTATTTGAAATCGTGCCGTTCAGTGCGCTCTCAATGGTTGTTCTTTCCAAACTACCAGAAAGACATTCGTTTATTTGTCTACTGTATAATGGGCAGTGGAATAAGAAATGATTCGCCGTTTCATCACTTCCACACACACAATGAGGACTTGATCTGAGAAAATTTTCACACAGGTCTTTATTAAGAAAACTACAACCAAGTCGCAATCTGCAGTGATGTATTTGCGCTGGGCGTGAGTAATAATAATAGTGGTAAATATAAGGTTCTCTACGGTTATTATCCGTGCTTCCTATTGCCGACTTAAAGTCACATAATGTTTCACACTTCCGCACATTGTCTGGGAGTGTGTTCCACATCTCAACGGCTGAGGGAAGAAAGGACTTTTCGTATGACGCAGTATCACAAGAAGGGTTAGTTAGGTGATGCTTTCTCAGTGGATATCGGTGCATATTCTCTGTTGATCTCGGAACTAAGTTATATAGATATGAGGGTGTCCTTTTATAGAACATTTTGTAGAATTGGCATAATTTGGAGATTTTCCGACGTTCTGACAAATTTTCCCATCCAGTTTCCTTTATGAGGTTTTCATTACTGCAGCTTTTTGTTGCTCCAGTTACTATTCTCGCTGCCTCATATTGCACTTTTTCGAGCAAGTCGCTTTCTCCATTAGTACAATTGTCCCAAACAGGAGAAGCATATTCTAAAATAGGACGTATATAAACAAAATAAATTCTTTCAAGGGTTCTCCTGTCTAGGACAAATTTGTTCTTTGCAAGCAAAGCCACTTTTTTGGCTGCTCTCTTTTGAATTTCAGTTACATGATGGCTCCAGTTACCATGGTTGTTGAATGTCAGTCCTAGATGTTTATAATTAGACACAGTTTCTATTACTTCGTCGCCCATTATTAAAGGTTTGTGTATAGGTTTGTTATCTTTTCGCGATATTATCATTGATTTTGTCTTAGGGGCACTAAATTTGACATACCACTGTTTGGACCACCTCATAATTTTTTCTAAGTCAGAATTCATGACATCAGCCGCTAAATCTGGATCTTCTATTTATAGATAAATTGATGTGTCGTCGGCGAAGAGCTTTATATTACATGTGAGGTCATTCACAATATCATTTATGTAAACTAGGAATAAAAGAGGGCTTAGTATTTACCCTTGAGGGACACCTGCCAGGACGGGTTTCCATGATGATTGCACACCTTCAATGCATACACTTTGCCTCCTCTCACTCAAATAGCTAGACAATAATGTCAAAATATTCCCCTCTACACCACATTTTTGTAATTTGAAAATTAGTCCTTTATGCCAAACCTTGTCGAAAGCTTTGCTAATATCACAAAATAGGCATCTGATTTCCTTTCCTTCTAGATTTGAAATTATATACTGGTATATCTCAGTTAATTGGTATACGGTGGAATCTTTTGGAGTGAATCCGGATTGCAAATTAGTGAGGAGATTATTATCCCTTAGGTATGTGGAGAGACTTTTATAGATACATTTCTCAAAGACTTTAGAAATACAACTGAGAAGTGCGACTGGACGATAGTTACTTCAGGGTTATGTTTAGGGTTAAGGTTATGGGTAGGATCAGGTTTATAAATTGGGCTAGAGTTGTGGATATGGTTAATGTTAACAAGAACATCGCTAGGGCGTGGCAAAATACGCCCTTTAGCCATTTCGAATTGTACTACCGCAAAATAAAATAATACTTTGGGCTTACACTTGAAGAATATCTGATATACCCCTAATGTCAATGCCAAAATGCGGTCAAATTCTAAGACGAAAAATGGCCGTAACTTATGTGAAAATTATCAGACAGAACCCATATATGAACTTGGCATGTAGTGTTAGCTGGAGAATACACATACCAGCTTTGGTTCAGATCAAATAATCAAAACTGGAGTTATCGGTCGGAAACCGAAATGTTATGAAATTGGTCAAATTCTAAGTCGAAAAAGGGCAGTAACTTATGTAAAAATAATTGGACGGAACCCATATTCGAATTCGGCCTGTATCGTTAGCTGGGAAATACAAATACCAACTTTGGTTCAGATCAAATAATCCAAACTGGAGTTATCGGTCGTAAACAAAAAATGTTAACAGAAGGTCAAATTCTAATTCGAAAAAGGGCAGTAACTCATGTAAAAACCATTGGACGGAACCCATATTGGAATTTAGCCTGTATCTTTAGCTGGGAAAGATACATACCAAGTTTGGTTCAGATAGAATAATCCAAACTGGAGTTATAGCTCCGAAATCAAATATGTTAATGGACGGACGGACAGACGGAGGGACGGATGGACAGACGGACAGGCAGACAGACGGCTAGACTGATTACATAATACGACCTTTTTTCAAAAGGGCGTATAAAATGGTGACCGTGTTATGCAAAGGGTTTGGTTTTGGTTAGGCTTGTATGTATGATTAGACTTATCGAAAGGGTTATGGTAAGGGTTTATGGTATGGATATGGTTTGCACGAGTGCTATCAATATGGTCAGGGTAATTTATTGGGTTAGGATAAAGTTCTGTGGATAGGGCTATGGATGCATGGGGCTAGGGTTATCGATTTGCAACAATTAAGGTTGTGCTATGAAAATGTTTGGGTTTTAGGGTGGTTTATGGGTATGGATTGGATAGGGTGGGTAGAGGGTTAAATTAAATATGGGGATCGGGATGGGGAATATGTATGGAAGTATGAAAATTCTACAGTCCAGAAGGGCGGCGTTCGTTGCAGAAATATTCATATTTGTTCAAATCGACATCAACAGAAGGAATATTAAAATATATATAGTTTTGTTTATATGCCAAACATAATCAGCGCGTAAATAGTATATTGTCGTCAAGGCGTACGATGGTGTGCGTAAACAAGAGACTGCTCGTGTTACAGACGTTGTGCTTCTGTTTACATAACACAGCGCAATTATATTGGTTAATCACACAAAAATGATATAAACGCTCTTTATTATTTCCATATCAGGAAAACAGTACAAATAACGCTCTTTATGTTTACCATATCCGAATCTAAACAAAAGCCAGGTAACGTAACGTTTTTTGCTTTTGTTTACATAACAAAGGGGGAAAAATGACAATAACATTCTGTTTATGCCATATTTCTGATTGGTATAAGAACAATTTCTGTCTATGTTTTACTATTCTTTCTGGCGGTTTTTGACGGAGGTAAATATTTTAACAGCATACCCACCGCCAACGCCGCTAGTGTCTTTAACCCTCTGGTTTTACATTATGTTGGCATTGGAATCAGATCTACTAATATTTTATTTTTCTTGGAGGCGAAAACTTATTAAATTCTGACAGCACAAGTTATTAGAATTCTGATTTACATCAGAAGGAAGATGTCCATGCATGCATAAAGCAACGAGGATAGAAAATGGCTGACATATACACTAGTTGATGTTATAAAATGTGCAGGTGCTATTACCTCACCTATTAATGAACTGTTTCTGTTTAAGAAACAACATAGACATATTGGTCACAATATCTTTCGGTAGAGTATTTGCTATATCGATGGCAATCGAGAATGATTTATTGCTATAAAAAGAATTTAAATATCAGACGGAGTTGATATATGGTGTACGAATATAGCCGAACAATAGCACCATAAACAACATCTCGAGATCCATCGAAATATTAGGAAGAATGTGAACTACCGCTTAACAGCTACCTTTCAATCAAGATGGAGTCGTTCATGCAGGTAACACTCTCCGTCCCAAACGTGTAATTTATCCGGGTGGTAACTTGAGTATATTCAACAATTGTTTTTATATCTAGTACGTGGTTCCCACATTTGAGAAGACGCAGTCCAAAGTTCGAATTTGGTGACGGTCAGATGATTTTTACGGAGTTATGCTAACAATATTCAAAATAATTTCTTGATATTTGGTACGTGGTTCACATTTAATAAGATGCACGCCAAGTTCGAATCTGGTCACGGTCCGATCATTGTTTGACGGAGCTCTCCTTTTTGGGGCTTAGAAATCATAATATTTTCATTGTCTAAATGATAACTTGAGCAATCTTTAAACGAATATCTTGATATTTGGAGTGTGGTTGACATTTGAGAGCATGCATGTCATTGTCATGTTGAAGTAAAATGTTTACCAGAATTTGACTTCTTTATTCTTTCATAAAGCCAACGTTCTGAAGAGCCACCTCTTTTCGGGGGACGTGGGGTCTGCGACATTTTATTTATTTTTATATCTAGCGATATTTGGGTCACACCAGAAATATTTTCTAAACCAGACTTTTAGACCCCCCCCCCATTTCACCAACTTCCGCGTTAATCGTCCAGTATACAACTAATTATGGAGCTGATACCATTGAACAATGACCCTCTTCGGCCTACAATGCTATTTTAGTGGCAAAACGTGGATATATATAATCAACTAATATGATCATACGTAAACGTAATATTAATATGATCATACGTAAACGTAATATTAATATGATCATACGTAAACGTAATATTAATATGATCATACGTAAACGTAATATTAATATGATCATACGTAAACGTAATATTAATATGATCATACGTAAACGTAATATTAATATGATCATACGTAAACGTAATTTGCGCCAGCTTGTTAATGTTCATGTGATTATCGGATGAGTTTTTATCTTTAGAAGGATTTGATGATAGACCGTAACGGGACTTAACAAATCATATATGTAACTGATCATATATAACGTATATGTTGGCAGATGCATGTGTCTTCAGCCTGTCCGTGTAATACGAGTCTCAGCTGTCTGGCCATCGATGCAGTCCTGTCTGAAGTTTTGCGCGCCGATGTAGGCTGTGACGTCGTGATGTACTTGGTGATGTCCATGCAAGCTCCATATATAGTAATATCACATTTATTTGAGACGTTTGTATGTTACAATTCATTCTGCATTATTCTGAGAAACTGATATGTCGATATTCATTTGAAATTGTCGAGATCAAGCCAGAATGAATTGTAACTGCTAAAACTGTTCAATAACAATGTTAGATTTAATTAAGAAAATACACATGCCGGCAGCGGTAGCGAAGGGACTGAACTCTTTTTTACAGCTTGTGTGATGTGATGGCGCCTTTACTGGTTTCCAAGAAGCAACCTTAAAAGACTGCGATCTTTCAATCGGAACTTATAGTTTCCGTTTGTCTGCCTTGAACTTTGAGAATATTCCATCAATCTTTAGGCGGAATACCGTTAGAAAATGGAAGATAATATCTAAACGTCCAGTCAGGTTGCTAGCATCCTCTTTCGGGGCAAATATTTGTATCAATTTCATAAAATATGTAAACAAAATTTTAACTTTTTGTTAACCAGAGCTGTAGTTTATTTTACTTTCAAATGTGTTAATAACTTTGTATTTAGGAGCATGATGTGTCTACATATCATGAAGTATAGCTAACATTTGCCGTAAACAAGTTTTTATTTTTGCCCTGGAGCATTTAGCTCAATTACACATTTCGAGGTTGTATTAAAGGTACTCAATCCGAACAGAGGGTCCCCATCTCAACAGATTCCAACAGCAACAATCCGATCAGAGGGTCCTATATTACTATTTCTTTGGCTTTGGGGGTAAACAATATTTGATTCGAGTCGAGGAACCCATCAAACAAAGCTCAGAGTTATTAGATATTGATTTTTGAAATTTGTTAATTTCTCGAGATGAGTACTAATAATTGCCGTCAATTTTGAAACCTGCTCGAGATGAGTACACCAAAACTCTATTCAAACAGACAAGGATGGATAACTCTAAAATCAAGTGGTAATAATAACGCAATTTTGACTACGTACTGGGCCAGAAAGAATTCCCGATAATGAAAAATAATAGATTTCTAAAATCGATATCTAACAAATCTGAGCTTTGATGGGTGACTTCCTCGACTCGAATCAAATATTTTTGACCCCCGAAGCCATTGAAATAGTAATTGAGATGAGTTTTATCGGATTGAGTACCTTTAATCATAACAAAAAAAAAAAAAATTTGAACTCCGCTGACCCTTGAGTTGTGTATAAATTATTCTATTTTAGGTTCAATTTATTTTATGTAAGTGAAATCCATTTTTAGATTGGGTTGAAAAAGTCTATTAGTATATCGCATATTCGCATATATATCCTACGTCGCTTCGCTATTAAGCTTAGATAATTGTACACGAATCAGATGGTACAATAATTCCAAAAACAAGCAGTATTTTTCACACATTGGGGGAGTAACAAGTTTATTCCTCTGAGTTCATTAATGTGACCTCATAGTCGAGTCGCTTATGTCCGATTTTGGGCTCCCGTGGGAAAATCATGAACAAATATAGATACCATGCTCATGAGCCAGTATATGGTCTCTACTTCAGAAACATATTTGTTAAACCCCTCAGAGTCGTAATTTCGCTAAAATCCGGATTGAGAATCCGAAGCCGATTACGGGGGCGGGGCTAATTCCCGATTCTAGGTCAGATTTTGAAATCCACGTGGTCTCCGAAACTATGTTTAATGTTCTCCCAGCGTCAAACATGGCTCATGTATTTGACACAAGTGTCATTTGTATCTTATATTTATAAAGCTCATGTTTGTTGTGAAAGTCATGCTTTTCTTCTATGTGTATATACACGGCACATAATTTGCTGTCAATTCGACTTAATCGCATCTTTTTCAAGTTAAAGTGTGTTTATTGATGATGGCAAGCATATCTAAACGTGACAGCTTTAGGTCCCTCCTGAATCAAATTCCGAAGATGTTGTGAAGAACACACGAAACTTGTCAGTTGAACAGGGACGTGACGACAGGGGTTGATTGTGTGTCTCGACCCCCACCCGAACTTTGGTACAATTTGCTAAGCTGTGCAGTCATTCATACGTGAGGAAAATCAAGATTATTTTGACTAACTGTTTCAAATAATGATACGTACAAGCCAACAAACGCAACAAACAAACCCGATTTTAAATAAATACATATACAAACTTATGACTAACTCGGGAGAGGGGGTGTCCAGTGATCTGTATATATGTTCAACTTGTTTTGGTAGTCATGTTATAATTATTTATTTTTTCAGTGTAATAACATATGGGAGAGGGGGTACCCTTAAGTGAGTCAGTACTTGTCCCCCAATTACTTTGTATGTATAAACAAATGTATGTGTTATATATCATGTGTTATCTAATTTGACATATATTTGAAATAAATATATCTAAATAAACTTTGGTTCATTCCACCAGTCGGAAATTTCATGCATGACACAACATTAGTTGGACTTTAATTTGACACCATAATAGGTTGGATTGTTCTCATTGTTTGATTTTTTTCAACCAGTAAACGTTGGTAATTTTCCAATCTTAGTGTTTGTCAGATTGGATATTTCCAAGGGGAGCAAATTGAATTATGCGAACCTGTGAGATTGATGTTTGGTTCAATTGGGGGGGGGGGGGGGGGGGGGTGCAGTTGGCCGGAAATTTGAGGAAACTTCTAGCCACGTCCCTAGAACATGTGTCTGTTGTCTATACATAGACTATTGTGCAAAACGACTGCATTTAACGAAACAAAACATGTTAAACATGAAATTGCTATAACTTTAAGACTAGATGATAGTACATACGTGTATCTGATAATCCATCGATACCATATAATCCTACTATTTCTTGAATAAGAAGAAACATTATAATAACGAACACAGCAGAAGACATATCAATGCAGGTTCATATGAATTCGGTCAATGGTGACGTATTCGCCGAATTCGAAATCGACATGCGTTCGGGCGGTATTTTAAGGATGGACTTATGAAATGGACATATGAAAGTGACAATCAACAATGATTTGCAATTGCTTCGCCATCAACCGAAGTGCTCCCCCAGCGTTACTATCAATAGCGTTATTATTTGGCTAATTTCAGTAATATTCTCCCAGTTTACATTCAATAAAACAAATTTGTCTCCGCATTTAAAATTCTTTGATATAGATCGTTTATATTCTGCAATAATTTGTACACAAGAGACGGATTCGTATGTTTTATTGTGTTTTTAAACTCTGAGGTGGCGAAATCTCGGTTTGTTTACATTACGAACATTTGAGTCCGTAATCGGAATCCGAATCCCAATCGGATTACCACGAAATTGAGATTACGGTCTGTTCGTTTACTGATTCTGCCAATTTATGGTCTGTTCTTTTGCCGAACCAAGTCGTACGGGGACCAATCTGTAATCTGAATCCAGAATCTGAATCGGATTTTAGCGAAATAACGCCTCTGGGGTCGCGACTGGGTGGTTTGATGACGTCACAAAGATGGCCGCCATGCTCATTTTCTTAAGTTCGCTATTGTTGGATTTCATGATAAAAATATAATTGTGATATAAAACAGATGACAATCCGTTTGAACAGTTTATGGTGTGACGCCATGTTTTATTTTTATATAGATGTATGTCCTCTCGATCAAAGATGGCCGCCAAAATGGCGACCGGAAGTGGGAAAATTTATGATTTTCCAAACAGGTCGCCTACATCATTTCCGATTGTATCCACCTGGTGACGATTAGGGAATATACTTCTCTTCAATCTTGATAACAAATCTCTTAGGCATTATATAAGTTGATTTCTTGGATCATAACCTTGATATTCTTCTCCAAATGCGATGTTATAAAGGAAGTTGTATGAAGTTTCGCCAAATTATACTTTTTTATTTACTAACTATTTCTTTCAAGAAATTATAATTAATCGGTGATGTAAATGAGTAGGATCATTACATAAGTTACTTACATCTAACTGGAAATTGTCAACTTAATCCAATATGGCGTCCAAGATGGCGGCCAAAATAGGATAATACGCAAATTTTACCCTCTTTCACCCAATTACCTTTCTGTCATGTAGAAGGGGAATGGCTTAGACTAACTTGCTTCTTTCAAATAAACAATCGCCATGTTATGACGCACTCCCATTACTTGTCTTAACACAATTACTCAAAATGCGAGTTCATATGACAATTATTTTCCAAATAATTATCGTGAAAATTTGCCAAACATATTTTTTTTGGTACGTCAAATAACATGTCCACCAATGGAGAACGATATGTCGATGTTAGATATATGAATGAATGTACTCCGATTTAGATAATCTGAAGTTTTTAATATCTTACTGTAATCGAGATGGCCGCCAATATGGCCGAAATGTCGAAATGTGACATTAAAATACATATATTTCTGCAATATATCCCAGCGTGTAAGAATGACACATATGCATTTCATTATCATACATGGGTTTTCGGTGAGAACATACCATTTACTATATATGGACTTATGCCAAACTCGATTCTGATATTATTTAATATGTTGTCTTGTTCAGATAGTATAGCTATACTTCAATCTTGTCCACTTCATCATGGTACATGTATACCGCTGGTATAGGCCTGGTTGATGAACGAGTTTGGATAGTCGGTCGAAGTCTGACATAGTATCCATAAAAGTCATCGTAAAATGAATCCTTGTATGAGTACTCTTGGTGATTGGACTGGAAAATCGACACAAATGATCAGGCACCCGTTTCTACCATTCTGGCAAACATATACGTGTAGTAAGAAATGTTGATAATTGCCCCATGCTCATGTGCATTAATATGACGACCAAGATGGGGTCGTTACTAATTTGAACTAGAACTCAAGCAATATATTTACTTGTATTACAGCGATATTAGAATATTTTTATATTACTACATGTATGAAAAGAATTAGTTTGTCTCATAAGCAAGTAGCGCCAATGTGTATATATCACGACCATCATGCTCTCGTTAGGTGGGGTGAATATAAAATGATTCACGGAAATGACTGACATAAGCCTGCACAGTTGATGTCGAATCCGGTCCACATTGAATCGTATACTTATTGCTGTTGTATTATTCATGGAATACATACTCTTTAAACTAAGGTCTATCTGATCAAACTGGATTGCTTATCAAGTGAACATGTATGGAGCTCTTCGTACAATATTCCCCACCCGATGACCGTTTCAATTTCTGCTGAAGTTGATCTATATATGCCACTTGGTTGGGGTATGTTATCATAATGCATGACTCCAACATGATATATATATACAATTTATGGGATATAGCCATACTGATATGATAACTCCTATACTTTCAATGCAGCACATAAAGCGATAGCGAATTGAAACGGGTAGATTTGTCCCATTGACCGGTAGCCTTTCACTACGATTTTCTCACCCAAAGGTCCACGATTTCCATGAAATTCCAGTCAGCTATGCGTTAACCTATTTATTGAAAGATTTCATGGGCAAATATTATTGATAAAGTTGTCATTTTAACCCAGGATTTGTGTTAAAATTCTCGAGGCGGCTTCTTGCACTTAGATAAATACGGAAGGCCGATTATTTTTTCACTGCATTAATAACGGGTTCTGATTATAATAGAGTGAGTAGATGGTGCTATAGACGCAGTATCGGCCCATTGTAGGGACATGGCTTTCGATGGTCTGCGCTTTAGGAAGGGTGTCCACCTTCGAATTTCTAACTACACATCTCAAACCATATCAAATTCACAAGTTTGCGCGTAAATACACCCCCTCCCCTTGGCTGGCATCAAGCTTTCCAATTGTTGGAAATTTTGAGACCTGACACCCCCCCCAAAAGCTTGAACAATTTCCAACTGTTTCTGACAGCCATTTCAGTCCAAATTGTGTTACCAAAAATAGGGAAATATGCAAATGTTGGTCTAAAAACTACAAATTATCCACTAATAACTTGTTCTAAAATCAAACTACGAAACCAATTTCAACCTATTGTTTGTGTGTACTTTCCAACAACTGTTGTGTCAGGTATATCAAATGTCCAAATGTTGAACATTTGACCAAAGTTGGGGAGTGGGGGGTTGAGACACCCCCGTCGTCACGTCCCTGTCTCAACCCATTGTACAAGGACATAAGTATATCGTGGATTTATCTATGGATTGCACATTTGAATACAATTACCGTTTAGTTACCTTATCGTATGTAGGTGGGAACCGATTTCTCATTTTAATATATATTTACTATCTGAACGGACATGGCGCATTTGAACCACAATACTGGTGTATACGGTAGTGGGGATACTATAGGTCGCCAAATACACGAAATACCTATACATACTCTACAAAATCTAAGCATAAGCAGAGCGAGTTTCAGCTGTTTTCTGTGTTTCGCACAGAAGTGAAGCAAACGCTCTTTATTCAATCCGTATAATAAACAGACTACATTTTGACACCTTTTTTGTTACAAAGTTAAACATTTCAACCCACCTCCGGGTTTAGATCCCGACGACAATCCCAATTCTTGGGATAAATATTCCCTTGTCCCGACAGGCCGACCATTCGATCTGTTTCTGATCCCAAACAAATGTTTACTTAAAGCTACTCAAACCGATCAAACGGTCCCCATATCATAAAGTTACAACAAAAACATTTCTTCAAAATACGCTTTTGTTATCAGAATCGATTAATTACAACAAAATAATGCTAACTGCTGTCAACTATAGTATAAAATTTTGGCCGCATTACCACTTGATTTTAGAGTTAAGCATCTTCATCCGCAATTTTGTCCGAGACCGTCGGTTTGATTACTCTTTTCTGGGCCACAAATAATTACACAATTCAAGAAATAACAAACTTAAAAAATCGCACTTTGATGGTGGGTTCCTCGATTCGAATAAAATATTTTGTTTTACCCCCGAAGCCAAAAAATAGTAACTTGGGAGCGTTAATTCGGATTATGCATCTTTAATATGACTAAATATTCCCCAACTAAAATAAGGGACAACTGCGGAATTATATCGAACTGAAAGTACATGTAGGACAATATTAGACCCTTGGTCTAAAACAATACATTTTTACACCGAATATTGGTTGGAAATTGTAACTATATATAACGTAATTGTATATTTGAGCTATCATATTCTATTTTCTAAGTTTAAAAATTCCAACCGATTTATTGTCAATACTCGATCGGTATATGACTTGTAGAATCCAATTGTTGAAAATGTTACCAATATAAGTGAAAGAAAAGCAACATCCTCTTCCAACTGCCACCTAGCTCATCCTTGATGAAAGGAACTGATTATCCTGGGGCTCATCTAATCTAAATACAAATTTCCAACAACCCATAACGCTAAGTATAACATCGGCTAATAACGCGAATAACAATCTATATCATAATATCTTTTTTGTTGCAGTTGGCTCACCATACATTACCAGTCGATGTGATGAATTCTACCGGTAAAACTGTTTGCGATTTCAAAACGTGTACCGGTACGGGTAGCTACCCGTACGCGTACTCGTATCCGTACCGGTTTGAAATAGCAAACTCGCTATTCTTGACTGCAGTGGATTTTTAATCGTTTTTGTTAAATATCATATTTCCACAGCTTTGCAGTCAATTTATTTTAAAGCTTTGTATATGAATAGAGCATGGCTTGGAGTTGACTATGCGAATGTAGTGGCCAGTGGGAAGGGTGTAGTTCATGAGCCGAAGACAAACTGACGTTCTAATATTTATATACCATCGAACATTTTATTGCTAAATTGAAGTCATTGTATTGTGTCCAGGTTGCATTCAATTTCCTTCTCGTCACAAAACCTATTAAGCAGCCTTATTGCTATTGTGAATAGCAGCTATGCCTGAGTGGGTAACCGGTCACTGACACAGCGCGCACGGTTAATCATAATTAATAGTCACTGTTTTAGTGCCAAAATGTGTGTGGTAGTCCTTTTTAGAGAACTTTTTAGTTTTTGTGTTTTGTTACTTTGTTATGGAAATTTATAAAGATATTATGTCTATACACCAGGGGCCTGTACTATAGATTTACAATTGCCGTGTTTGAACATGTGTACAAAGTTATGGGAGGTTCACAGGAGGCGTGAATTGCAATAGACCACTGTATTGTAATAGAGTAGATTATACCCGTGTGCTCATTACCGATGGGTGATTGGGTTTGATCAGAATGGTATTCAATATAATACTCCAGCGATTTTGCATGACAACCCAACTAGAAATTGAAATACATCTTAAAACTTGAATTGTTGGAACAGACGATAACCATTGATGACATATAACACAACGCACGAACGGTTGCGGCGTACTCACTGAGCGATTATTTAAAGGATACCGATTACCACTAATACAATTGAACACGGATTACCCATGCACTAGCGATAACATATCAATGAGTGTCTCCGATGAATATTTTTTTTCATTGGTCAATCAAGTCACATGTGGTAAACCTATTATTTTATTGGTCACCATGCATGTAAACGAGGCGTTGCAAGAAGTCGCCTTTTCACTGTAAGAATAAGAGTGGAGGTCTATGGTAATCGACACCTTCTGTGTGCCCCACAAAACCTTGTACACGTGTTCAAACACGGCAATTGTAAATCTATAGTACAGGCCCCTGGTAGGTGATATTGCTCTACACCAGTGTGCCAATACGGGTACATATAACTATTAAGGCTATCAGAATGGTTTGATTATTTATTTACAACAAAGTCAATAATGTTCAATCATCGGCATCTGGGTTTCTCCTGGTTGAGTTTATCTTCCCGTCGTCTGCTCGGGTTAGGGTCTTCTTCCGTCTTCTTAGGTTGGGCGTGTCTGCTTGTCTTCTACTCGGTTGAGTTCCGGTTGAGTTTGTCTTCCTGTCGTCTGCTCTTCTTCTTCCGTCGGCGCATCAGTGGGACGTTGTTAGAAATACAAGATCATAAATGTTACCTTGTATTTTCGTCCATTGCTCCAAACTGCTTTTCTACGCGTCGAGAATTCTTGGTGATCGCTGGGGTAGTTGGTTAGAACTGGTGTCGGTTCTCAATTCGTCTGCGTTCAAATACGGAGACGGTATTATTCCGGGTCGGTTCGCATTTCATGGTACATCAATTGGGGCGTTCCTAGGTTAACCAGGCGGAGCAGTTTTCCTGTGTGTTCTTCAAACTCTGCTCCCTATCCATTACGCTGTGTTAGGTTTCAGTAGCTTTTCCTGGCGAAGTATCTAGTCTCGCTAATCCCAAGATCGGTCTGTTTACTCCCCAATTATCCACCCGTGTATGTGTCGGACATGGTTACTGCCTGGATGTCCGCTAATCTGTTTTGATGTCCAGTATTTTGCAATCTAGGTGTAGCCGACAGTGGCGCTGATATGTGTGGTAATCTAGCGACCCCTGCGACTTAGAGATTGTCTGTCTTCTTCCCGGGTTGAAAGTTATGTCCCTGGGGTTGTCTTGGCACACCAGATAGGTGATTTTGTTTTACACCAGATAGGTGATATTGTTTTACACCAGATAGGTGATTGTATTATATCAGATATGTTAAATTATTATATGCTACGTGCCACCCAGACTCATTAGACATTACTAAAACATGTTTATCGCACATATAGCAATACACTAGAGCACACAGGAGCACCAATGGGAAATCAAAGAAAGTTAATGTTACGATTGATTCCAATTGATTCAGATTGGTCAGGATTGGTTAGGAATTTTATAACGTTCACAGTTTATCTTGTATGAATTCAGGAATCTTGTATGAGTTCAGAATAGGCATTATTTCTACTGGACTGCTCAAGTTTAGCATGTGAGAGTAAAGCATATACTAAAAAACAAACCTACACTTTTAGTAGAAACCTGTATTAACTCATTCATGACAACATGAAATTGTGAATTATTACTATTTTCTATATCTTTTGTCACATATGAGATAATTGTGTTATCCACTCACAAGTCTAGATATGTTACATGTTTTTTTCTTTATATATCAGTGTATACATCAGTGTTTAATGTCCATGTTTAACCAGATTTGGCATTAAATTTATTTCTTTAAAGTTATCCTTATTTGATGTTAATTACATAGAATACTGCATGGGCAATTCAGCTGCATTAAGAATATTCCCCCCTGTCCTAAAGAGGCACAAACCAACATCCAATGGCCCTAGCGTGTTTAGTGTTGCTGCAGTTCCTTATTATTGATTTCTTAGTGTTACACACCAGTAGAAACTAGTAAAAATCCAATAAAAGATGTGAAGGAAAAAAAATAATGTTGTCACGGAAAAAAATTGCTTTGGGCTTATTTTGACACCCACCACCCCCAGCATACGTGTCGGAATCCCCCCCCCCCCCTACCACTGCGTCATATATCCTATCATATTACAAATGCGTTGATTTGAACCACGCACAATTAAGGTATCGAGTACTATAAACCTCGATAATCGACAATATGCATGGTATAGGAGAATTATTGTACAAGGCAAATCGAGTACAGTCGACCGCAAAAGATGGAACATTTAGGCCCTCAATTCTTCCCCAAACTCAAAAATATTCCCGACCAAGAGATGTGTTAGTAGAATGCTCGCTGAAAAGATCATATACATTTTCTCGTGAAATACGCGTTGTAAATTAAGAATTATCGATAAATGCTGAATTCCAATCAGCAATGAAAGAGATACACTTTTATCACATAATTTGGCCATAAAAGCAGTTTCATAATTATCGGTAATAGACACGTTTAATATCAGCGCGTGCGATGACGTCACGGCGTTCTTCAAATAACTTGCGATCGCTGTAGTTTATGATTGTTGTTTTCGATGAATATTTCACGATGCTTCGAGTTTATTTGATCATGTGATAAAAGGTATCTCACACTCGTTCTATTTTATACGTAATTTATCAACCTCGTCCTCTAAATTCTATTTGAGCCTCGGTAAACCTCGGCTCAAATCGAATTTAGTGAACTCGGTTGATAAATTCCGTATAAAATAGAAACTCATGTGAGATCCTCTATGTATAAATCAGCTGAATACAATAAAACACAAAGTTTGTGTTTTACAGAATAGAGCCCTGCATGGGCAATAGGACAAACGAATACACATGTGTCTTTCACGTACACGCACGTGTACCCGCAAATTGAACGGACATCACAATTGAACCGCGAGTAATTATGTACACACAAGGTGGTAGCAGGTGGATATATAGGCTTCATATTATCAGGGGGGAAACTTTGCCAAGTCCAACAATGTTCAGATGTTTTCAATTGTTCGCACATAAGTAAGTGAGCGAAACACTCTTTATGTTTACCATAGCAGGAATAAACTAACAATGAACGCTCTATTGTTTCATAAATCTATGTTTGTTTCGTGCATATTGTTTTCTAAATTTGATTTGAACATGTCTCTTCGTGATATAAATCCATTTAAACTCACTCAACGTATTGGTCGACCGAGCTAGTTTAGCATCATGAATTCCGTTACTAGTTCCCAGTTCTCAAAATATAATAATAATCGTTATTAACTCGCCTGTGTGTGCATAACCACAGCAGCGACGATGCTATCATTGTGAATTCTTGTTTTTCGTTGCTAAATTCCATATGCATGCATAATACAGAAGCCAATGGGCTATCCTTGCGGATTCTTCTTGTGCTACCACTATTCCGCCTAACAATCACAAACTATGTCACATACGCCCGCCCAGGTGTTCAAAATAGGGAGTGTCGTAAAAGATGCCATTTTCGTGTTCTAAATTTCCAATGTATGCATAACCACAGCAGCCACGGTGCTATCCTTGTGAATTCTTCTTGTGTTGTGTCGCCACTATTACATCTAAACTCACAAACTATAGGTAACATACGCCCGTCCAACTGTTCAAAATTTGGGCGTGGGGTCAAAATAATGAACAAAAAGGGTAATTTTTCGTTGCTATATCGCCCGTGCACGGAGGCAGCCGCGGGGCTATATCCTTGTGGATTCTTCTTGTGCCGCCACTAGTCTATCTAAAATCATAGATGAAGTCGAATCTGTCATCATAAACAGGCTCTTGCTCTGCAGCGAGTGGGGATAGTTATGACATGGTTTTGTTTTTGTAAGCTGCGCATCCAATTCATTGAGCTCTGTTTACCAAACATATTATAAAAGGGACCAATGTTTTGTTATACTAGTATACAATCATTTTATGACATGCAGAAAAGAGACATAACGCCCGATCTTTGTACTATTCTCATATACTGGAATTACGTTTGACAATGTAGTGTTCGATATTTTCTATCTTAAAGGGGGACTGTACACTAAATCCGGCCATTTATGTGACCATCTCCTTTATACACAATTATAATTACCATGTTGTTTGCATCGTTCATATCGCACACGAGTGTATTTTGCACAAATCCAAGCATGGATCAAATTCATTCATTTGTTGCATATATTCTGTTGAGTATAAAATGATATGGTCACATAAATGGTCCGATTTAGTGTACAGGACCCCTTTAATAATGTACTTCACTGTATGTGAATGCTCTAACTCAAAATGTCATGCTTTTCTCTTACTTTTGTGAGCCGATGTCGCAATAATCATCGAATTAATTATCCAGGAAAAAGTATATAATTGTAGGCGACGCAATGCAAAATCGCTCACAAATTCACTTAAATCGTGAAATTTCGAGTTGGGATCTTCATCTACAGTGAAGTAAATTATCAATTTATTTCTGTCGTGAAACCATGTCGCTGATATATCTTTTTCTGTCTCACATGCATGAATATATGGAAATTGTGGTGGCTTCGCCTTGTCTAGGACGAGTTAGTGTCGACTATTTTAATGTCAACTCTTAATATTATCTCTGTCAACTGTCGAGGGCTAAACGAAAATAAGATGCGACGCGACGTCCTCAACTATCTAAAATCCTTAGATGCTTCAATTTACTGTATTCAAGATACTCACTTCACCACAGATCTCCAAAATATTGTCAGATCTGAATGGGGGAGTAGTATGGGAGGCTCGTTACAATCACATCTAAAAATAGATTTTATGGGGGTAAAATTGTTTGTACTAAAATATTCCCAAAATATTTTTTCAAAACCCAAATTTTTTTTTCTCAAAATTTTCAAAAAAAAATGTTTTAATCTAAAAAATTTATAATGAGTTTTTCGGTTTCGGATAATCTCGGAATTAAAATTTTTTAAATTATTGGAGTGTAATATCTTTCGTTGTTTTTGTTCAACCAAATTTAAAATATTTTTCATGAAACTCTGTTAATTTTATTAATCGATGTTTAGAAATAGCTTTATACCAATTATATGTGTATGGACAGGTCCGAGTCACGGTAATTTCGGTCATTGACACTATAGGTATGAATGCATACATTCCAGTGTTTATCAATCAGACGCAGTCCATGCATCATATAATTGTCATACCTGAAATAATTTGACACCATTACTCTTACATGAATAATAAAGAGCGTTTATTCTTTACTTCTCTATCATGATGAAGTTATTGAGTATATCACAGGTGTGTATTATCGCGAATTATTGGAAGTATTGAGATGTACTATGTTGAATCATGAGCGGACGAAGAGGATAATGCGAAATTACAACCCCAGAATGAACTGACATATTCGATGGAACAAATTTTCAAGTATGTACACGCCACATTGGGGGGGTAACAATGTCGAAAATAGTCGCACCTTGGTTTACCAAATGACTTCTATTATATCCCGTTGACAGTTATATGTGGTCCGAGTCGGTCAATTATCGATATCTTGTATGAACAACATTAGTTGTTTAACGGGTTATTATCACGTAATGTTGATAAACTGTGTCATTGTTAGCATTAACGCGATAATTAGTTATCCAAAAAATATGCATACATAATACGTACAGGTCATGAGACACTCAATAATTGAAGTTACTTCGGTGTCATTGTTATAACAACATTACGTAATAACCACTTATACATCCATTCATACTTACGCTCATAGATATTTGTATACCAAAACTCCAGAACATAATTAGCACCGATGAGGCAACATTATATCTCTGCGGCGTTTATTCTTTACTTCTCTATCACGATGAAGTTATTGAGTATATGACAGGTGTGTATTATCGTGAATTATTGGAAGTATTGAGATGTACTATGTTGAATCATGAGCGGACGAAGAGGGTAATGTGAAATTACAACCCCAGAATGAACTGACATATTCGATGGAAAATTTTTTCAAGTATGTACACGCCACATTGGGGGTAACAATGTCGAAAATAGTCGCACATTGGTTTACCAAATGACTTCTATTATATCCCGTTGACAGTTATATGTGGTCCGAGTCGTTCAATTATCGATATCTTGTCTGAACAACATTAGTTGTTTAACGGGTTATTATCACGTAAGGTTGATAAACTGTGTCATTGTTAGCATTAACGCGATAATTAGTTATGCACAAAATATGCATACATAATACGTCCAGGTCATGAGACACTCAATAATTGAAGTTGCTTCGGTGTCATTGTTATAACAACATTACGTAATAACCACTTATCGCCCCACATTCATACTTACGCTTTGGACATTTTATCAGTTTATCACGTGATCACTAAATGTGGCAATCGGGTATCCACCGATGCCTGCAATGTATTATTTATAATAATTGGACTCATTGATCTCACGTAAATAATACTCTTAGTTGTTCCAATAAAATAGTTATCAAATTCGATCACCAATAGATTTGACTGTGGAATATAATGACCTTTAACTTATTTATCGATCTAAAGGGACACTCATTATGAATGAATGTTAATAATACAAGCGCACGAATGAAGAGCATTGAACATATACGAAATTACTACACGAATGAATTGAACCTTGAAATTTATATTTCACATCTTACCAACAACAGCTACAGACATAATCATAGTATTATACTGTCTTGCATGTACACACGCTATGACATCATTAAAGGCGGACAATCCACTCACGGTGTGACAACAGATACGGACATAGGCATAGTGTTATACAGTCTTCTATGTACCCACGCTATGACACCATTAACGTACATTGGATGTTAGGTCTATGACTCTTGAGTATGCACCAATCAATGAGCAAATGAGCAAAAAAATTAGCAAATGAGCAAAAAAATGAGCAAATGAGCAAGAAAATGAGCAAATGAGCAAGAAAATGAGCAAATGAGCAATAAAAATGAGCAAATGAGCAAAATAATGAGCAAATGAGCAAGAAAATGAGCAAATGAGCAAGAAAATGAGCAAGAAAATGAGCAAATGAGCAATAAAAATGAGCAAATGAGCAATAAAAATGAGCAAATGAGCAAGAAAATGAGCAAATGAGCAAGAAAATGAGCAAATGAGCAAGAAAATGAGCAAATGAGCAATAAAAATGAGCAAATGAGCAAAAAAATTAGCAAATGAGCAAAAAAATGAGCAAATGAGCAATAAAAATGAGCAAATGAGCAATAAAAATGAGCAAATGAGCAAAAAAATTATCAAATGAGCAATACAAATGAGCAAATGAGCAAGAGGTGAGCAAGTGAGCAAGTGATCATGTCGATAATAAAAAGCAGCATTTTTATAGATCGAAAAGAAATTTTGTCAGAATATTGTCATCAACTCAATCAAGATCTCAACGAAACGCATTATTGACATCGATAACTATCATGGTGCATTGACATTCATGGCCAGACAAATTTAATTCGTGTGTCTACAATACAACCTACCTATCCAAATGTCAATGCAATTATGAGTGATTTCAATATGAGCACTCTATTATATAGATATGTGTAACCTGGTGACATGATGAAATCGATTGTGATACAAAGCTAAAGTACCGCCCCATAGGGCAGATACATAGCTAAAGTACCGCTCATAGAGCAGAAGCTAAAATACCGCTCTAACGTTGTCTGAATTTACAGCCCCTCATTATTATATCCGTCTTTGGTCAGTTTGACCATTTTCTTCATGATCATGTTATGTATGGGTGATGTTTTCATTCGATGCTGGTATTCTATTAATCGTTCGTAACTTTTGAGAAAGAGGAACAACAACAATAACAACAACAACAACAACAACCGCCGCCGTAGCGTGACGAGCAAAATGTGATGTTTACACACTTAAGCTCTGGATAAACAATACATATCGCATCTGCAGCAGTCTACTTCATTGTGAATTAAGTCACTCTGGGTTAGTTGACTACAGGCATGCACACACAACACAGCCGAGGGTTATTGTAATTTAATGAAAATGTCACACCGAGGTACGCCAGCTTGATTGCTTTCAAAAAATAGTGCAACTTACCTGTTGGTAATTACTCATACGAATGAAGAGCGTTTAACTGATACGAAATTACTACACGAATGAACTGAGTCTTGACATTTATATTTCACATCTTTCTTAAATGTTCCAACACATACAGACATAGACATAGTGTTATACAGTCTTATATGTACACACGCTACGACACCATTAAAGGTGGACAATACACTCACGATGTGACAACATATACAGACATAGACATAGTGTTATACAGTCTTCTATGTACCAACGCTATGACATAATTAAAGGGGGACAATGCACGCACGGTGTGGAATGTTTAAGTGACACGATGTAAGGGACGTTATGTAATATTGGTGTGTGAATATTAAAGGAGCACAATGCGCTCTAAAGGGACACAAGGCACTCATTTTGAATGAATGTTAAAGAAACACAATACACACACAGTGGGTGAAAGTTAAAATGACACAGAACAATATTTAAACTTCAAATTTTAGCGCTCTTAATGTACCATTTATGTATCGTTTCTCGCTCAACAATCCCCCCTCCCCACTTATAGATATATAACAACAACAACAACATTGTTGTTGTTGCGCCGCCGCCGCCGGCGGCGGTTATTGTTGTTCCTCTTTCTCAAAAGTTACGAACGATTAATAGAATACCAGCATCGAATGAAAACATCACCCATACATAACATGATCATGAAGAAAAACTTTGAATTGTTTTTTTTAGAAACTATAGTCATATGGATAATTATTATCTGTACCTGACTAGCGACGATTCGTTTAATAAATATCCAGATAATCGATTTTTATAAGAGGCGATAAACTTTCTAAAATAAAATGCAGAAAAAAGAGTGACTTGTACACTACATTTGCAGAAACATGTCGATCCCGTATATTTCAGCAGATATTGAAACGTGGAGAAAACATTTCAGAGACATGATTGATGGGAAGTTAACGCCAGATAATAAGGGTCGATACTTTATTGACAGAACTAAAATTAGTGATAGTGAAGAAGACGTTCTAAAACCACATATTAACGTAGTGACGCCCATCGCTCAAGCGATTGAAATGGCTAAGGCCGAAGTTGCAGCAAATAAGTTGACAAACACACGTAAAGCGTCCAAACAAACCAACAAGAGAGTGTTAGTTGGAGGTTTGTCTAATAATAAGAAGAAAATGAAAAGAAAGGTGTCATACGATTAGCCAAATCATGAATGAATACATAGAGTACCATACTGATAAATTGGCATTAATTGAATCACCGGCGGTCAAATATATATACCCTAGCCCCGGGACGAACGTACTCTTAACGCGACGGTTGTATACCACACCTTATTCTCTCTTTTTATCGCTACTTATAAGAGTGATCGTTCTTCCAATAATTCGCGATAATGCACGGGTGTCATTTATGCGGAATTATTTTATCGACGAACTACAATCTACAAAGACATAAACAGATTAAACACGGAGTTATGTCCGAGACAAAAACAACTCTCTTCGGAGAAGATACCGATGACCTAGAATCTGACGAAGCGGTTCTAGATTCAGATGAAGATGGACGGGGAACGATATCAGATTCAGAAAATAATGTCGTCGGTAGTAGAACGGTATTCGGTCTTAAGAAAGCTGCGCGATGTGTCAACGAGATGGACACATTCAAAAGTATGATGAAACGCATCACCAATGATGCGAAAGGAGAAGAGAGCATGTCGGGAGATGAGAGCATGTCGGGAAAAGAGGCTACCATCGACACAGAGTTTGCTCTCTTTCTCAAAAGTTATAGACGATTAATAGAATACCAGTATCGATTGAAAACATCACCCATACATAACATGATCATGAATAAAATGGTAAAACTGACCAAACACGGATATAATAATGAATGGGCTGCAGATGAAGCGATGAGAAAATTCAAGAAACTCTTAGAAATAACTCTAACTGTCGAAGATTCAGACAATGATTAAATTTCAATAAACTTCATCAACATGTTATTCTCGTCTTCGTTATATATCTATAAGTGGGGAGGGGGGATTGTTGAGCGAGAAACGATACATAAATGGTACATTAAGAGCGCTAAAATTTGAAGTTTAAATATTGTTCTGTGTCATTTTAACTTTCACGCACTGTGTGTGTGTTGTGTTTCTTTAACATTCATTCAAAATGAGTGCCTTGTGTCCCTTTAGAGCGCATTGTGCTCCTTTAATATTCACACACCAATATTACATAACGTCCCTTACATCGTGTCACTTTAACATTCCACACCGTGCGTGCATTGTCCCCCTTTAATTATGTCATAGCGTTGGTACATAGAAGACTGTATAACACTATGTCTATGTCTGTATATGTTGTCACATCGTGAGTGTATTGTCCACCTTGAATGGTGTCGTAGCGTGTGTACATATAAGACTGTATAACACTATGTCTATGTATGTATGTGTTGGAACATTTAAGAAAGATGTGAAATATAAATGTCAAGACTCAGTTCATTCGTGTAGTAATTTCGTATCAGTTAAACGCTCTTCATTCGTATGAGTAATTACCAACAGGTAAGTTGCACTATTTTTTGAAAGCAATCAAGCTGGCGTACCTCGGTGTGACATTTTCATTAAATTACCATAACCCTCGGCTGTGTTGTGTGTGCATGCCTGTAGTCAACTAACCCAGAGTGACTTAATTCACAATGAAGTAGACTGCTGCAGATACGATATGTATTGTTTATCCAGAGCTTAAGTGTGTAAACATCACATTTTGCTCGTCACGCTACGGCGGCGGTTGTTGTTGTTGTTGTTGTTATTGTTGTTGTTCCTCTTTCTCAAAAGTTACGAACGATTAATAGAATACCAGCATCGAATGAAAACATCACCCATACATAACATGATCATGAAGAAAATGGTCAAACTGACCAAACACGGATATAATAATGAGGGGCTGTAGATTCAGACAACGTTAGAGCGGTATTTTAGCTTCTGCTCTATGAGCGGTACTTTAGCTATGTATCTGCCCTATGGGGCGGTACTTTAGCTTTGTATCACAATCGATTTCATCATGTCACCAGGTTACACATATCTATATAATAGAGTGCTCATATTGAAATCACTCATAATTGCATTGACATTTGGATAGGTAGGTTGTATTGTAGACACACGAATTAAATTTGTCTGGCCATGAATGTCAATGCACCATGATAGTTATCGATGTCAATAATGCGTTTCGTTGAGATCTTGATTGAGTTGATGACAATATTCTGACAAAATTTCTTTTCGATCTATAAAAATGCTGCTTTTTATTATCGACATGATCACTTGCTCACTTGCTCACCTCTTGCTCATTTGCTCATTTGTATTGCTCATTTGATAATTTTTTGGCTCATTTGCTCATTTTTATTGCTCATTTGCTCATTTTTATTGCTCATTTGCTCATTTTTTTGCTCATTTGCTCATTTTTTTGCTCATTTGCTCATTTTTATTGCTCATTTGCTCATTTTCTTGTTCATTTGCTCATTTTCTTGCTCATTTGCTCATTTTTATTGCTCATTTGCTCATTTTTATTGCTCATTTGCTCATTTTTATTGCTCATTTGCTCATTTTTATTGCTCATTTGCTCATTTTTTTGCTCATTTGCTCATTGATTGGTGCATACTCAAGAGTCATAGACCTAACATCCAATGTACGTTAATGGTGCCATAGCGTGGGTACATAGAAGACTGTATAACACTATGCCTATGTCCGTATCTGTTGTCACACCGTGAGTGGATTGTCCGCCTTTAATGATGTCATAGCGTGTGTACATGCAAGACAGTATAATACTATGATTATGTCTGTAGCTGTTGTTGGTAAGATGTGAAATATAAATTTCAAGGTTCAATTCATTCGTGTAGTAATTTCGTATATGTTCAACGCTCTTCATTCGTGCGCTTGTATTATTAACATTCATTCATAATGAGTGTCCCTTTAGATCGATAAATAAGTTAAAGGTCATTATATTCCACAGTCAAATCTATTGGTGATCGAATTTGATAACTATTTTATTGGAACAACTAAGAGTATTATTTACGTGAGATCAATGAGTCCAATTATTATAAATAATACATTTCAGGCATCGGTGGATACCCGATTGCCACATTTAGTGATCACGTGATAAATTGATAAAATGTCCAAAGCGTAAGTATGAATGTGGGGCGATAAGTGGTTATTACGTAATGTTGTTATAACAATGACACCGAAGCAACTTCAATTATTGAGTGTCTCATGACCTGGACGTATTATGTATGCATATTTTTTGCATAACTAATTATCGCGTTAATGCTAACAATGACACAGTTTATCAACCTTACGTGATAATAACCCGTTAAACAACTAATGTTGTTCAGACAAGATATCGATAATTGAACGACTCGGACCACATATAACTGTCAACGGGATATAATAGAAGTCATTTGGTAAACCAATGTGCGACTATTTTCGACATTGTTACCCCCAATGTGGCGTGTACATACTTGAAAATTTGTTCCATCGAATATGTCAGTTCATTCTGGGGTTGTAATTTCACATTACCCTCTTCGTCCGCTCATGATTCAACATAGTACATCTCAATACTTCCAATAATTCACGATAATACACACCTGTCATATACTCAATAACTTCATCGTGATAGAGAAGTAAAGAATAAACGCCGCAGAGATATAATGTTGCCTCATCGGTGCTAATTATGTTCTGGAGTTTTGGTATACAAATATCTATGAGCGTAAGTATGAATGGATGTATAAGTGGTTATTACGTAATGTTGTTATAACAATGACACCGAAGTAACTTCAATTATTGAGTGTCTCATGACCTGTACGTATTATGTATGCATATTTTTTGGATAACTAATTATCGCGTTAATGCTAACAATGACACAGTTTATCAACATTACGTGATAATAACCCGTTAAACAACTAATGTTGTTCATACAAGATATCGATAATTGACCGACTCGGACCACATATAACTGTCAACGGGATATAATAGAAGTCATTTGGTAAACCAAGGTGCGACTATTTTCGACATTGTTACCCCCCAATGTGGCGTGTACATACTTGAAAATTTGTTCCATCGAATATGTCAGTTCATTCTGGGGTTGTAATTTCGCATTATCCTCTTCGTCCGCTCATGATTCAACATAGTACATCTCAATACTTCCAATAATTCGCGATAATACACACCTGTGATATACTCAATAACTTCATCGTGATAGAGAAGTAAAGAATAAATGCTCTTTATTATTCATGTAAGAGTAATGGTGTCAAATTATTTCAGGTATGACAATTATATGATGCATGGACTGCGTCTGATAAACACTGGAATGTATGCATTCAAACCTATAGTGTCAATGACCGAAATTACCGTGACTCGGACCTGTCCATACACATATAATTGGTATAAAGCTATTTCTAAACATCGATTAATAAAATTAACAGTTTCATGAAAAATATTTAAAATTTGGTTGAACAAAAACAACGAAAGATATTTTTTTAATTTTGAGAAAAAAAAATTTGGGTTTTGAAAAAATATTTTGGGAATATTTTAGTACAAACAATTTTACCCCCATAAAATCTATTTTTAGATGTGATTGTAACGAGCCTCCCATACTACTTGGGGGTTCGAATGTCGATTTGCCAGTTATAATTCACAATCTAGAGGTGTGGCGGTTCAAGATAAATGAGACGTTTTCGGATAAAACTGGTAATTTTTGAATACTTGACATTACAATTGAGGATTTTCGGCTCACAATGGTTGTTATATATGGACCCAATAAAGATGAACCAAATTTTACAAAGATCTAAACGACAAAATATTCGAGATTGGCAATACTCAAATTTTAATATGTGGTGACTGGAATTTAGTCCAGGACAACTCGATCGATACAAAAAATTACGTTAACGTCAACAATCCTAAAGCGAAAGCCGAAATTGAAAATTTAAAGAGTATAGACACGATTTAGTAGATCTATGGCGATTGACCCACCCTCCACCAGACGGTACACATGGCGAAGAACCTCTCCTCTTAAGATGGCTCGACTTGATTACTTCCTTATATCGTCCGATCTTATGAGTCTTATATCAGATAATCCTGATATTCTTCCTGGCTATCGTACCGACCACTCCATCATCAAACTGAATCTCCAATTTAATAAAATCAAACATGGTCGTGGGTTGTGGAAATTTAATAATTCGCTTCTTTTGAAAAAGGAATATCAGGAAATAGTCAAACAAACAATTAAAGAAAATTTGGAACGGTACAGTAAGAATAACACAGAAGGCTCACTTACTGTGTCGCCATCTTTGTTGTTAGATTTGTTGCATTGTTGTTAGATATCAGAGGCATTCAGTTTTCCACCCGCGTTAAGAAGGACCAAATAAGTAATGAAAAACGGCTGATTCTAAATAAAACAGAAACCGAAAAAAAACTGCGCGATTCAGATAGCACAGATCCGACCGATATATTGGGGGAAATTAGAGATATCGACACAGAACTGGAAAAAATTCGGAAAGATAAAATGAACGGCCTCCTTGTCCGAACGAGAATTAAATATATGGAGGAGGGGGAGAAACCAACAAAATATTTCCTTAACATGGAAAAACGAAATTTCATTTCAAAAACAATCAAAGAAGTTATAGACAATAGCGGTCAACACATTTCTGAACCCACCGGCATTATTGAATGTACCAAAAACTTTTACACAGAGTTGTACACCGAAAAGCCTTTGTCGGCCAATCACGATACAAAAAAAATCCACATCACATTAGAGTTACCCCGCTTACCCCACACCAAACATCGTCTATTGAAGGAGAATTATCTCTCCCAGAACTAACAGAAGCTCTTAGAAACATGAAAAACTGAAAATCACCTGGTCCCGATGCATGGGTTTACGGTCGAATTCTATAAACTTTTTTGGCCAGAAATAGGATCATTTAATCATTGTTTTCAAAAAGGCGAACTGTCCATAATGCAAAAACAAGGAGTTATAACCATGATCCCCAAAAAAGACAAAGACAGGAAATACCTAAAAAACTGGCGCCCAATTACACTACTGAATGTTTCCTACAAACTGGCATCACCTTGTATTGCTAACCGCATGAAGAAAACACTCCCTTTCATTATAAACGTAGATCAGTCCGGCTTTATCCCGGGCCGTTTCATCGGTGACAGTACACGCATAATATATGATATTTTATATGAAACGGACAAACGGAACATGTCTGGTATGCTTTTACTTATTGATTTCGAGAAAGCATTTGATACGGTCTCCTGGTCTTTCATCGAACAATGCTTAGAAAAATTTAATTATGGAGAAACGATTAAAAGGTGGATCAAAACATTTTACAACGATATTCAATCAGCCGTCTTAGTTAATGGCAATTTGTCTTCATTTTTCAAGCCAACCAGAGGCTGTAGGCAAGGCGACCCGTTATCACCGTATATTTTTCTCTTATGCGCCGATATATTCGCTGAAATGATAAGAGGAAATAAGAAAATAATAGGTGTTACCCTCGACGAGACAGAATACAAAATAAACCAATATGCAGATGACACTACACTTGTACAAGATGTGAGCGAAGCCAGCCTCAGGGAATCTCTATCCGTGCTTGAATCATTTGCTACTATGTCGGGCCTGAAGGCTAATCTAGACAAATGCCAAATAGTCTGGTTGGGCTCTCAGAAAATGAACACATCAGTTCCTTCAGAATGCAAACTTAAAGTTTCGAATACATTCACAGCCCTCGGAATTAAATACAGCACCAATATGTCCGAAATACCAGAAATTAATTTCAGAGACAAAATCGACAACATGAAAAAGATAATAGACAAATGGAAATATAGACATATCTCACCCATCGGTAGAATAACAATTATCAAGTCTATTCTCATTCCAAATATTGTACACCTTCTCCAATCCCTCCCAAATCCAAAGCAAGATATCCTTGACGAAATCAACAGAATTCTATTCAAATTTGTATGGAACAATAAACGCGACAGGGTCAGTCGTACACAACTTTGCAGGGGTTATGAATATGGCGGACTAAAAATGATTAATATAAAACATTTCAACGATGCTCTCAAAATAACCTGGATGCGCAGATGTATCACGAAGTCAACCCCATGGTTGAACATAACACCTCGAGAAATTTCAGATCCCTTACTAGCGACTTATGGCTCAAAATACATCAACACTGTTCTATCAAAAACTGGGAACCCTTTCTGAGCGACGTTCTTATGGCTTGGAAGAGTTGCTTGAAAAATATGCCAAACGATAACTCACCCCTAGCGACTCAGACTGTTTGGAACCACGATGAACTCCGAATGAATAAAGACGCAAGAAATAGTAGCGAGTGGAAGGAAAATGGCATCTTATTTATAAACGATCTTATCACACCAGGAAATAAACTGCACACACTCGAAAGTTTCACCGTCAAATTTGACATACCCACCACTTTCTTGACATTGCAAAGTGTCAACACGCAGCTCCGCATTTTATCAAAACAGACGAAAAAAGATCTCACTAGCACTGAGACCCCCTTTATCCCAAACAATATTCACCTGCTAACAGAAAGTAAACATGGATGTAAGGAATTTTACAACCTCCTTATCTCAGACAATGGTCAATTCCCACTGTGTGTATCAAAATGGAAAAGAGATATGGGACCTAATACAACCACAAGTTCATGGTCTCATATATTATCATCGCCATTCAATTGTCTGCGAGATTCTAGATTACAATGATTTCAATATCGGAGAAATACACGTATTTTGGGAACCAAAAGATTGCTATTTCTTATGAAAATATCTGTAGACGATTACTGTAACCGGTGTAATTTACCTGAGAACATTACCCACATATTCTATGAATGCTCCGCCGTAAAACTATTCACAAATGACACACAAAAATGGCTGGATGAACACAAGCTGGACATCTCTATCACTCGTAGCAATATAATTTTCGGCCCTCCCCGCCAGCAAAATTTCAGTGTCAAAAATTTATTTCTGACATTGCTTAAATATTACATATACAAAACCAAATTTGACCCCGATACCTTATCACTGAAATCATTTCTACGTGAACTTGATGAGAGATACCGGTTAGAGAAATATATAGCACTAAAGAGATATATCCTTAACGACTTCGAATTTGAATGGTGTGAGATATACCTTGCCCCGTCAAGTACTTTGAGGACAAATAACTATTTGTGATTATGTTCGTTTTTTCACTTGCTGATGGTTGGTCGAATTAACGCCATATAAATACCGGGCACGGATAGAGGCATTTTTGTTTTATCATATCGGAGACTATAAATTACATGTATATTTAAAAGCATACAAAACGATTTCTGATGACATTCCAGTCATAAACATAATCTGTGTAATCAAAAACACGCATGAGGTGTCTTCGAATTTGAACGTGTGTAAGGCGTGTGTGAGTTGCGAGCGAAAGTCCCCCCTCCCGAAAATACCAGAACATTATTTTTGTTATTGTCATTATGCTGTATTTTAAATATATGAATATGTCCATGTATATATTGTCAATAAAGAATTAAAAAACAAAACAAAAATTATCAAGGAACAGATAGTAACTAAGCAATATATTCCCCTTTTTCGACTTTGAATTTCGGGCTTTCTTGGATTCTGTATTATAGCATTAGTTAATGTCAACTAAATAGAATATGAAATTTAATATGCAGGTTTACGGGCCAAGTTCTATTTTGGGTTCTGTCCACCCATTTTTGCCAGCACCTGTTTCGACTTTGAAATTCGGCTTTGGTTGATCACCATGATTTGATGAATTGACTCAACATACAAGCTGTGCTTAAATCTGGGATTTGTATAAATTCTTCTCATCGGAATTAGGGTCCGTTTCTGACTCTGATATGTTATTATACTTCCATGGTGTAACCAAGGAAGTATATTGTTTTTCTGCTGAGGTCGTTTTCCGTTTATTTCGAAATACTCAGAAACTGATTGCAGTAGGAACGCGAAATCTCTAGCGAATGTAGGCATCGAAGGTTTACTAGATATAATGGTATCCGGATTTCCGCCCAATGTTTCTTGGCGGAGTTATGGCCCTTTTGCGATTATTTTTCATTATTATTATTATTATACTTGACACTTTTGTAATCACTATTACCCGAAAAAGTACAAGAAGTAGGACACTAAAACTTGGTAGGTAGGTTGGGGTACATGAGTTATATGCCTATGGTCCATAACGATTTTGTCCGCGCTTTCACCGAGGAGTTATCTCCATTTATTTGAAAAAAATGTCATTTTAATATCTCGGAAATTATAAGAAGCAGAGCATCGAAAATTAGACCGTATGCACATCTCGATATGCACTACTGCCCACGGGCATAACAACTTGTGTCCGCGCTTTCACTGAAGAGTTACCGCCCATAAATAGGGACACACTACACGCCAGGATGAATAAACCAAGTGTTTTTTTTTTTGTTTTTTTTTTTTTAATAAAAAGTGCAGAGCTCTAAATTTGTTATAGCATATTCCGAATTGGACGAGAGATTCGGACTCGAATATACCGCTTAAACATGTTTTTACCAAGGACTTTTCGCGTTATTGCAACTATTTTCCCCGCCAAATCCAAACCGGCTGATTAAAGAGCACGATAATGTCGTAGCAGGTACGTTGATATACTGTATGTACGTCCCAGAAGTTTGACGGCTATACTATAAATGTAACATGCCCAACGGAGAATGCGTGTTAGGGTGGGTTGAGACTTTAGGAAAATTCCACGAAAATTGCAAAGGGGGAAAAATTCAAACATCGAGATAATGTTTTTTGACGAGTACATCTGATGGCTAGTGTTCACGCGTATCTAGGGGGCGATTTTCTAATTTTCAGATGGAACGGTTTACTCGGGACAACACTATATAACATAAATATGTATACTTATGTAGTCTATCACTAGCCTATTTTTAGCCCCATATCCAAACGGGCTAATGTATGAGCGAGTTTCACACAGGAGCATGTAAGCCGGTATACTGTTGGTATGCCTACAAAATGTGACCGCTCTACTATAAACGCAACCTGCTCAAGGGAGTGTTTGTGTCGGGTGGGTTCAAATTTGGCAAATTCCACCGAAGATCAAATGGGGAAAATTACTCCGAAAATCAGATATTGAGATAAAAACTTTTCGACGAGTGGATGTGATAAGTAGTGTCTAAACGCAAGATTAGTACGCTTTTTAAAGATTTAGATTGGACGGTTTAACCCTGGTAGCGTATAAAGTTGTTACGGGTGATATATATTACGCAAATTCAAACCCTCTCTTCATGACCCAAATTCAAACGGACTTGTCAAGAAACAAGGCAAATTCATGAACATGCTCACCGATATACTATATAGGTATGTCCGTTCTACTATAAAAGTAAACTATTGTCTCGATTTAACCTGTCCAAAACACTCCCCGGACAAAAGTTTCCCTAGGTATCAAATTTTGTCGAAATCCGTTCGTTTTACCCGATTTGACCTTGAACTGACCATTTCGAAGGTCAATGTTAGGTCGGGGCCACAATTTGACCCACACAAAAGACTCCCCGGACAAAAGTATCCCTAGGTATCAAATTTCGTTGAAATCAGTCTGTTTTGCCCGATTTGATCTTGGATTGACCCTTTTGAAGGCCAAGGTCAAGTCGGGGGTCACGATTTGACCCGTCCAAAACACTCCCTGAATAAAAGTACCCATATTTATCAAATTTTGTCAAAATCCGTCCAGCAGTTTTCCCGGTCATAGCTAACAGACAAACAAACAGACAGACAGAAGTCCCAAAATATATATTAAACTAGCCGATGAGCCCGACGTTGTCCGGGCTATTCAAAAACCAAATTTCAAGTCGATAGCTCTATCCAGTGCTATTCAAAAACCAAATTTCAAGTCGATAGCTCCACCCGTTTCCGAGATCTCGTCTGCGCATGCGCGAACCGGGCGCCGCACGGACTCGCCAATACGACAACGTCCACCGCCTGGTCAAACTACACACACGTACCAAGTTTCGTCCCGATCGGTCGAGAATCGTAGATTTGTATAAATGACAAACAGACAAACAGACAGACAGACAGAGGTCTTCAAAATATATATGAGACTAGCCGATGAGCCCGACGTTGTCCGGGCTATTAAAAAACAAAATTTCAAGTCGATAGCTCCACCCGTTTCCGAGATCTCGTCTGCGCATGCGCGAAGTTGGCGTCGCACGGGCTCGGCGACCCGATAAAATTCGTACCCGGAGCAAGATACATTCACATACCAAATTTCAAGTCGATAGCTCCACCCGTTTCCGAGATCTGGTCTGCGCATGCGCGAAGCTGGCGTCGCACGGACTCGGCGACCCGATAAAATTCGTATCCGGGGCAAGATGCATTCACATACCAAATTTCAAGTCGATAGCTCCAACAGTTTCCGAGATCTCGTCTGCGCATGCGCGAAACTGGCGTCGCACGGGCTCGGCGACCCGATAAAATTCGTATCCGGGGCAAGATACATTCACATAGCAAATTTCAAGTCGATAGCTCCACCCGTTTCCGAGATCTCGTCTGCGCATGCGCGAAGAGGGCGCCAAACGGGCTCGCCAATACGACAACGTCCACCGCCTGGTCAAACTACACACACGTACCAAGTTTCGTCCCGATCGGTCGAGAATCGTAGATTTGTATTAATGACAAACAGACAGACAGACAAACAGACAGACAGAGGTCTTCAAAATATATATGAGATTTAGAAACGACAATGCAAGTGCACCATCGGATCATAAGGCACCAATATGCATTCGCATAAAGAGGAACACACATATACGCATAACATTCACATGGGATGGGATGGGATACCATGGAAGTATATCTGATTCCATGGAATCTGACCTCTAGTATTCGTTTTCGTCTGATAACTAAAATAATATTGAATCATTCTGAAATGCAATTTGAAAAGAAAAAAAGCCAACGGGCGTATTATGCAACCATGGCGGTGCTCTTTTCTATTCTTGAATAACTGCATGGTTGTTAACCCTTTACCCAACAAAACGGCCAAAAACGCCCAAATAAAGCTTCAACAGCCCCACACATATATAGAAGCACCTAGAAGAGTGTCGTCTGCTCATGTTTGTCTGGGGCTCTTTGTGGGTGAAATTATAAAATTGTTAAAGAATACAAGAAAAAATTATTAAAATTGTAAAAATTGTTAGGCCAATGCATTCTCTTATATATGCGAGGCGACCTATGGTCGACTCGCATATATAAGAGAATGCATTGGCACAGGGCTGTTCTGTTGGGTAAAGGGTTAAACACGAATAAAGATCAGCAAGCCTTGCACGATCGACTGCGAAGCTAGCAAAATCTTCACTCCTAACAAATATATCCACTGGCCATTTTGTTATATGGATGGCACATCATATCACGAACGGGCATGACCTCTGTCAAAGATATGACAATATATCACAGAAATGTAATTAAATTCGATACATTATCTAGACCGCCTGCTCGGAATAAGACACCCTGGCCTTAGGTGAAATAAATTCCAATTCGATTGTCATAGGTATTTGTAAACTTCGTATTGTGAGTTATGATTCTGAATGTCAACATGTCATCATACCCGTTTATGATAACCCACAACCTTCTTGAGTGGGGAATAAAATCGTTGTTTGCTGAAAATTAATTTCATTGTTGGATCTGGTTGGAAAGGTCTTTTATCAGTCATGTGGATATCAACTTGGATTCTGTTTGGTTTATTACTACTGGTTGATGGAGGACCCGTGAATAAAGATGCCGTGAAATATCAGAGGAAGCGAAGTGTGAGAAATCGTCCCTATGTCGGGTATGTTGAATATAACGTTGAGTGAAATATTTATATTAAAGGTACTCAATCCGATTAAGCCCCCCCTAAATTACTATTTCTTTGGTTTCTGGGGTAAAAAATATTTGATTCGAGTCGAGGAAGCCACACATCAAAGCTGAGAGTGATCAGATATCGATTTTTGAAGTTCGTTAATTTCTCGAGAATTGGGCCAGTAATTTAGTCTGCCTCGTGGTCAAACAGACAAATTGCGGGTGTAAGATGGATAACTCTAAAATCAAGTGGTTATTATTGTTAATAACTAACGTGATACAAAGTGATAATACGGCCATATTTCGTAGAACAACGTGTTAATAACTAACACGCTTTGGGAAATTTTCATGCAGTTTATATAGTTGACAGTGGTTTGATAGCATTATTTTGTTGTAATTAATCGATTCTGATACTAAAGCGTATTTTGAAGAAATGTTGTTGTAACTTGGTGCTATGGGTACCTTCTAAACGAATTGAGTACCTTTAATGTTGTTGGGTAATATAGCTCACTTATGGTTATATTTGTTGTTAATTACAATTTATAAAACTTTCATATAATTGACCCCTGGTCCAGTCGAGCAGGGAGCAATTAACTGAAAATAAGGTCACAATATTAGAGATACCTTGTCATCAAGCAATTTGAAAAAAAAATCATCTCAGCCCAAATTTGTATTGATCAGCAGGCATGCATGCCATGAACATTCTCAAATCAAACGTAGAAAATTATTTATGGGTGGTGGTTTGTCTTTCTGAATGAAAATAATTACGAAATTTCCTATTTTCCTATTTTCTTTTAAACAAACAATATATATTCAGATCTTTAATGGTTAAATTTCTCATCTTATGTGAAGCCTTTCTATGTATTATGTGGGAAAGAACTGAATCCAGCTCTATAATGTGATTAGTTATATCAATTTTGACAGGAAATTGGCTCCCATCTGCCTGAGGATTACAAAACAGCAGATATATATTAAAAACTCTTCTAAAAATCAGATTAAGAAGTCACATTGCCACTGGAGTTCGCAGACGCAAGAGGTGGTGAACTTACAACAATTGTGTTAAATATTATGAGTCAGGAAGGCTGTTATGTGATATGGTATACTCTGGTAGTAGAAATTATTATATTTAAATTAATATATGTATGATCTTGATATAAGTGAGTATTTAGAGTTCGCTGCCATGCAGTGGCTAACCCATAATAACATGACGTGCTAAAGCATGAGTTCCCTGTATGTGAACAATACTCAACCTGCTAAAAAATCCACACCCTCCCACAAATGCTCAATGCATGTATCCATACCAGTATTACACCTTTTAATGCCTACCTATCACTCAAATTTAACAACAGAATGTTGAACATTTCCATGAAAAAAAAATCACTTGTTATATTTGTTTTACGCAGGTATGTGCGCCTAGCTTTAAGCTTTTTACACATACCTGTGTGAAACGCATCCGTTTTCGTCGACTACTAACATATGATTTTCAATTGACCAGGACACAAACCTATGACAACATTATTTGATACTACAATCGGATGCGAATAACGCGTACTACCACACTTTTGGTAGTATGCGTCATTCGGATAAGATTTTCGTATTCGAATGATCAAGAAACTCCAATTTATGACGTAATATTTGGTATGCCTCTTACTCCTCGACACGTGCAATCTAAGGTAGTTTTTTTTAAAAGAAATAATATATCCAAATTGACAAACAAACACTGACAATAGCGACACATATACTTGCCTGAATGTCTTATCGTTTTCGTGCGTAAATTCGCATACGTTTTACGCATACATATCCACGCATACGATAATACGTAGGTATGCGTATCTAGCTTACAACGTATGCGAATTTATGCATTCAAACATACGATATTCACGCAAGTATATGTGTCGCTATCTTAATAATGCTGCATTAATGCCGGTGTGTTTGTTTTTTGGTCAATTTGGATATATTATTTGTAAAAAAAAAAATACTTTAGATTGTTCTAAAAATAACACATTTAACTAAAAACTGGTTAAATATTAAATATCAGAATAATTTTAGCCTATTTTCTAGCTTAATTGTCCAACATCTGTTGATTCGCACATGGAATGAACATTTTGACCAACGTCATAGGATATCCAGGTCAACGCCCACCAGTGGCTCGACATTGTTTTAAAATTTCGCTTGATAAATAATTTATATAACCACACTATTCGAGACTTGCATTTATGATCTACTAACTGATGAGCAACATAGACCGTTCTTTGTTTTCATGAGGAACATTGCAGGAAGATTGGTGCATATCTATATGCAGTAAAACCTCTCTTCTTTTCGGTTTAGAAAGAATGTATTGACGTCGTTACTAAAAGTTGTCAAAGCAAAGTACTAGTATATTAACCCTTAGAACCCTGGCTCCCCACAACGATCGACACCCTGCATGACCCCTGGACTCCCAGTGGTATTTTGACTTAACTGTAGGCAGTGTTTAGGCGTATATATATGGTGTTGTTTATGTTCAAGTGGGGTCACATGTCTGAAACTTTAGAGGTATGTTCCCCATGGATTATTTTAAGATCGGGTTACATTGCCACATGGTCACTCCCTGGTAACGGTTGCTAGGCAACTACCCGATATTGAAAGTAAAATACAATTATAGCTTTTATCGTCGTAATTCAGCCCAAGGAACTGGCGTTTTTGATGCAGTCAATACCCTATTGCGAAATGTGAGATATATCTGGCCAGAAGAGTGAACATAAGTTGTATTTAAGGGTAGCAACTGTTGCTAAGCAAATACCCCAAATGATCGAATGACACCATTGCCCTGTGTATCCAATTGTATTATAATTATGACCCAATTTAGACATTCCTTGACATGAACATGGCGATGGTTATGTTCACATTGTGCCACTGGTCTGAAACTTTACAGATGTATGTTTCCATGGACCACTGAGTATTTTAAAGATTGGTATACTTTGCCACATGATCATTCCCTGGTAACGGTTTCCATGCAACTACCCGGAATAGAAAGTAATATGCAATTATAGCTTATAGCGTCGTAATTCCGCGCTAAGAAACTGCGTTTTCTACGCCTTCAATACACTATTGTGAAATTTGAGATATATCTGATCAGAAGAGTGAACCCAACTTGTTTTAACTGTATCAATGGTTGCTAAGCATATACCCCAAGTGATCGAATGACACCATTTCCCTTTGCATTTAATGTCATTATATCTCATTTTAGACATATCCTAGGCCATGGTGATGTCATGCTGTAACATGTCTTAAACTTTACAAAATTGCTCAATAATGCACGATTTGACACGTGTTTGTAACGTGCATGCGCAATTAGATCGGACTAGATGGTATTGTGACCATACACCCCGTTCCACAGGTCTACTCCTGTGCATTGCCGAAACGTGCAACTGTATAATGCAAATTGATATCTATTATATATTTTGAAAGATCTGTGTGTGTGTGTGTGTGTGTGGGGGGGGGGGGGGGGGGGGGGGGGGGGGGGGGGGGGGGGGGGGGGGGGTGTCTGTCTGTTCGCGATGGACTCGAGAACGGCCGAGCCGATTTCGATGAAACTTGGTATGTGGGGGTACTTTCGGCCGGGAACTGGCATGGGCCTATTAATTTGCCCGTGCGACGTGACCTTGACCTTGAAATCGGGTAATTTCAAGGTCAATCGCCCGAGTGTCACGGGATTTCCATGAAAATTAGTGTCTGGGGATACTTTCGTATGGGGAGTGTCGTAAGCCTATTCATTTGCCCGTGCGACGTGACCTTGACCTTGAAATCCCAGTCAATTCAAGATCAAATCGCGAATTTTAATGGGATTTCGACGAAATTTGATACGTGGGGTTACTTTTGTCCACTGAGTGTTTTGGACGGGTCGAGTCGTGACCCCGACCTGACCTTGGCCTTCAAAATGATCAATTCGAGGTCAAATCGGGTAAAACCGGATGGATTTCGACGGGTCGGGTACTTTTGTCCGGGCAGTGTTTTGGACGGGTCAAATGGTGCCACCACCTTGACCTTCAAAATGATCAATTCGAGGTCAAATCGGGTAAAACCGGATGGATTTCGACGGGTACTTTTGTCCGCGCAGTGTTTTGGACGGGTCAAATCGTGACACCACCTGACCTTGACCTTCAAAATGGACAATTCAAGGTCAAATCGCGCAATTCGCCGAAAAGCAGAGGGGAAACAGCCCGGACGAAGTCGGGTCCACCTGCTAGTACTATATATAGGGGATCCTTGATGAGATTGTATCATTTGGCCTACGCAAAAACCCATACATTTATAATTGTATCCTATACGCATACGCGAACAGATCGACTCAAATAAGTGACTGCGCCTTCATCACATATGCCAGAACACTGATTATGTATACAATAAATATTTACACCAAGATGAGTGATCGAAATTGTGTCTCTACAATCCTGCGAACCAAGAAACAACGTAGAGCGTTATGCGATCGCTTCAAATAATGTACGTTTGTTGAATTGTTCACTGTGCGCATGCGCATATTTTCCTACCCCAACTTGTCGGCAAAACACCCATACACATGCACCCATGGCACTGCTGAAGATCCTGAGGATCATTTACATAGATATTAGTGGATATACTAATGGTTATAACATGTATAAACATGCTACATAGGTTTATGACGTCACTGAATGTTACTGGCCGCAAAAGCGGCCGGTCGGGTATATGAACATTTTCTGGCTGACCGCTTTTGCGGCCAGTCGAGTTCAAAGGGTTGACATAATTTTTATTAAGTTCTCAAAAGTCATGTTTACACTGTACGGTACTATGATTTTGATCCCAGTGGTAGTGGAAGAGACAATTTTGGGAAAGAAAGTGTGAAGTGAGAATGTTGAATATAATTAAATTTATTCCACACCCATTCACGTGATGCACATGTATTCTACGGTCTCCCAAAACCTAAGTGAGAAAATCATAAAATTTGAGACTTTTGAAAGAGGATGAGAGTGTCGACAACTCCCTGCATGAAATAATTCCCATACTTTGGTGAGAATCGCCCATGTACCAACGTCACTGTGGACACCTGGTATTTATTGAAGGTAACTTCTCTCTGTTCTGAACCCCATCCCAATATCTGTCTGTATACGTCTGTGCACGAATTTAACATAAACCGTTATATTACATTTCGTCCCCGTGTACAGACAAATGGTTAAGAAATGAGCACGGAATACACCCAGCAATAATCATATGGTTCACCATTCGCAGTAATTTAATACTTTGTTTGTAAGCCTGTGTTATTACTTTATTATTAAAGTCCATAAGTTGGTAATTTATCAGCCCATCAAGCGAGTTATTGTTTTGGCTAAGATAGACGATTCTAGTTGTAAAGAATTAGAAAAAAAATTATTTACTAGTTCTTGGTATTTGATATGTATTTATATTATTATTTAATTGTAAATGAGGACAATAGTACTCATGAATGTCAAATTAGACGATGAGTTTACAATAATAAATTGAATTGAATTGAATTGAATTGGTAACTAAGGTGACCAAAAAGTTTATATTGTCAACATTTCAATTGTATCAATTTACATTATTTTTGTCTTCTCTTAACAATGGATCAGATTATATATACAATGAAGATCCAGAAAAGTTCTGTGTTGAAAATATCTTGGCATTTTTGGCTGGATTTATGAAAAACTTGCGTTTGCCACTTACTTGAACAAATCAGTTATTTTAGTGTTTCTGTCGTCAAGTACGTTATCAACGTAATTAGGTGTACAAATTGTTTTATTGAACATTTTGATATCTTCTGTATTTTGCTTTATTTCGCAAAAATAAGACTTTGGGTGTGCAATAAATAGCTGTAAAGGATAACAGCTCTGTGTCGGATGAAAAAATTTAAAAGAATTTAAATGTACCATATATTTCGACCTTATATATTGAGGTGGTTTATATCCATGCGCACTGACTCCAAGGGACCTTGGGATATCGAATACCTTAACATCCTTTTGTCAATCAAACAAATACAAAATACGGTCAGGTACACACATGGCCTGCCAGCGGGCAATGGCATTCTGTATGTTTTGTTGCCTGGTATGTGTCTGTCTCAATAGAACCATACAAATATGGATATCATTGGAACCGTCTCCTTGACCACATTGTGATAGTTACAGTTATGCCCTGTGCCAATGCATTCTCTTATATATGCGAGTCGACCATAGGTCGCCTCGCATATATAAGAGAATGCATTGGCCTAAAAAAAATCTTTTTTTAACACTTTTTACCATTTTTTCTTACATTCTTTAACAATTTTATAATTTTTAATGTGTTAAGCCAATGCATTCTCTTATATATGCGAGGCGACCTATGGTCGACTCGCATATATAAGAGAATGCATTGGCACAGGGCCATTCTGTTGGGTACGGTGAGGTACACATATGGCATTCTGTATTTTGTGTTGCCTGGTATGTGTATCTTATTCTTTCAAGAAACAAACCATAGCCACTACGACCTTCCACCAAACGACCTCGCTGTGTGGAAAATCCTTCCAACAATGACCCTGGTTCGAAAGTGTACCACAGTAATGATAATGTAAAATCATGGTACAATAAAATATGCTTAAACAAAAAAGCGTGCCAAATTCACTACGACCTTTCGGATTATTTTGGAATGTTTAAATATAAGTATGAACATACATATATGATACATGGACAATTTCGACCCACTGTAGTGCGGATACCATACATAAAACACAACTAATAGCAATATTCATACCATTATAAAATAAATTGGTATACATATGATAATCAATAGAAATAGTCGTTTTAACCTCTCTCTTCGAAGAATTTCCGGACCATGTTACAGACTAGTGCTAACATGTTCGCTTTTGTTTTCATAAGAAATATGAATTGAATGTCCACATTCATAAATTAAAATTCGTGCTGAAATATCAATGAAAAATCTTCCGCACGTTCCACACTGCTCCATACATTTTATTTGATTATACTATTGCAACATCTACATAATCTCGTTTGCTATTTTAGGTTGTCTACGTCAGCATTTTCAACTTCAAAACAATGATTACTAACCGCGAGTTTACGAAAGGTTTTTCTCAATTGTTTCAATTTGTTCACTCTATTCGCGTCCGAGCATCTATACCACTAGTTAACTCTCTATATATACAAAATGCATTCTCCCACCCAGTTATTCAAATAATACACATTGGAATGTTCTATTAATCATTTGGAGGGATGTTTAGGGAATATAATCAAATGACAGACATAAAGACGGTATGATATTACTAGTGCAGAAGGATTCCTTTTCAATCGTGGAAAATGAGTTGCCATGATGCTGGTGGATCGTGCTGAATTGCTATGATCAGTACTGGTGATGCAACGTGGTGATATATATCAATTGTATCTTTATTATTTGTTCTTCTAAATTTGTCTTGCTTGCAGTGTTTGGATAATCCAAGTAATTTGAGAACAAGTCAGTAGCTGTATGAATCATTCATGAACATATATATTTAAAACTATTTTAATCGTGGCTGCTTTAGTGTTGGCAAAACGAATAGCCTATTTTTTATTATGATCAGTTTTCAACAAGCAATTTAAAAATATTTTACCGTATATATGTTTTTGAATATCTCATGAACATAATGGGTTGGCCACCATTCATTCAGATTAGCCGCAAAGTGACAACGTTAGAGAAAATAACGGCACATAATATGAACAGCCTCATTTTTGCTCCTCGGCAGGGCCCACCAGCATCATAGCAAATTAGCTAGACCACATAACCAGGATTGATATAATAGACGTGATATCAAATGAAATGAGTGAAGGATGTTATAAGAGTCGTTCGAAAAAAAAAACAACGATAGATATCGTGAACAGCATCATGTTTGCCCCCACCAACAATATAGCATTTCAGCAGGACCCACAAAAATATCGAATTTGCATTACAACTTAACCAGGGATGATATGTGACCCGCCATATCAAATCCAGTCGGAAGTCGGGATTTTTTTTACCCTGTGCCAATGCATTCTCTTATATATGCGAGTCGACCATAGGTCGCCTCGCATATATAAGAGAATGCATTGGCCTAACAATTTTTTACAATTTTAATAATTTGTTCTTGTATTCTTTAACAATTTTAGAATTTCACCCACACAGAGCCCCAGACAAACATGAGCAGACGACACTCTTCTATGTGCTTCTATATATGTGTGGGGCTCCCTGCAGGGTAATGGATGTTTTTTTTTATTTTATGTCCTAAAAATTGTAAGAAACATTTATTTAAAAAACATGATAAAAAATTGTTAGGCCAATGCATTCTCTTATATATGCGAGGCGACCTATGGTCGACTCGCATATATAAGAGAATGCATTGGCACAGGGTAAAAAAATCCCGACTTCCGACTGGATTTGATATGGCGGGTCACAATTAAGAGAAGTGATATAAAATGGAATGATTGAAGGATATTATAAGTGTCTCAAGCTGACACTGAGGGGACTAATTAAATATTAACCCTTGCAGTAATCTCAGCTATAGAAAATCAATTGATTTCATGCCACTGAATTGAAGTCATAGTATGTTCGATATCCGTTTATGTAAGTACCACACTGTTGAAATTGGAGGAGAGATAGTACATGGCTCAGAATTTGATGACATGTTGTGAGCAGACCCAAATATTTTTTTAAACTAAATTATCCTGAAGATTGGTATTGTTATCTAATACACTCATTTGTTTATTAGTTCAAATAAATTAACTTTGGAAGGAAAATATTTGACGAAAGACGTGTTGGAAATGGTGGATTCCATTTGACATACATGTCAAATAGCATAATGTGGATTTGTAGATTTGTATTTTGAATGTCTTTCTTGTACATAACAGAACATATTCTAAATTCCTCATTGTTTCAGCGACTGCACAAGTCTGGTTGGAGTTTGTGAGATATCCAACCTGACACAGAAACTTCTGTTTGAAATTTCAGACAACAAATAGGCTGAAATTGTTCAATACTTTGCCATTTGTGTATGTCGAGTGAAGGTAAGCGAATTGCGAAACATTTTCAAACCATATCTCTTAACTCATGTTCCAGGCACGAGCTGCTGAGCTCAATCGTCGAGAATGCTGCTCAAGTCGAGCTGATGAGAATGCTGCAGGCAGATGGAGACCTGCATGTGAGTTGTCGTCTAATTTATAGATCGATATACCTTTTGAAGCTCAGAACAGCAAAGCATAAACTGCCTGTATAATGCGGAAGATGGAAGAAATCTCCGAATGATAATGACAATAGGATTTGTAACATATGTGGAGTATATATAGGTGACGAATATAATTTTCTGGCGAAAAGACTATGTGTAATCCACAAATGTGCCGTTAAAACGGTGTCCTATTCCATATGACCGAAATCAGAAATGTGTATTTACTGTTATGAGTGAAAACATGTTACTATAATTATTCAGTTTATCGCCTATTATATATTGTGTATTGTGTAATCTAACTTAATTCTTGCTGTATATATATGTACATGTTTGTCGAGACGCTTTAAGATACCATGTAACATATGATTCACCTGGCCACTGTCACCTTGAGTCGCTTTAAAGACTCCATAACAAACGATTCGCCCGGCCACTGTCATCTCGAGTCGCTTTATGGTGCCATAATATGCTCTTCGCCCGGCCATTGTCATCTCGAGTAGTTTTAAGACTCCATAACATACCATTCACCTGGCCACTCATCTTGAGTTGCTTTAAGACGCCATATCATACGCTTCGCCAGGCCACTGTCACCTCGAGTCGCTTCAAGACTCCATAACATACGATTCGCCCGGCCACTGTCATCTCGAGTCGCTTTATAATGCCATAACATAGGCTTCGCCCGGCCACTGTCATCTCGAGTCGCTTCAAGACTCCATAACATACCATTCGCCCGGCCACTGTCATCTCGAGTCGCTTTATGATGCCATAACATACGCTTCGCCCGGCCACTGTCATCTCGAGTCGCTTCAAGACTCCATAACATACCATTCGCCCGGCCACTGTCATCTCGAGTCGATGTAAGTCACCATAACATACAATTCGCTCGGCCACTGTCATCTCAAATCGCCTTAAGACCCCATAATCTTTCACAAAGCTTCGAATTAGCAACCATAGTTTAGAAATTGAGAAAAGCAGACACAAACAACCTAAACTACCCGCTGATGAGAGAATTTGCAAAAAGTGTGGAATGGAGAAAGAAACACTTCATTATGCGCGAGAATTAAAGTAACAACAAAAGTCAAAGACACGCAATAAATCTATCTATCTACGTTTGACCGGCCAATGTCATCTCGAGTAGCTTTAAGACGCGTTAACATACGATTCGGCCGGCCTCTGTAATCTGGAGTCGCTTTAAAGCGTCATAACAAACGATTCGCCCGGCCACTGTCATCTCGAGTCGCTTTAGGGCGTCATAACATAGATTATGATTCGCCCGGCTACTGTCATCTCGAGTAGCCTCATGTCGCCATACCATACGATTCGCCCGGCCACTGTCATCTCGAGTCGCTTTAAGACGCCATAACAAACGATTCGCCCGGCCACTGTCATCTCGAGTCGCGTTAGGGCGTCATAACATAGATTATGATTCGCCCGGCTACTGTCATCTCGAGTAGCCTCATGTCGCCATACCATACGATTCGCCCGGCCACTGTCATCTCGAGTCGCTTTAAGACGCCATAACAAACGATTCGCCCGGCCACTGTCATCTCGAGTCGCGTTAGGGCGTCATAACATATATTATGATTCGCCCGGCTACTGTCATCTCGAGTAGCCTCATGTCGCCATAACAAACGATTCGCCCAGCCACTGTCATCTCGAGTCGCTTTAAGACGCCATAACAAACGATTCGCCCGACCACTGTCATCTCGATACATACAATTCGCCTGACCACTCGTCTCGATACATGCGATTCGCCTGACCAATGTCTTCTCGTTTTTAGCTCGACTTCTTCACTCAGCCACAGCTCGGCACAGTATTTATTCGCGTTCCTCCAACAAGCTCAAAAGAGTTGACGAGAATTTTACGGCGCGCAGGAATTAAAGTAACAACAAAAGTCAAAGACATGCAGGCGTGAGTAGCTGCCATGGGTTTTGCGGCAGTTAAAATATTTTATCTCTTCCCAGCAAGTTTTATATAGCTTCCGGAGTATAAATAATATATGAATCGATGACACCTCTCAGGAAATTAATATGAATTTTATTTGGAATTCTTTCCTGGCCCGGAACAGTAAAATGGACCATTTTAAAACAGAAATATCGCGAGAACGTTTGGAGCTTACCAAGAGGGAGAACACTATCTTATTAGCACCCTCAATCAATGCAAATTTCATTTCGACTAAGATATCACCGCGCATTACGCTCAGCTTTATAACTTTATTATGCCTTTTTATTACATGGTCCTACCCTTATTCCACTCAATAAACCCATTCTATAAGTTGTGATATTAAACGTTCGTTTAATAACAGGAAATAGTGCCAGGTGACCTTTAACTTCCGGTTTTTCGTCTGTTTACATTCTGTACGCTACGTCTCAAAATACTAAGGCTTCCAATATTTTTCCAACAAACTATAATAGATGAAGAGTTTGAAAAGTTAAATATACGCCATTAAATTACGCCATATATATATAGTCTTTATTTATCTGAGACTATTTCTTTACGCGGGCAAACAACGCTTAGATGAATGAAACGTCTTATAGAAGCCGATGTTAGTTTCCCCGTCCCATTTGTTGATTTAAGTAGTTTTGTCGAGGTTTTGGGTCATTTAATAAATAAAATCTACAACACGTCCCAAGTTTATAGCGGAATTTACAAAACTCGTCCAGTAAATTAGGTCTGGACCTCGCCAAAGGCTCGGTCCAGACCTAATTTACTGGACTCGTTTTGTAAATTCCGCTACAAACTGGGGACTCGTTGTAGATCCGCTATATATAGATAACTAATATCTTCAGTTTTATCCGTATTTTATTCACAAAAATCTATGTTGTCTTGAAATCGGGTTTTTGTAAAATTTAAGTTGTTTTAATTGCAGCCCTGAAGAGATACACTATCTTTAAGGTATATCATACAGATACATCAGTGTAGTACATTATAAAAATAATTACAAACACAAGTTTTCTTGTGATAATTCCTCGACTTTCTTGACAGTTCAAAATGCGTCAGATCCTTGTCGGTTGTGTTTTGAAATCGCGCCAACGCCTACGTGATATTTTAGCTTTATAATCCACTTAAATCGACTTAAGCTTGTACATTACAATAATGTATAATATTTTTCTCATTAGTCGATATAGGTAATATATACCGTATTTCTATTAATTCGATATATTTTTCCACAAGGGATGCATTTGTTTATTTTTGGACCGATCTCCTTTTAGTTCATACGTATGCTATTGAGCTTTCAAATTCTGGTTTACTGCTATGGTAATGCTTCAATGATTGTCTACTTTAATGTGAACCTGAGGTAGGTCTAACTATATGTTTTCTTTACATCATATATAATTTATGTGGTATGGTTTATACGAATATTAAACTAGATGAATTTTCTACTAGATTGGTTGACAAAGCACTTGAATCGGCAACAGCACAAGAACCGATGTCATCGATTTCCAGAGCATCGGCATCGGGATGCCCGGACGAATTACCTGACCATACCAAGGTTTACCTTACACTTGATCAAGTAGGTATACAAAAATTCATGTCATGTGCTCACTGCAGTGTCGCATTCGGATATCCAATTGCTATTGACATTAGTATACCCGTTTGAAGGGATCATTTAGTTACATTTAAAGAAAACAATATCACATTCCTTAAATGCTCTGCCCGATTTGAATCAAAATTAGACCAATTTTAGCTTATATACCAGGCAAAATCGATGCATGGTCATTTCAATAAGTAATGAGAATGTGGTCACGCTCACTGAATTAAGCAAGTACGATGCAATGAACACTCATACTGAGTCCGTGCCTCCATAACTCTGATATATATGTAGGAGACAATCGTTGGAATTTTTGCAAGACTGACAAAAATTCAACATATGTTAAAACTTCCTTTTGAAAGTCGATATCTGTTTACCGAAACCTACTATATTGAGTTCATGATTCCGATCTAATTATTTGCTCGTATAGAAATCGTAGAGATGGTGATTTTATGGTTCCAAATCGACAGGGCATCCTTAATTGTATATTGTTTCAGATATTACAACGCCTGATATCTAAAGGCATAACACCAAAAACCAAAATACAGTAGGATAAACACGAATTTGCCAACGAGACACATTGTTTTTATCTCTGAACTCGAAACACATAGTATATGCCTTCGCATACATGTTGTACTGTTGGTCGGGTGCTGATATAACACTATTGCGTCCTATTTTTAAATCCTTTATTGCCCCAAAAAACGAAATTCAGGGTCCAGCTGGATGAGTGATGTACATTAATTGATGACACAGTCAGTACATACAAAACAGTTCAAATGCCCAAGAAACTGATTTTGAATACTGCATGAAACAGCGTTGATGTTCTGGTGTGTTTTCTGTGTACTAATTTTGTAAAACGTGCAAACATTTACACCAATAGACAAACTTGACATTTATTGATAACCAAAATGATCTCATTAACTAAATAAAACAATTTGACTGAATAAAACAAACGATCCGGAGAGAAAATAGAGATTGAAGTTTGACGATAATTTAGATATTAATCTTATTGAATAGAAATTAAATTCTTATTGACTATATCAGATCTCGCTCATCACCGGCTGTGTGGCCTGTACACAACATTAATTAAAGACATTACTAAAATAAAAATATGAAGTATAAAATGTGACGTCAAAACCTCCATTACGATATAAATACAATTTCAACAAGAAACCCAGGTTGCAGATGATGGACACCCCTTAAGTAGCACATCGTTCCGCGTAAGAATAACTCGATTATCGCGTATTTCGAGTATTATGAATGCTACATAACATTTTAATGGCACACCCATCAGAGATATCTTCATTTCGCGTTTGCAGATATGGTGTTTTGTGAACTCCCTGAAAGACAGACAAGCGGGACTAGAAGTACACGAAAGCAGTACCTTCAAGACTCACGAAGGGAGGTCTATGTGGTATGTTAAGGTAAGCGTGTTTATCAGGCAGATTCAGTAATGCAAACAGTTATGCTCCCAGAATGATATCTAGTCCCCAGTTTGAAATTCGCTGATAGTCGTGGATATATGAATTCTATAAATTATATATTATCCAGCCGGAGTGAACCCAGACTACATGTATTGAAGATCTACGCGTTCGATAGTCTGAAACACATAGCAGGGAATTCCAGCACTTTCAAACTATTCACGTAAGTGTCAGCCAACTACAAATCGCGACATGACTCAACCGCCGACAGTCGGAGCCAATCAAAAGATAGTCGTGCGGAATTATCAAAACTTGGGCTGTGACGTCTCACTGCGATGAAAGCCGTATATAATGGTGGTAACAGGAAATATATCGGAATGATTCGTTGTAGCGGTTCAATAACCTAGTTTTTATCAATCAGACTATATTTTATCGAGATAGCTAAAGTCCGCCCCTAGATCATGTCATGAATATCTGCTCTGTCGATGCTGAAGTGCCACACGAACGTTCTCCAAAACTTCGCATAATGTACAGGCTGGCGTTTAATGTAAATGTGTGATGCACGTTACGACATTTTCCAACCACAACATTGTCGATACCACTCCTGGTTAAATGGTACTGCTAATTTGTTATGATGTTGGTGGTCCTGTTGAAATGCTATGATGCTGGCAGGGCAAACTGATGCTGCCGGGAAAAATTACCGTTACTGTATACAAAGCCGTCATTTTAGAGGTTGCGCAGTGTAGTAGTCAGATACCAAGCTACAAGGACACACAACGTGAACTAGGCTGCGCGGGGATGTTCCAATGATGTCACATAGAACTACAAACTGAATAACCTTCAACAATTTCTCGGTAATGCAATATAACTCCACATCATGGGTTGTGGTTCAGTTCCCATAACCGTGGCCACCTTTAGGAGCCACACGACGTGATGCTACTGTTGTGTCTCGTGAATTCGACGGTCAGTAACGCGCATGTACAGTTATGTTGCTATATATGCTGTACACGATCTTCTCTCTATTTACAGATAGCCAGGGCAGCGTCCGTTTCTAAGCCAGCGATTATGGTCGAATCACTGACGCACGCCAGAGAATGGGTCACAGGGAGTGCATCTCTTGATATGATGGACAAAGTAAGAATTCAGCGACCATGTTAGCCTAACGTGCCGATTGTAACCCTCCATATATTTGGCAGGGTTTTTTATAGCTCTGTGTACATTTTGGGCAAGATCCAACTGCATATACAATCATATCAATAATCAGTAACAAGGAACGTGCTCAATTCAAGTTCATTGTTCATTTCCCCTCAAATATTTCTTTGTAATATGACCATTCGCTTCGTGTAATTAACGACCACAGTTAAACTCTCTGCATATTTGATAACTCGTGTTCGAAATTGTGACGGTAATCAGTTGATCAATGCAGATACTCAATCTTTTAATAACACAATGATCATATACGGACTATTGTTTCAAATGTGCTTAATTCAATGAACATGACGTTTTATTCATTTCTAATCGAAATGGCCACGTATCGACCGAAATGGCATTATGAGATTAATTTCAGCAACTCTTCCGGTCGTCCATATTTATGATTTAACTATAGTTCAATCGGGCTTTGATAGACAAAACGAGCTACATAGCCCTTTTGGATGTGTGTCCGGCCTGATTGACCTAACTAATCCAAATACGCTAGTAGCCACATCTTCAGCATTTTCACCACAAGTATTTCTTAAAACTGAAGTGGCCAATATGTACGACAAACAACACATACCCATCCAATCGGTTATTTGCTCTTCGATGACGGATCACAGAAATCCGAAACTTCGAAACTTGCTACAGAATATGAACCACATCCCAATAGAACGGAACATTTAAATATATATCTACTTTTGGCTCAGCAACATCAAACTCCAGGAAATTTGCTGAAGTTACCATTAATATATCAGCTGGTAATTCCGTTATATTGCTGCATGGGCGCTCTAGTTGTTCCCACGACCACAAAGACACTTCCCGTTGAAACCAAACATATATGTGCATTAGTTGAACTTTCTGGTCTCCAATTAGCGCATCCACCAGACTACATATGTGGCGAATACAAAGTGTCTGTCCTAATTGGTAGAGATTTTTACTACAACTTTGTAGAGCAGACTCATATCAAGACAAAGTGTAGCCTCGTGGCTGTTACTTCAAAGTTAGGATATTTATTCTGTGGTCCATCGACTCCCTCCACGACCACACATACGCAGAAACTCTCGAGTGCGACTCTCCTAGATGCTCTCACTCATCCGGACGATATAAACACCTTCAACGTATCTGGGATCTTGAATTCATAGGCGTTACTACCGACACAGACAGAACTTCTGCCAAACATATCACCCAGTGACTGCCGATAGTGTGACACACAATTGTTGAACGACATACATGACAGCGATACAGTTACGCCGTCACATTATCTCACCGGCCAAATTACAACATTTCCCCACCCACCAGAGTTCGACGACCAACTTGACCCAGACTTCGAAATCAAGGAAAATTATTTGCCCACTCATACTAAGAAACACTGTATATTGTTGCAAAATTGCAAAACGCACTGGAGTCACGAGTACTTAACATATCTTAGATAATTTCATAGATTTAATGGCATAGGGACAATGGCGAGGCCGTAACACGTGGACGAGATGGACGGATCCCAAATGTAACATTAAAACGCAACATGGGATCACCAACCAACCTCTTGCTAGGATTTATCCTCTTGAACAGTAATACAGTCATAGATGGCAACAGGGATCCTCGGCCATCCGAACACATGGACGACATTGATAGACACCATGATAATAGGAATAGAAGGGGAGCAGCGCGAACGAATCAGATCAATCTTTGGCGACCAAGATATAGCGACTGAACTAACCGGGGGTCAGTCGGGGTTGAGTTTTGGGATTCAGGAATCGTTTTTTCAATATAAAGCACATGTACATTCTTCATCGATACAGTTCTACTCTCTCTCTCTCTCTCTCTCTCTCTCTCTCTCTCTCTCTCTCTCTCTCTCTCTCTCTCTCTCTCTCTCTCTCTCTCTCTCTCTCTCTCTATCTCTCTCTCTCCCTCTCTCTCTCTCTCCCCTCTCCCCATCTCTCTCAATCTCTCTATATCTCTCTATCTCTCTCTATCTCTCTCTCCCCCCCCCTCACTCTCCTAATTCACAATAACACCATTGCATTCAGTTTTCGATGTTTTAGAGGGAAACCAATAACTATTTTGTGAAGATTTAATGGAATCACTGAACTATATGGTTTCCCATAGACGAGAGTGTTAATAACGTTTCAGCCAAATTAACTGAATTTAAGAATGCAGGCCATTCCAGTGATGTTTACCCAGCTAGACTGACACCAGTTGATCACGAAAATGCAAGAAAAATCATAGGTCATGTGTTTACTTTTTAAAATAAATCCACAATTGTACGACATGGCTATCCCACAGCCAAATTTCATCTGGAAAAACCCAGAACTACAGCAGCTAGTTAAATAAATTTCCCACTCACAAAAATCCATTTCCCCATTAATTCACAAGTTTAAATTATTTAGATATGATGTACGAATCAAATAAACAATATTTCATCCTTTATTAACGTGCCACATGTATCAGGTGAAGGTCATCTTCAGTAACCTTCACCACGGTGCACTCGCTCCCCGACTTTCTTTTGTATGTGCAAGTCTAGTTTATATGTCACATTTAGATTTCAACATTATATATATATCTGTTATATATTTGTTCCATTTAAAATTGGTCACTTCACCTCCCTCTTAATTGTCCTCTTGCGTTCTCCATAGATGACGAGAGACTACGGAATAGACAGCGACGTTACGTCCATGTTGGATAATTTCGACTGGTATTTTGTTCCTGTCCACAACCCTGACGGTTATTTCTACACACACGACGGTGATGTGAGTATGCATGTAATTTGTCTGAACAGTCGTTTAGAATCTACTATATATTTTGGGACTTCTGTCTGTCTGTCTGTCTGTTTGTTTGTTAGCAATAGCCGGGAAAACGAAATTTGATACCTAAGAGTACTTTTATCCGGGGAGTGTTTTGGACGGGTCAAATCGTGACCCCGACCTGACCTTGACCTTCAAAATGGTCAATTCAATGTCAAATCGCGCCTTTCGACGGGATTTCGACGAAATTTGATACCTAGGGATACTTTTGTCCGGGGAATGTTTTGGACGGGTCAAATCGTTACCCCGACCTGACCTTTACCTTCAAAATACCTTCAAGGTAAAATCGCGCCTTTCGACGGATTTCGACGAAATTTGATACCATGGGATACTTTTGTCCGGGAGTGTTTTGGACGGGTCAAATCGTGACCCCGACCTGATCTTGACCTTCATAATGGTCAATTCAAGGTCAAATCGCGCCTTTCGACGGATGAAAGCAGAGGGGCAACAGCCCGGACGAATTCGGGTCACCCCGCTAGTGAGATATATTTTAACAGATCTGCATGGTCGTTTATTCACGTTATGCGCGGTGTTCATCGTTCGGTCGCATGGGCTGGAAGACAATGTCTGTCAAAAATATCAGGTACAAATGAAATTTGAATTTTATTGCTGAAAAGAATATACCCGTTTGCTCGTGGACTGATTACCGATGGATGATTGGGGTTATTCAGAAAGGCATTTGCACTGCGGTGTCCACGAGTTTTTCTCTAGACAAACACTTTAACGTCTTGCTGTAATGGAGTATTGAACCGATGTATGGCATTCATGCAGGGAGGCGGCTGGCGGAGGTCTCAGTTGGAGAGTGCCCGTCTTATAATTTAAAACTAAAACCCAATTGAAGCAGACCGAATTTGCCATTGTTCAGTCCAAACATTCGATCGAATGTAGGACAAAAATCGAATATTGGTTTTTAAACAACTAATTTCACACTATATTCCTCATGGATGGAACATCAAACTATCGGAACAATTCAAACTACTAATTTACAAAAAAAATATTGGGCCATGAATGAAATTTGCTTACTGTTGACAAATTAAAGATGCATAATCCGAATTAACGCTACCAAATTACTATTTCCTTGGCTTCGGGGGTAAGAAATAGTTGATTCGAGTCGAAGAACCCACCCATCAAAGCTCAGAGTGATCATATATCGATTATTTAAATCAATTATTTCTCACCACCGATAATATTACGTGGCCCAGTGAACAGTCAACGAGAAGACCGTCTCGGACCAAATTGCAGATGAAGATGGATAACTCTAAAATCAAGTGGTTTTTTTTGTGTCAGATATTTGACAAACCGGCAAAATTTCGTTGAACAAAAAAATGTTGTAGATAACAGGTTTTGGGCCATTTTATACTATAGTTGACTGTGGTTAGCATTATTTTTTGGCATTTACTCGATTCTGATAACTGAAGCGGAATTTAAAAAAAAATGTTGTTGTTGTTGGGATCTGATGATATGGGGAACATCGAATCGGATTGATTACCTTTAAGCCATACACTACAACTGTACACTATACAATTACTACAAACGATGCAGGTTTATAACAAGGTTTATGGGTGCATTCTTTTGGCCATTTCAGAGACTGTGGAGGAAGAACCGAGAGCGATTCGACTGGAGGTGTACAGGAGTCGATCTCAACAGGAATTGGAATTCAAACTGGGGAGGTCAGTAAATTCGCAAATTTATGTCGACAAATAAACCGACAAATAGCTCTTTGAATACAAATCTTACCGTTCAACTGTGGAATAACTTTATTTGCATCAGTCTATCACTAAACGATGCGTACATGATTATCAGAATTAAGAGAGATGCCGAAAAGTTCAAATAATAGACATAATACATACACTGGAATTTTATTTTAAAGCAGGAACAATTTTTAAAGGTACTCAATCCGATAAAACTCCTCTCAATTACTATTTCAATGGCTTCGGGGGTCAAAAATATTTGATTCGAGTCGAGGAAGTCACCCATCAAAGCTCAGATTTGTTAGATATCGATTTTAGAAATCTATATTTTTCATTATCGGGAATATTATCTGGCCCAGAACTGTTATTACCACTTTATTTTAGAGTTATCCATCCTTGTCTGTTTGAAATCTATATTTTTCATTATCGGGAATATTATCTGGCCCAGAACTGTTATTACCACTTTATTTTAGAGTTATCCATCCTTGTCTGTTTGAATATATTTTGGAGTACACATCCAGAGCAGATTACGGCAGTTGAAGGCAATTATTAGTACCCATCTCGAGTAAATAACAAATTTCAAAAATCAATATCTAATAACTCTGAGCTTTGTTTGATGGGTTTCTCGACTCGAATCAAATATTTTCTACCCCCAAAGCCAAAGAAATAGTAATATAGGACCCTCTGATCGGATTGTTTTGTTGGAATCTGTTGAGATGGGGACCTTCTGTTCGGATTGAGTACCTTTAAATCATGGGAAAAGAGGGAGGTGGGTACCCAGTTTGTTGGAGGAGGAATAACTTCAGCAGTCTATCACAAGTCGATATATATACATTAATCAGAATTAAAGGGATACTGTACTCAGTCTATCATTAGTAGATGTATATACATTAATCATAATTGAAGGGATACTGTACTCAAATAGTGTTGTTGGTTTCTATATTCTCTGAGTCGTAGAATAAGGTAACCAGATTTCGATTATTTGAAAGTCTGTTGAGTACGAAGTAATGTTACGGATGGCAGGTTGGTCGGAAAGCAAAAATCAAATTGTCGTTGTCGAGTAATTTTTGTACAGTTTTCAAGCAAATGTATCAAATAAATGTTATATTATATGCATACTAGTCCCATATACTCATTTAAGTTATTGTATAGTCATTAGTCAGTGAGTTTACGCCCCGTATCAACATAATGTTTTACACGATCGTGTGTACCACGCGTTGCCCAATCCTCTATGCGTTAATTAATTGTTCCACGACGGAAAAAATTATTTTTGGGGGACTATTGTAATCAGCCCCGTCCGTCCGTCCGTGCGTCCGGATTTATAACTCCAGTAATGATCATCCGATTTGATTGAAACTTGGTATGTAGGTGTCTCAACCAAGAACACAGGGATTCTGCAATTCTGGGCTTTATCCGATGTTCTTTTATGGAGTTATTTCCCTTTTTTTCAACTTTTGTTTTACTTTTGTTTACCGGATGATATCTCAAGTTTGGATCCTTTAATTGCAAATACCGGTTTTATGTGGACCAGTCATATCAAGATACCGGTTGAGTTCGAATTTGATTTGATTACGTCTTGTACACGGAAATTTGTAATTTAATTTATGGCTCCAGCCATAAACTGAATTTATATCAAATTATTAACTTTGATTTTAAGATAACTTATTAACCTGAACGTTTACAGAATACATCTTCGACTCAAATTACTTATTTCTCTTTATATTATCGATATTAGATCGTTGTTATCACCGGGAATTTATTGAAAATGGCGTATAGTACCCCTTTAAGTGAGATGCCGAAAAGTTGCAACAATAGACAAAATACATACACTGGATTTTTTTTTTTTAAAGCAACAATTTTAAAATCACAGGAAGGGGAGGGTGTGTGTGTCCCCAATTTGTTGGAGAAAAACAATAGTTTTGCACGTATGGGAGTGGTGATGAGCCCTGGTTTGGTGGAATTTTTATTTTCAGTTCTTCTCAAATGGTGTCATCGACGTTGGTGGAAGTTTCGGCAGTATATTAGTTGAGTGCCACCTTCTTTCAGTTGGAAAAGTTGAAGCTCCTAAATAAGGAGACGATATGTCTTACAACACCATTATTGCTCCGACGAGTAGACGTGCCCGCGATAACAAGATATAATATGTGTATAGTTTACTACCGATCTGCTTGCTTTTAGAGCGATAAAATTGGAAGTTCAAAGAACAAAAATAGAAATATTTAATTGCTCCATAAATGGATATATACATGTAAGTTAACACGAACATACACACACAGTAGAATAAAATAAATAAATTCCGACACTCTTAACATATTTTATCAGAATGTTTGTTAATGTGTCGATAACACGGGTGTTTTTTCTCATATTGGCTCAGATTTGTCAACTGTTTTAGTAAAGCCATCTAGTGTGTCATATCGCTCGAAGTCATCTGACCCATTCCAACTTTCGAAGAACCACATCTTGGTTTTGTGACAGAGAGAGAGAGAGAGAACAGATATATTTTATTATGGAAATGCGCGACTGTTTTCAATAAAATGTGTGTTACAGATATCTTTCACGTGTCGATCAGCTAGGGTCAATACTATGAACAATTTTATACCTGTAAATACAAATAGTATTTATTAATTTGTAATTACAAATTTGTGTTAACTATCACAGTGGTTTCATAGTACCGGGAAAACGTAGCCGTATTATTGTAATACCTTAGACTGGGCGAGGGGTGAATCCCCTAAAACGTAGACAAAACTAACTCACCACTCTGCTCCCATTCACCCGTTATCAGTGTTATCTGAATACCAGTTCAAATTAGACGGACATGTATATAGAGCTAAAATAACTGACAACAATTTCTATGGGAAAGTTACAATGCGTGCTATTATTTTGTGATTAGTGATATCGCCGGTACTATGAAACGATGAGCTAACAAAATCTCGCAAATTCCACAAAGATCTACTGTTGATTATTGTAGATTGCTTACAGGCAAACCGTTACCTGTGAGCGATTCACAATATATTGAATCACGGCAAGCCCAAGTTAAAAAAGAATTAACCAATCATAAGTTGAGAGGTGATCGCTTATCAGAGCTATCCAATCGGTACACGGATGGCTAAGTTGATGACCACTTGTCTGCGCAAAGTTAACTAATAAACTGTTCGTTTGTAGAGTGTGTATGTAAGTACAAGTCAGTGCAATATCGAGTACTACAACCAATTTGGTATCATTGTTTTCACAAATTACAACCATTCAGTTTGTGAAAACAATATATTATTTTGATGGTATAACATTATATATATTGTTCCCATCCTATGATTTCAAACTGATCCGCTACTCTTATCATAACACATCGAGGCAGGAACGTGGCTCCATTTTATCAGGGTGTCCATCACAGTATCGAAGCAGGGACGTGCTAAGGCACTCGGTTATAGGAGGGGTGGTCATTTTATAATTTCAATCTGCTTCGATATCTTATAATATATCGAGATAGGGACGTGGCTATATGGGCTCCGTTTGGTGGTGGGGTGTCCATCCTATAATTTCAATATGCACCCTTTGAATAAAAAAAATGCCTATACATTCCACATAGCGATGGAATCGTATATCAAGAGGCGAGTATTTTAATTGTTCTACGCTGATAACAAAAGTTAGTCAATATGACTAACATATGTTAGTCAAACGTTTTTCCCCAGGTTGACTAACTTAGTTCAGCCAACATGACTGAGGCATAACATTAGTCAAAATTACTAGGGTGATGTTAGTCATAACGACTAAGAAATGGGGATTCAAAACGACTAATTAGTCAAAATGGCCAGGATTTAGTCATAACTTTTCTTAGTCACTGGGAAGGCGAAAATTGAAGTTGCGGAATTATGTGCAAAGTTACTAAAAATGCTTGTGACTAACACTAAGTTAGTCATATTTAGTCAAAATGTCCAACCCAAGGGGGGGGGGGGGTTGGGCAACTTAATGTTACAGCTGGAAAATCAGAAGCCAACCGGGGTATACAATTACATTTCACAGATATAGAAGTTTCTTATTGAGGGGTGGGGATACTATGTCTTTAAATTAACAGAACTTGATTTCCGACAGATATCCCTTTTCTTGGCGCCAAAATACACCGAAAATATACCGGAGGCGGCAGAGTTCCATGAAAAACAAAATGGCGGACATCGACCCCATATGGGAACCCTGAGGGGGGATATGGATTCCATATGAGACAGGCTACAAAGATTACGACCCGATGTCTCCTGATATGCCTCTACCAACTGAGCGTCCTCATTGGTCGATCCAACCAGGTGACATGATAATATAAGTTACGGGACGCTTAGTGGTCGGATATGGTGTCATGTGAGGCGAAGTGAGATCAATATTAGGCGAGGCCGTAGGCCGAGCCTAATATTGATCTCGCTGAGCCTCACATGGCACCATATCCGACCACTAAGCGTCCCGTGACGTATTTATTATGTCAGTGGACAAAATCCGGTATATCCCTTTGATTAATCGTCGCTGTAATTTATTGTAATTTGGTAAGATAATTGAGTCGTCTATGACCATTAACTTATGTAGCGTCACAGTGACGCGTCAATGGCGTTGAACGTCAACGCATTGTGTCAATGGCTAATTACCAGAAGTTGGACAACTTGTTGAGTTTGATAGTTAATTTATGAGTCTTTAGAATTCCTCAAATATATCGCATGCGGGTTTTCGTACATGGTACTATGTCTTTAAATTCACAGAAAATGTTTTCCGATAGATATCTCCTTTCTTGACGCCAGAATACATCAAAAATATTCCCGAGGCGATTTGTGATTGGGAGATATTTGTAAATACAAAGAACACGTACTATTTGTGATTTATGTTTGTAATCGTAGGTTCATAGTATTAGCGGAATGATAAATTGTTATTTCTTACAAACAATTGTAGATTATTACAAAGAAAACGCTTCATAGTATTGACCCCTGATGAACCAATGAGAATTATCCCTGAGTAACAAATTACTTTTTTCATAGAATACCAGGATACCTTAAGGAAAGTGGATCTCATAGAATACCAGGATACCTTAAGGAGAGCGGATCTCATAGAATACCAGGATAGCTTAAGGAGAGCGGATCTCAAGCCACAAAGGAGAGAGGGGGATATTCTATGTGATTATAGCACTTATCCTCCAATCCATTTTGTCATAAATCAATGTATGAACAATTAAAATATGCTAAACCAAGTTACAAATGTCAGATCGTGTTATAGCGCTGACACGGTCTACCTTTTTAACAGGTTTCCACTGGTAGCGTAAGACATGATCGTTCAACTGCTCTGACATATAAATAAGTACACAACGTACTATACGTTCCGATTTGTTTTACTCTATAATGACCTTTATTTCAGGAGTTGGAAGTTCGTCGTCATGCAATTCGGATACTTACAGGGGTCCAGGTGTTATGTCTACAAGTGAAGCGCAATTCTTAGACGATGTCATGACGTCGATTCCACTTAAGATCGCATTCATCTCACTGCACGCGTACCAACAAATGCTGCTCATACCTTACGGATATGACATGAACCGAGACTACCCAGACAAGGAAACGCACGTAAGCAAGCATCCATACCATAACATTTCAGGACATATTATTGTATACATGCAGGCCCACACGAAAAATATAAATCACTGGTGTCCGTCGTCCGTCCGTCTGTCCTAGATGGTTTCCGTATGATAACTTTAGTTATAATTATTTGATTGTTTTTAAATTGGTATATGGATTGCTCACATGAAAATACAGGTTAAGTTCCCATTTTAACCGGAGTTATGGTCCTTGTTGACTTTACAAATTATTTTGGTTTCCAGATGTTAACTATAGTTTTATTTATCTGATCGTTTTCAGCTTTGGTATATGGATTACTCAAATGAAGAAAAAAACAGGTCAAGTTCGGATATGAGTGCGTTCCGCTAGTTTTTACCAGAGTTATGGTCCTGTGTGTGTCTAATTTCTGTGTACTTAGAATTTGCCGATTATTTTTGTTTCCGGATGACAACTTTAGTTATTATTAATCGATTGATTTCAAATTCAGTATATGGATGATTCACTTGAATTTGGGTTCGGTCCGCCCATTTTTACCTTCGTTACGGCCCGAATATATTGGTTTACGGATTGTAACTTTAGCTTTAGTTCGAATTTGGGTTAACCCTTTACCCAACAAACGGCCAAAAACGCCAAAATAAAGCTTCAACAGCCTAAAATATCTTCGGTCTGTCTCAACAACACCATACAAATATGGATATCATTGGAACCGGTTCATTGACCACTTTGTGATGGTTACAGTTATGCCCTGTGCCAATGCATTCTCTTATATATGCGAGTCGACCATAGGTCGCCTCGCATATATAAGAGAATGCATTGGCCTTAAACCTTCAACACTTTTTACCATTTTTTCTTACATTCTTTAACAATTTTATAATTTTTTCTTACATTTTTTAACAATTTTTATAATATTTTTCTACATTCTTTGACAATTTTATCATTTTCAATATGTTAAGCCAATGCATTCTCTTATATATGCGAGGCGACCTATGGTCGACTCGCATATATAAGAGAATGCATTGGCACAGGGCCGTTCTGTTGGGTAAAGGGTTAAGTCCACTCATTTTTCTGGAGATATGACCATTGTTTACTTAGAATTTCCAGATTATTTTGATTTCCGGATGGTAACTTCATAGACTTAGAACTTACTGATTATGCTGGTTTAATCAAATAAAACTATAGGTGTGTTAACAACATAGCAATTTGGAAGCAAAGTTTTATTCAACGATTGTTCTCAGAAGCTAATCTTTCATTTCTAAAATATCCACCGGTCAAATAAAGCCACCTTATTCGGGGGACGTGTGGCCTAGCCAAGTTCCAACTTAGAATAATTATGAGAGGAAGAATGGTTAATATCAAAATGCCAAACCATTTGGAACTTCTATCGTAAAAAAGCCGGCATGTTATATGTGATTAATGCACAAACCGCTTAATATATAGTAGAGAAGTAGTGTTATTTATTTCTGTAGGGTAGAAAATTTAAAGATGTATTTATGTTTCCAGACCTCCAGTTACAACAACCGCAACATATATGTTAACTTTGTTTTCTGCTTTGTTCTGCTGAAAATAAAATACATGCATGTATGCCATATAAACGCGTCCTGTATCACACACACAAACACACCCTCCCTCTCTCACACACACACCCCTCTCTCTCTCTCTCTCTCTCTCTCTCTCTCTCTCTCTCTCTCTCGCGCGCGCGCGCACATACACACGCGCGCGTACCAAATAATATCTACTTGTTATGAAAATTTAACAACATAATTTCTAGTGTCCCTATGAGACAATTCAATATGTAGTCCAAGTCTTCTCGTACTAAAACCGGCTAAGATATTGGGATGGAGGTGCCGGTATTTAGTCCGAGTTCGTCCCGTATAGTCTCTTATGACACGACTTAAGCGTTATTGACCCGCTCAAATAAAACCACAATTATATGAAATAAAATATCACAATTGCGACAATAAACGGATATTTTCAACAGAAGACATGCTATTTGATCTGAAATCCACATCAGTTGTGAATTGAAAGCGGTAATTTAATGCGAAAAGAGACATTTATCGCAATGTTTACAATTTTTTTAAAGTATGCGAACTCAGTTGACCTCGCGAACTGTGTTCGGCATTTTCCGTTGAAAATATTCCGTAGATTTTGGACTAAGGGTGCATTTACATTGCTATAGAACTGTACACAGATCTACACGCAGACTAGTGTAAACGGGTTGATATAGAAATGCACACAGAAAGAAAACGGTATTAGTTCGTGTGAGCAAAAATTGTGTCCGCTATCCGTCACGGTCAACGCCGAAGCACTGCGACAGGCAAATCTGTTTTGATTAATTGTTACTCGGGCTTGGCGAATGTGTTTTAGCGTTCGTTGTCATTTCAACCCGTGTATTTCGAATAATGAACACGGACAGGGACGTGGCAACTTTGGTAAAAATGTTCAACTGTTGGAAATTTCATACCTGACACAACATTAGTTGTAATTTCCAAACCAACAATAGGTTGAACATGAGCTTGTAGTTTGATTTTCAAACATTATATGGGGGGGTATTGTTTTCGGACCAATATTTGCATAATTTCCTATCAAAATTTTGGGCTGGAATGGCCATCAGCTGGAAGTTTTCCAACCTTATTGGGGCGGGTGTCAGGTTGGAAATTTCCAACACTTGAAAAGATTGTGTCCTGGTCCCTCCCCGTGGCCAGTCAAAAACTGCTAGTTAATTTAAGAAAACAATATTGTCCTACATTTGGTCAACATTGCCTTTGGAATTGTCATCAGTTGGAATTGTTACTACATTTGTTCAAATAAAGGGTATTGTAGGGTGGATACCCATTCCATACAAATCCAAAATGGCCACCGCCCAGATGGTGTCAAACAGGAGACCTATAGATATATAGATGATCACCTGAAATCCTAAATATTGGTGGAATCGCCATCTGAAGCTATATGGGTGCTCGCTAACCTCTCTATTTGTGCACACAGTTGTTTGTTGTGTATTCCTATGCGATTTTCAGTCTTTCTTCAAGTGGTATAAGGATACACTTTAAATACATGCGGCACATACCAAATCGCTGTTGTCTGCTGACAGTGATCCATTTTATGTCTGGCCTAAATTGACACGACTCGTAATGAATTGTCAATTGCCAGAGTACTGATCAGCGCGCATTCACTATTAGTAATCATATTGTGATCACAGCAATGCGCGACACGTGACTTCATACAGATCTATGTACAGTTCTGTATCAGTGTAAATGCACCCTAACAACGCAAATTACGATGAATTCTCCATTGTAATCGTAATTATGTGTGTCAATAAATAAAAAATAAATAGATTAATTAAACATTGGAGATATAAATGTAATACATTAAATAAATTACGGGAATTACAACCCTCCCAAAGTTTAAAACAGTGTAAACACAACGAGCATTAGAATAAATAATATGCCTTATATGGTGCTACATTTCACCCACATTTGGTGGACTTCCGCGAAATTAAGATATATACTAAGCGAACAGGGCAATATACTGCTCTTGTTAAGCACACAAAAAATCAAACAAAATTTGTATAAATTTTGAACCTTAAGTTTGAAAAATCCCACTGAAACGGAAGAACTATATTTCGAAACTGTGTGATTCGGTTCTCCGATTATTTTATCAACACACAAGTCAAAATGCACATCACACGCATGGCAAGTCAGAAATAAGAGTTCTAATTTGCTCCAATTTTTGACAAGTTGCTTGCGAAAATTGTCAACAAAACTACCGTTCTGATCCTCCATTATGTCATTAAGTTTTTAGTGCGGGAATTGTTCTCAAAGCACATAGGAAACTGGACTTTGGGGCGATCGGTTTTCGCCATTTTGTTAGGAAAACCCCGCGCTATATATAGAAACGGAAACTAGAATACCCAGCGGATTATGCCGAAGTTATTCTGAACAATTCGGCTTTCAGTTAAAACGTAAACAAACAGAGAAACAAAGCGATGTTTGTGGCAATCAAACGGAATATTCTATGTGTAATTTAACATTAAAGTTAGATTATTATACACCATTGTGACCATAAGATGTCACCCTTTCCGATGTATATAGCATCACGTATTGATTTGCTAGGTTAATCGAGTAAAATACACCACAGATTCCCGCCACAGATCCTGGGCGTAAGTCGTGTCATAAGAGACTATACGGGACGAACTCGGACTAAATACCGGCACCTCCATCCCAATATCTTAGCCGGTTTTAGTACGAGAAGACTTGGACTATTCAATATGTTACAACATAGCGTCTTTAGTGTGACTCGCTTGTGTTACATTCCGACCAGGGTCCGCGCTGGACCGAACTTTACTTTTGCCAAATAATTTGCCACTATTGTGGCATATTATTCATTATAATTTATCGAACGTTCGTCATGCTGTCCCACATCCAATAATGTGTTCGCCCTGTGTGAATTCAAGGGCATCAGACACAGCAAAAAATAATCGGAAATAAAATATGCCTTATTTGTTTCTACAAATATTGTCTCAATAGCGCAACAAATAAAGTAGGTTATTTCAAGTTGCGATCATCGAACCACTATGTACTTCATTGCGATGGGCACTACGTCACCAGGTTATGCTGAATTGGTCACTCTCTTCGGGTTTTTTTGTGTGATAAAAGTATACCCAGGTTGGGGAAAATTGTGATAAAGGTACACATGCAGGTTCATCTGCGGTCGACGGGGTATTTTTGTGTTACACTATAGGGCAACACATCAATGGATACATTAGTTGATATACTTCATCGGGACCACATACTTTCAATTTAGAGCAGTTCAAACAATTTAAAACTGAAATCAACTGCTTAAAACCAAACGAATTTCCAGAAAAGACATTTAAATCTCGTTTAATTTGAGATTCGATGAACCTTGGTACCTTTATCACAATTTTCAGAACTCAAAAAAACCAGTGAGAGTGACCAATTCGGCCCAAGTTATGCGCACATTCTAACTGCAAACAACGCGAAGCCATAACCACCACAACTGGACCTTTATTTCAGAGAGAAATGGCAAAGAAGGCTGCTGATGCCATCAGGGCTGTGCACGGCAAAGTCTTCACAGTCGGAACTCCCGGTGAACTTCTGTGTAAGTTATATATGTGATACTTTATCAGTTAACATTTGCGCTGCTATGGCGTCCGTAACTAAATTACGAACGTACTTGTACACGTCGTGAGGAAGGCCTATATGGTCCGTAGTACCTATATACGTACCTACTTCAGCACACTGGCAGTAGGCCATTATTCATAAATGAAACTCAGAGATTGGTGCATCGAAATAACTGTATCTCGAAGTTTCACACAATGTTTGATGTTCCACGTTTTTGAATGCTAATAGCATTTCAACTGAGTCAGTATTATGGTTCTTGTTATATTCCAGTTATAGTTTTCCACTGGAAAATGACAATAACGTCAACAACCCAGCACACGACGTCATAACGTCATTTAGCAGCGAAGAGGTTAATTTGACATATAAGGCACTCGCAGTGCATGGGTGAAATTAAAAGGGTTTCACCATTGAGAAGAACATGGACAAATAAATATGTTTTTATTTCTAATATTAAAGACATATTGTAGACTTGTTCGAGTTCGTGAAACCGATAAGTTAGTATTTCAGGCGTTATGCTAAACTGGAGAATGTAGCATTCTACTAACATCGCCGAAAATTTAAAAGAAATCGACCGTGGGGGGGGGGGGGGGGGGGCGTTATTGTACCATATTCATGATTACATGATAGGCAGTCCTAAATGTAAACAACCCCAGAACAATGTATACCACTCAATGGAAAACATCGTCAAAACTATTTATATATGGATTCGGGACGCAACAATCGGCGACGACAAACAAACACAAATTATTTCGCCATCCAGAATCAGTGCATTTAATTAATATATCAGAATTACGGTAAGAATATTCTCCATTTCTATTGGACCACCCTACCGGAGTGTTTCACAACACTTTAATGCCTCCCAAATAATGAGATTTCGCATGTCAAAATCATTGTTATGTAAACGTTACTCTTACAGTTTAATTACATATACAAGTCCAATTAAGAGCAATACGATACCACAAAGGATTGAAAAATATTCTGAAAATCGATTTCAGACTAATATATTTGAACTTATACTACACGATTAGGAATGTTTGTTGACAAACCGCTGTAACAGTTTTGTTTACATAACAATTGTTTAATACTCGAAATGTCGTTATTGGAGAACTATCAATAATGATTATATTCATGTTCTGCTTAGGTACTATTTACATGGGCCACGCTGCTTGTCGATCTGAGCGATCCACGCGTTACCAGGTTTAAGTTATTATAGACCGTTTGCACATGCGCCTGGGCAGATAAGCATATTGACTGGTGTTCAAATTCTAACATTGGTCACATTATCACCAACTGCAGTAACGTATTTCTGTATACTTGTATACCACGAAGTATCATTGAAAATTGGGCCTCGGTGTAATACACAGCTTATTTTTTAATTTAAAAAACAAGGATTCAACAATAGTTCAACAAACATTTTACAATATGGTACTCGAAATTGGCTGGCCACCGAGAAACACTGCCATTAGCTGCTCCATCCGCAAATAATCTACGAAAAGGAACATTATGATGCCATATCTGTTCAAGATCATGTTCCAGTAACTGTTGCTCATTTGTATCAGGGCATCTGACTGACATGTTCACAATATATGCACAAGTTCAAAGTCGAACCGGGAACCACTTTTATCACATAATTTGGCCATAAAAGCAGTTTCATAATTATCGGTAATAGACACGTTTAATATCAGCGCGTGCGATGACGTCATGGCGTTCTTCAAATAAATTGCGATCGCTGTAGTTTATGATTTTTGTTTTCGATGAATATTTCGCGTTGCTTCGGGTTTATTTGATCATGTGATAAAAGGTATCTCACACTCGTCCTATTTTATACGTAATTTATCAACCTCGTCCTCTAAATTCTATTTGAGCCTCGGTAAACCTCGGCTCAAATCGAATTTAGTGAACTCGGTTGATAAATTCCGTATAAAATAGAAACTCATGTGAGATCCTCTATATACGACACACTGAGTTATTGTTGAACGTTGATTTGTTGAGTAGCCGTGCCATGATGTCTTTTAGAGCCTTAGCATACGGTCGGTTAAACTTGAGTATGTTCCACCAGAATCTCAATTGTTCACTCGGGAAGGGATGGCACTTTCGAACTAAGGACAACGCATGGTTATCTCTAACCGAGTCATGCCACTATGCGCAGAATAGTCCGCGACACTCTGTCGTTAACCAGTTTCTCCCATTCGACACGTGACAGAAATGATACGGAGTTTATATATGACATAAGGTAACAGTCGAGACCATACTTGGATAGCAAAGGCATCATGTTTTTGACGAATCCACACACAACGTGGCCATACAATAACAACTGATAAACTATGTGAAGGAATATCTTGAGCGGAGTTTGATGGTCAAGTGGGAGATGAATGAGTTTCTCGACAAAGCGCAATTTCTTCAGCGTGATGATGATGATGTTGATGATGTTGATGATGATGATGATGATTGCGATGATAATTGATGATGATGATGATGATTATGATGATGATGATGATGTTGATGATTGCTGATGACGAATACGATCGCGATGATGATATATAGGGAGAACTATATGCATATTGTTATGATGATGACAATGACTATAATGATGATGATTATGTGTTGACGATGATGATGATGATAATTTAGAATGATGATCACGATGATGATGATTATGGTTATAGTGATGATGATGACGTCTGATGATAATGATTATGTCTGGAATGATAACGAGAGAGATATACACAATACTTTCTTGAAACATGTACTCATTTGAAAACATCTACTCCCGATTACATGACATGGTGAAAATGGCCGTTTCCCCTTTGTTGTCTCCCGAATAATTTCGGAGGACTGTTATAATCAGCACGTCCGTCTGTGCATGTGTTCGTGCGTGCGTCCGTGCGAGTGTCCATCCTTGACCGTATAATAACTTGAGCAATATTCAACAGAATTTGTTATATTTGGTTCGTGGTTCACATTTGAGAAGACGCATGCCAAGTTCTAATGTTGTCACGGTACGATGATTTTTGACGGAGTTATGCCAATTATTCGACTTAGAAATCGCTGTGTTCGTGTTTTCCACATGGTAACTTGAGCAAAATTCTTGATATTTAGTAAGTGCATGTTTACATTTAATAAGAGGCAGCCCAAGTTCGAATTTGGTCACAGTCCGATGATTATTGACGGAGTTATGCCCCCTTTTCGACTTTGAAATTGCTGTTTTCGCCTTGGCCGCATGGTAACTTGAGAAATATTCAACAGAATTACTTTATATTTGGAACGTGGTTCTCATTTGGACCGACACTAGATATTGTAAGATTATGTTCTTGTTCGCATTTCGCTTAGTGAAAATACATCCGCTAAGTTCGGGTGGATTGAGAAAGTGAAGACAGTGCTACCCATCTTCTTCCATACACGACTTACGTTTACGTTCGGAAGAAATAATTACAAATGTTAAATATAGTCTCATTAATCAATATAGGGGCGTTTGGGCATCAGATATGGACAATTGCAGCAGTACAGGGTTTTTAAACACAATATATGTTTCGAAATGTATTTGGATTGTCTTGACAACAAAAACAGAAGAGAATTGTGCCAATTTCGAACATGTAATTTAGACCGCCAATAAAGAAAGGAAGATGGAATGACTCTAATGTAAAATGGAACGAACATGTCCCTTGTGTAATAATTATAATATTGGCGATGAACTGCATTATCTCTTCGAATCCAACCACTTTATGGATGTTAGAAATCGTTTTCTCCCGGCTAAATACACCAGAAAGAGACATGCGACCATCGATATTCTTGACGACTTTTTTAATATGACCGATATAGCATCCCACAGCCGACTGTTCCTTTCCGGGAAATTAACCGTTAATTTTAGATGCAAGAATTACATAAAAGCTATATTAATTACGTTAGGTAGTAATGACTATATATAACTGTTGTTGTTGTTGTTGTGTTGTTGATAAATATTAAGAAGATGACAAAAATGACGTTGATTGCGATGGGCGACGACGGCGAAGACGACAACAATGCTGTGATGATGTTGTTGATTGTAATGATGATGAAGACCATACCGGTATATGACGATGACACTGCTGATGGCGACGACGACGATGATGATGATGATGATGATGATGGTGACGAGGACTGTATAATGTTGTTGTTGATGCTGATAATGTGATGATGATGATGATGAAGATGATGACAATTACAATGATGGTGACGACGACGATGATTACGAATAGACTCAAAGCGGGAGGTCGCTGTACATATCATGTACATAAAAATTGTCTTCCTTCTATCATTCTTTTGTATATACACTATTTTCTCAATATCATGTAATGTGTTTATGGATCAGATTATAATAGTAAAAATTGGCTACCCTCTGCCATAAGAAAATGGCAAGCAGTATTTAAACCACGATCGACTGTCTTACTATATAAATAAAGCCATCTGTTTAAATTTTACATTTAATCAACACCTGTTGATTAAACGTGCCTACTGTTGATTAAACTTCGCAGAGTGGATTAAACTTTCTCCATACAATTTGAACGGAAAAGTGTTTATCCATCGCATTGTAAAGATCGTGGCATAAACTTCGCAGAGTGGATTAAACTTTCTCCATACATTTTGAACGGAAAAGTGTTTATCCATCACATTGTAAAGATCGTGGCATAAACAAAATATACGCATAGTGTTTCTGAATAACAAATTTAATCCACTCGTGGGATTGGCGATTTACACCACTCGCTGAAGCTCGTGGTGTAAATCGCCAATCCCACTCGTGAATTAATTTTTTTATTCAGAAACACTATGCGTATATTCTATATATAATAGTGGCATTTTTGTAAATAAATGTATATATGTTATACTTGATTCTCGATATTCGCCACTTAATTGTGGTGTTGAGTTAAATAAACAATAATTAATTCAAAAATATTCAAAGTGTAGCTCATTAGAAAATTCCATGTTGCTGTAACTACACCCATGGTTACCCCTTTATTTACATGCAGACGACAGACGGTATAATTGATAATACAAATGCTGAAGGAGTCCTATGCATTAACGGGAAATGTTCAGATATAGTAAATTCAACAAACGGTTTGTTGAACTTATTATCTGAACATTGCCTAATGGAACTACTCGTCAATGGGCGTTTATATTTCTCAATATGAATTTATGTACATTCGATCAGAGAATAGAGCATATATAAATAAATAAAGGAGTAATTGGTCCTGTTGAATTGCAATACAGAGGATCTACAACGAGTCCCCAGTTTATAGCGGAATTTACAAAAAGGCTCGGTCCAGACCTAATTTACTAGACGATAAAGATAGTAGTTGGGCCCGGGATGCTCGAAATCGAGTGATCTTTTCCTTCATCCTACGATTTGTTGATTTGTTGATATCTGAATATAGAAAATCGTCATGTCCGAACAAGACGAGTTTTGCACTAGACGAGTTTTGTAATTTCCGCTATAAACTGGGGACGAGTTGTAGATTCTATTTATTACATTATCCAAAACATCGACAAAACATACTTAAATCAACAAATGGGACGCGAAACTAACATCGGCTTCTATAAGGCATGCGATGACGTTACAACGTAACTATTCATTGTTTGCCTGTTTAAAGAAATAGTCCCAGATAAATAAAGACTATTTGGTGCAAAACTCTTCATTCCTGATACTTTGTTGGAAAATAGTGAAAGTCATAGTATTTTGAGACGTAGCGTACGGAATTTTAACAGACGACAAACCGGAAGTCAAATGTCACCTATTTCCTCTTATATGTCATGTTATTAACGAACGTTTAATATAATAATTTATAGAATGGGTTTATTGAATGGAATAAGGTTAGGATCATGTAATAAATATGATGTTGGTGGTTCATGCTGAATTGTTATCTCATATATATATTTGAAGACCTCTGTCTGTTTGTCTGTATGTTTGTCTGTATGTCTGTATGTCATTTATACAAATCAACGATTCTCGACCGATCGGGACGAAACTTGGTACGTGTGTGTAGTTTGACCAGGCGGTCGACGTTGTGGAATTGGCGAGCACGTGCGGCGCCCGCTTCGCGCATGCGCAGACGAGATCTCGGAAACGGGTAGAACTATCGACTTGAAATTTGGTACGTGTGTGTAGTTTGACCAGGCGGTCGACGTTGTCGTATTGGCGAGCCCGTGCGACGCCCGTGCAGCGCATGCGCAGACGAGATCTCGGAAACGGGTGGAGCTATCGACTTGAAATTTGCTATGTGAATGTATCTTGCCCCGGATACGAATTTTATCGGGTCGCCGAGCCCGTGCGACGCAAACTTCGCGCATGCGCAGACCAGATCTCGGAAACGGGTGGAGCTATCGACTTGAAATTTGCTATGTGAATGTATCTTGCCCCGGATACGAATTTTATCGGGTCGCCGAGCCCGTGGGACGCAAGCTTCGTGCATGCGCATACCAGATCTCGGAAACGGGTGGAGCTATCGACTTGAAATTTGGTTTTTGAATAGCCCGGACAACGTCGGGCTCATCGGCTAGTCTCTTATATATTTTGAAGACCTCTGTCTGTCTGTATGTCCTTTATAGAATCGAAAACGGGTTGACCGATCGAGACCAAACTTCCTATCCAAAGGTAAAATCCCACGGGAATCGTCGACGTCGCATTTTGGAGAAGCCCAGAGCACCCATTCTCCACTCTCAGTCACAGAAAACGGCACTGTGGTGGTTAATCAAGTGATAATTTAATGAGCGTTTGTTTTTGACGCATCGATATAAAGAGCGTTTGTTTACCATTCAACGTTATTAGCATCTGCAGAGAGATATACGGGAACAATACTTTTGAGTGATCTCGGAAACGGGTGGAGCTATCGACTTGAAATTTGGTATGTGAATGTATCTTGCCCCGGATACGAATTTTATCGGGTCGCCGAGCCCGTGCGACGCCAGCTTCGCGCATGCGCAGACCAGATCTCGGAAACGGGTAGAGCTATCGACTTGAAATTTGGTTTTTGAATAGCCCGGACAACGTCGGGCTGGGTAGAGCTATCGACTTGAAATTTGGTTTTTGAATAGCCCGGACAACGTCGGGCTCATCGGCTAGTCTATTGTATATAACAGAATGAACTGCTATGATCTAGGTTGGTCCTGCTGAATTGCTATCACGTTGATGGGTCCTGTTGAATTTCTATGATTCTCGTGAGCAAATTGATCATGTTAAGAAAATGTACTGCTATAATTTCTAAAATTGTCATTTTAACGGTGTTTGGAGAACTCGAGCGATTTGAGAAAAAGCCACTGCCTGTATGAAACATTCAGGAGCATATATATATATTTAAATATTTGTTTAACGGCTGCGCTGATGTTTTCAAAATGACAGGAATTGCAATCCTGAATGTGGTCGGTTCGCAACAGTTAACACAGCCAGAGCCGCCAGTAATAAAATATTTTACAACATACATGTTTTTGAATGTCTTATGATGGCCTATCCTAGATTCATTCAGATTAACCGAAAACGACAATCTTAGAAAACGTTAACATCATGTTTCCCCAACAGCAGCATAGCAATTCAGTAGGACCCACCATGTAGCATCATCTAGAATTAGCAGGACCACTTAACCAGATGTGAGCTAGTTTCCTGCAGCCATACATCGTTGTCTCTTTTGTTTCGCAGACCAAGCATCTGGCGGGGCATTTGACCACTTTAAGGAGCATGGCGTCCCGTTCTCCATTACCTACGAACTGAGACCGTCCGGGTCGGAGGGGCAAATCGGGTTCCTGCTGCCAGAGTCGGACATTTCTGACGCACAGGAAGAGACATGGGCTTCGATCGTGAGTTTCGCGGAAAGCTTCTCGGGTTACGTGAAAACCAAAGAAGACGATTGGTGAACAGCATGCTCAGTCTTCTCGGTCTCTGGAGAGCGTTATTTGTTCGAAAATAGAGATGCTTCGCAGTCTTTCGATTAGCAGTTACGACTATATTTAGCCATCCGTCGTCGTACAATTTACGTCGGACCTAAACTTCGTTTCGCTAAAATGACGACGACGACTAAGGGTCAATCCACACCGGGCGCGAGCGCCCGATTTTTACGGCCGATTTTTATATTCACACCGAAAGCGTCTATATCGCTTCGTCGCGCACGATGGTTTGGGTAGATAATCATTTGAGTGCATCATTTACAGGCAGGTCACAATTACAATGTATATGGGAATTTTAATCAGAATTTGCTAAACATGTATACATGTAAGAGTTTTTAAAACTCATTTAATTGTCAAATATAGTATGTCAAGTGGAATGGTGCACGATCTTCCTAAATTCTCATAACAATTGCATTTAATTGTATTTCATTCTAAAATTCCAGTTTTTTTTTTTTTTTTATCGGGGGGGGGGTGCAAATTGAGGGCAAAGTGACCTCACAAGCTTGGAATGGTTGGAACCACAACTTAACCAGACGATCCTGTTATTGCGTCGAGCTCTTTCCATGCATTTTCTCTTCCCATTTATCCTTGCACTTCAGTTATCAGCATGTCGTTAAAGTCATCCACCACCTTTGTTATCGCGACGACGAATGAACGAGTCACCTTCAAATAGGAGGAATACGCGCGTATAAATATCCTATTTGACAGCGACCCAATTATCCCGCTGGTTTGAACTGCTACGGACGACAAAAAATGGCCGTTATAATCGCGCGCTCGTGTCCGGTGTGGATTGACCTTAAGATTATTAAACTAGACAACCCGTGGCTGATCGTGCACAATGAGATTTTCGTGATATTTGTCGGCATGTTTCGAATGTGATGGTTCTTTGATATAACAAACCTAATTGACTGCGTGGCTGTATATTTAAAAGGTTTTGGTATAAACCGAAAAAAAATGAAAACATATCGATTAGGGCTCCGCGGTTACAGTTAGAATGTGCAGTATTCTTGTAATCGTAACTGCTATAACCGCGAGTTTACGAAACATCTCTACGTATAGCCAGACGATATGATCAGCTTATTACTTATTCATTATTTCCACACAAGAAATGTTGCCACACCTCGCGTAGGTCTGGTAACTGTACTATCTACATATTTCACTTGTTAGATGGACGGGTCAGGCACTTCCGAATATCAATTTTCAACCACAGATTTCTGCTTTTTGTCTACATATGCAATTTTATGCCCAATATGCTGAATACAACAAGAAAATGTTGCTTTCATTTGGAGCAAAATTATTTGAATGTCAAAACTGGTTTGATAACTTCTAAAACGTGTAATGTTAGCGCTCTATCTCTCTAATCTGCTTGACCAAAATAAGTTACCAGTTTCTCTGAACAATTTAACAATACCACGAGACGTTTCATCGACAGATATGCCAAGTATTATCATACTATATATTAGCGAGGTCTGTGTGAGGTAAGCTTACAATTATAGCTTTTAAAATGTTTTTCCCAGGCCAATTTACAAATGTTTGTGACTGAAGTGATTTCAGTATAGCACACAGGCTCTAGATTTTTATAGAGACTGAAAAGTCGAGTTCATTAAAATCAGGACCCGAGGCGTTTATATATATAAACTGATCATATCGAATTTACATGTTTGTCTGTGTCAATTATCCCGTGGGCTCGTATGATAAAAATCATTACATGTGATACTTTCACATAAAAGTAAGAAGAATGTCATACATATAATCTGCTTTTGGAGTTGGTATGTTCATATCTATGGGTTCAAGACTTCATTAGAAATAAAAGCGTTTTACAATGAAGAACACAATTTAACCTAGCTGACGAATTGTTAGTTCTGTATAGCAGATATCCATATGGGTTCAAGACTTCATTAAAAAATAAAAGCATTTTACAGTGAAGAACACAATTTAACCTAGCTGACGAATTGTTAGTTCTGTATAGCAGTGGCCATACCTAATATATAAACATGCCGTGAATGGACCACCGATGGCCAATTGCCGCCACCTTTAATGGGGCTTTGATGGTTTTCAATTTTCTAAGAAAACTGAATATATGCTATAAATAATTCACAAACATTATTTGTAGGCTGCCTACAAAATAAATAGTAAAAAGAAAAGTTAACGACAAATGTTCATGGCATGCCATCATCAAAGGGTCAGTAAAGTGCCATGTATGGCTGCCAACGCTCTTCTGCTGTCTACCTAGATTGTACAGTCAGGATTTGTATTAAAGGGGACTAAAGTCCTTCGAAGTTCATGAGAAATAACACTAAAGTCTATAAAAACAACTCTCAACAACAAGTACATTAAAAATAGATTGACTTAGTTCTTATTTTCATTATTGATAACTCTCCAATACTGAGATTTCGCATGTCAAATCAATTGTTATATAAATAGTACTGCTGAAGTGGAATTACCGAAAAAAGTCCAACGAATCCAATATAGAGGATACCAACGTTTATTCAAAACTTAACGGTAAACATTTGAAAAAATTATGAAAATCTTATTCAGACTAAAATATGCACTTACTGCATGTTTAGCGATGTCTGCTGACAAATCACTGTAGTTTAAACATATTTATTTGTCTAATTTTATAAAACATAACAATGGTTTCCAACACGCAATAAATACATTCTCGCGAAATTTATCCTTGCGCAAATATAGTTCGTTATTGGATAACTGACAATAATGAATATATAAGAACAAAGTTGCTATATCTATTTATCCATGTCCTTCTTTGGGTACGTTCATACGCTGGCAAGTTTGCATGGTATGTTTTTGCGGGCATTTCATCATAGAAAACCACATGGTGCCAGAATATGAACGGAAACATGCACATAATTATAACATGTATCTTTACCAAAGCTAACGACACGAGAAGTAAAATTTATGTAGTTCCACTTTTAACGGTGCTACTGTAATTTGCCTTCAAATACCTGTATGATTTACTCTTGCGAGATAATTGCATGCTGTTTACAGGCAAATTCCGGTAGCATCGCTGAAGGTGGAACTACAGAGATTTTAGTTCGCTAGTAGTTAGATGTGGTACAGATGCATCTTTTTGCTTGTTTCCGCTCATATTCTGGCACCATATCGTTTTCTACGACAAAATGCCTGCAAACCATACCGTGCAAACTTGCCAGTGGCTATTGGTTGTTTTACATACTTTTATATTTTGTGAATATTTACACACTGTGAGCGCTTTGGTCGCTTTAAGTGCACGTGAAGATCTTATAAATGCCCCATTTTGATAAATGTTTTTAAATAAGCTGCACATTTATTAATTGCAAGCATTTAAAGGCCCAGTAATCACCCCAGACCAAGTGGTACTGCAAATGTGCTATGATGAGGTTGGGTCCTGCTGAATTGCAATGATGCTGTTAGGACAAACTGATGCTGTTAAGAAAAAGTACCGTTATTTTTTCTAAAGTTGTCATTTTTGTGGTTTTAGAATAATCAAGGAAAAGCCATTATTTGTATCAAATATTCGAGAAACATATATTTTGCGAAATAGTTGTAATACTAACTGTATTAGTTGTTGAAAATCGACTCGAATCAATTTGGCTATTCATGTCGTTTTGCAAACACCAGCGCAGCCATTATTAAATTTTTCAAAAATATATATGTTCTTGAATGTTTCATACAGACACAGGCTTTTTCTCAAATCCCTCCGATTAGCAAAACACCACAAAAATGACAACTTAAAAAATAACGGTACTTTTTCTTAACAGTATCAGTTTGCCCTAACAGCATCATAGCAATTCAGCAGGACCCACCAGCATCATATCACATTTGCAGGACCACTTGACCAGGGGTGGTAATGGTAGTCTGTTGGACATTTAATAACGGCTCTTTGCTGACATATCTATGACATATTATACTACTGGTCCTTTACTGGTATATGCTAATGGCCCACTGCTGGTATGTACTAGTGGCCCTTTACTGGCATACGTTAATGGCCTCTTGAAATGTGTAGAGTAAAGGGCTTTCTTTATTTCATATGAATAGGTGGAGCTATTGGCCAATAACAGTGTCTATTCTATTCTCCCCTGAATGGAATACCATTTTGATGTCGGATGGTGGTGACAGGAGTTTTATTTCGATATAATGCATGTAATATACCCAGTAAATGTTCATTAACTAAATCATCTTTGTCGTAACATCTTGATCGTAATCGATATCACTTTACATACTTTAAATTGTGATAAACGCCAACGGTTGATGACAATTCGAATAGTATATCTTTATACTTTTGATCATAAATTACAGATCTGGTGTATTTCGCACCAAATCTTATTCGCCGATTGGTCAAAATTTTCACATACCCAGAATAAACACCAAAAACGAACTGGTATCACGTGACAAAAACACATGGATGACCGATTGTTCGCGAATAGCAATAAAACTAATGTTGGGCTAATATATATAACATGTAGTGCTCCGCGGATTTATCTCCGAACTCGACACAGATTTCAGAAATAAGAAACACCCCGGTCAATATTATGAGAACAATGTGGAAAACAGCAATGTGGCTATATAAATATAAGAAATGAACGAAGTGGCGGTGTGTTTTAGTGTAGAATACGGCATTGTGGCGGTGGGCGTTAAATTCACACAAAGTGCCCTGACTACCACATCACTGAATATTTTTAAGAAAAAATACTTGAGGCGGGTCGCGGAAATTCTCGGAGCGTAGCAAGAGGGAGAACTCTATCAGTTAGAATTCACTACCTAACTTCTTTTAATTATTAATGATGCTTTGTTGTCATTTTAATTATTGCGCGAATAAAACATTTCCAACAAGGCAAAATGTAATTTCGATTAAGATATTATGATGGGCTAGATCAGGAATAAACAACTTTATTTTGCCTTTACAGACAAATAACATACCAAATCTTCAGTTTTGTCTGTCTTTTATTCAGAGAAAACGGTATTTGTGGTCTTGAAATAGGGTTTTATATAAATTATGTTGTTGTTGTTGTTGTTGTAATTGTGACCCGAAAGAGAAACACCAACTCTATAAGAGGTGTGTATAGAAATACGGGATAACGTGCATTGGTTGATATATGGGCCACAAATATGTGACGTATAGGTGAATTGAATTGTTTGAATTGTTTAATGCGTAAAGCCACCATTTAAGGTGGAACATACACAAAACTTATATACACTATATATATACATGAGATATTTCAGTAAACATATTAGCTCTTGAATTGGTTCACTGTCGTAGCTATTAGAGCGTTTTCTTTACTGGCAACGATATACGAGATATCCGTCTGTTCCCTTAGGTATACATTATTTGATATAAGTCGACATGAAAGTCCAGTCCCCCCCCCATTATATGCGATATATTTTATATACATTTAATTTATGGCTGGAGTCATAATTAAATTACGAATTTCCGTGTACAAGACGTAATCAAATTAATTGACGGATAGTGGATTGGGCACCGCGTGGCACACATAACATTTATTTGATGCATTTGCTGGAAAACTGTATATAAATTACTCGCATACTTTGTATTTTCGCATTCCGGCTAATCTGCCATCCGTACCATTACTTCGTACTCAACAGACTTTAAAATAATGGAAATCTGGTTATCTTATTCTACAACTCAGATACTCTAGACACCAACAACAACATTTGAGTACAGTATCCCTTTAATGTGTTCATGGGTAGGATCTGATTATTTACATGTATATATATAGAATATATATGGTTGTTGTATGGTGTCAAATCAGACAGAGCATCTTTACGGCCGATACAACACGATAGTAGCAACATTCCCTTTGCGTAACTAATAAGTTTCTAGGTGACATTTACATGAGATCGTGACTGTGAGTCAGTTGTCTGTTTATACGAATGTATTTGTTATACCGACACTTCGCGGGCCCTCTCCCACATAACTCGACCCGACACATATTAATGATACGACGCATGACAAGGTTAAATTTGACTGACATCTATATCTATAAGGTGGAGCCCACGAAACAGTTAGTCATAGCATAGTTTTGCAAATAAGAGCACTGCATGCCAGACACGATATAATGCGGCTTAATACGCCCGATGGCGTGTTTTAAATCCATATCAGATAGATACCATTACAGTTGGAATTATCATCCGTAAAACCAATACAATTAAAATATCGAAGTTAAAAAAGCAAACAACTCAGGCAAAAACATTGGATAAATCCAGATCCTAACACTGCTTGAAGTTGACCTGTATTTTTTGATTGCAAATCTGCATATCAAGTTTCGTTCCACTATTATTAAACATTAACTCAATTTTCATCCGGAAATGAAAATTTATCCCAAATTACTAAAATAGCCCCACCTTTTGGTAACACGACGTTCTAAAGACGTAGTCGAACACTTGATGTGTCGTAATCTACCCATATATATCAAATGTAATGTAATTTAATTCGATAGAACTGACGTTGTCACAGAAACGAAATAGAACGAATTAATGGACAGTCAGATCGACGGCCATATGTCAGGTGGATCGGTATAACAATGGTGTATGAAAATTAAATCGCCCAGAAGTAAAGCTACACATTTGAGCTGGTGCTTTCACAGTAATCAACAAAATATTACCAAATAGAGCTCAAATACGTGTTTATTTTCTAAGAAAAGACACTGTGAAAGCATCCTTCCATAATTCTTACAAAAGACAAAGCATATTTCCTTCCAGAAAGAAGATATTGAATTTATTATAACAGTATTACCTTTAAATTATTATTTGCAAGAGCTCAACTCAACTTGATTCATTTTTTTTATAAATATTTGTGGAACTCAGTGAAACCCTCATTGTCTCATTCGTTATACCGCAGTATGCGTCCCGACAAAACTGGCAAACTCCAAGTCATTCATGCAGTGTGTTATCCCCCGATATGTTGGTCAAACCATTACGCACCTTTGGGTCTATTTTTGGAATAGGAAAATCCATAACAATGGCTGTCACCACATGTCACTTGTGTAGTTTCTAATAGTGTTTTCTTGTCTAACTTCTGACAAATCTAATTTATTCCAGCTTGTAGTCAACATATTAAGTACACAAAAGAGAAGATTACCTACAATTTGAAGTTGTTTAAGCGAGGTATAGCCGAAGGAATACCAAGCTCGATTCAGAAACAGATTTTTATTTACTTTTGGCTAATCGGCGTAGGAGTAAACTGTTGTCGAACGGACTATTTTACGCTACTATATCGGACAATTTCCGACTAATTTGATATGATCGGGCCAATCTTTAATTGAATGAGGGTAGTTTAGTTGATCAGAATAATGCAGAATGAATTGTAACCGACAAAATATTTAATAAAAATATGTGAGAAAAGATTACATTCTGTACATGACGGCAGTGGTCAACTCGGCATAGCGAGGTTGAAATTATGCCGAGCTTGGATTGTTGCTCCAACATTATGCAGAAATCAGAATTACACTATATACGCCTACTATACGGTCGCACACTGGCACATTTGGTTGGAGTCTGTCAATTCGTCTTTGGTTGGTATGCACGGCGGCAAGACCGCATTCTTTTCAAAATATGTTCTCATATTGACTAATCTGCTCGGATATAAACACCTCAAATAAGTAAGTTCCCCCTTACATAGTACACTGTATATCTCTAACCCTGCTGCCGCTTTTCAGAAAATTTCACATGCATGATTATTCAGTGTAATTGGATTGGTGAAGTGAGCTAATGTCGACCCGTTGAGTGATTGCATACTTGAGTTGGCGCAGATGTAGTACTCAATTGAAAGTCGCAAAACCGTTGTGAGGGTAGAAAACTCATTTAAAGACCCGTGTAAAAAAACAGCTTAGTTCTGCATGTAACCCCATGTCACTACACGAATTGTAACCACGTTCCCTCATTGTAGTACGGAGCTCATGGACACTGGATTCAATAATGTCACAAGGCTGTCAATTCCTCTTGCAGTAGATCAGGAATGTCATACACTTTAGTGTTATTAACCACTCGTGTGTAGTCTTCTCACCCCCTTTGGTGCCACATATAGGTGCCAAGTCAACAAGTGGAGGTCAATCAGTCGGTATCCGATAATTCTGGCATTTGAACATAACCAAATATCCATCATACTTGAACATTTCCCCTCTTAGTGAACCCAGTGATTTTGACTCTTCCCATTCAATTGGTGTTCGTTCAAGGAAGTAGCCACTCACAATATCATTGGTTATACAAATATTTGTCCCATACAAGCGATTATTTTCTCAGTTTCAACGCTTTCTGATAACTATATAATTCTGAAGATAACTTCGAAAATATCAGGAGGAAAGTTACTTTTGTTGAGTTGTTTATATATCCCACTATAATCCGATTACGCGGTGGTGTGAAAATAAAACTTCTAATCATACATGTTTGCCTTATAAATTCAAATATTATCATTGGAGGAAGATAAATAAAAAAAAGACATACTATTACACATAGATATATAATAAAATGTACATATATTCACGCCTAAATTTGGCTTAACCCTTTCTGTACTAAATGGATTCTGACAGTTAGTTAAAAAAAAGTGTACACCGGAATGGTCTATTATTGATTTGCGGGGATGTACAGGTAATATAAGCAGACGGCAGATAAATAAAAGTGAAGAAGGAGTAATATTTATTAAGGGAATTGTTTAGATAATAAGTTCAACGAAAGACCTATGGTAGTTTGTTGAACTGCTTATCTGAACATATCCTATGGGATAACTAATCACCAATTATGCTTTTGTATAGAACGGGTTAATAAGAAGTGATTGATTGACTACTGGGGCGTGACTAGAGTGTGTTTGTGGCTAGTGCAACTGCTAGTCTTTGATGACCAAAATTCCCAACTCAAGGAAAACTAATTTGGGTACCCTCACCCAACTGATATATTCCCAACTGTTCGGATAATTCCAACCTAACAACCCGATCATAGAAGAATTTCCACTAATTGGCAATTTAGTCTAAACATTCGGCCGCAAGTCGAAACACTTTTTGATTTGATAATAAAAAACGGACATATTTCACTAAACATTGATTCGATAATTAAACAACATCAACCTATTATCGGTCTGAAATTTCCAACTGCTGTTCGTGAAATTTCAACTGGCATGAAATGTCCAATGGTCCAACTGGATGAGCTGGACGTATAGTAACCTTAGATTATCGGGATTGTACTTCAATATTTGCTAGATTTTATAGTGTAACATCTGATACTTCTTAGTGAACCTATTGAACACATTACATAAACTCGATATAGATATAAATATATACATGTATATACACTTTCTACATTCTCTCTCCTAAATTTCCTGAGTTATATTCGTGTGTGGTCAGGCCACGCCGTCACTACCTCAGCAGAAATGTCCTGACAATAATACCCAGACTGAAACTCAAGAGCCAGGACAGACTCCGTAACCGGGAGCCCGAGTTACACAGGTCCGAGTAGCAGTAGCATCTAGATACCAGACCACCTGGTGTCTTCTGAGTGTAGCAGCCCTCCGGTCTGGAGAACAAGTCATACTCCACACACGCGCGGGAGATCTGCTCTGCGTCTGAAAGAGAACATATTATGTCCATCAGACACAACAATAAATACACTACATGTGGACAAGAAATATATCATGCGATGAATCTCTACTCAATGTATAGATCATATTCGACCAGTACAATAACCTGGGAACTGTTTGTTGTTCTGGGAGGGAACATTATAACATTGAACAAACAAGGTAGATACTACATTTCTTTGTTAATAGTTGTTCCTTAATAATCTACTTCACAGTAGGGGGTGTTCCCAGTTCGAGATTGCATGCTTTTGGTGACTTTTGTCAGCCGATATCGCAATAAACATTGAATTAATTATCCGGGATAAATTCCATGATTGTAAGCAATGCTAAGCTCACACCGACACAACGTCACTTAAACCGTGCAACTTCGAGTTGGGACATTCAAATTTGTCACCTCAGCGCCATTTTAACTTCGGTGATCCGAGGAGAACATGATCTAGGTAAGAAATAGATCTTTCCTAGATCATACCAAGAATCTCTACCCCAGCTACACCCGTAGGGATCATATTCCAACAAACCTGGGAACTGTTTGAATTTCCCTGTCACAACATCAAACAGTTCCCAGGTTTTGTATTGGTGGAATATGATCTCTACGGGTGTGTAGCTGGGGCAGAGATTCTTGGATTGATCTTGGTAAGAAATGGAAGCGATAGGCCGTTGCGGTTTGCAACTGCCTATTGTTTCTATATTTATTACCTATCTCTCATATTGTAACGGTAAACAGGTGTTGTTATAATATAAAGCATACATTGGTTATAAAGGATAATGATATTTCCCTCAAATTGATTGTTTGAAATTGAGATTTTTTTTAAATCACGAATGGGGCGCCTCCTTAAGCAACGAGGAGCACAGTTTCTGTTTGGACGGATGAACACTGAGGAATTATGTAGTATGTATATCTCTGCGAGTCATGATCTGTGCAATGAGTTCCAATGAAAACATGACCGTAGATTTTTAACGGCGCTCAAATTTCGCGCCGCTGACTAGTGTTTCCCCAGTTCAATCAATTTAATGATGAACTGGTCATAAAATTGACATATAGAGTTACAATTTCAAAAGTGTATATACAATATTTTAAATTGTGCATGCGTGAATTCGCAATTACTTCGCCCCACTCATGCGTTGAACGAGTACCTGGTGGGAATTTGATGGATATTTCCAGTATGGTGATCCTTCTATACACACGCATTCGCCGCGTAGTGCTACTTGTTTGTGGCTTCTTTGTCCATTGGCTTGAGTCACATGTACCATAGGAGGAATGGCATAATTGTTGTGCTGGTTTACTATGGTGGAGTTTGACAACAACTGGCTATAGTTAGTTATGTCACTCGCTTCTTGACCCGTCCATGAGTCTGCGAAGCTCTACCGGGTTCGCTATCGACCCTCTTGCGAATTTCTCTGCGTGAGCACATTAACCCGCCAGGTCTTGAGGGTGGTTGATATCTACTACACATGTCTGTTCGCAGTGTCATATTGTTCAAGATTACATAAAAGTTCACTTGGTAAGTTAATGAATAAGCCCGTGAACTTCTCGGTGGATTTTCGTTGATGCTCATATTTACAAATTATGCCGATCACAATGAAAGGTACTCAATCCCATTGGATGGTCCCATATAATCAGATTGCAACAACACCATTTTTTTAAAATGCCGTTACAGTTATCAGAATCGGTTACTTTCCCACAAATAATGCTAACCACAGTCAACTGTATTATACAATTGCTCAAAACGTGTTATTTATCAACATTTTGTTCACCGAAATTTGGCCGGGTTAACAAATATCTAATATCCAAAGCCACTTGATTTTAGAGTTATCCTTCTTCATCGGCAATTTGGCCCAAGACCGTCGGCTTGACGAATATTTGCCAAACCGCCAAAAATTACATATCTCGGGAAATAACAAATTTTAAAAATCGTTTCAACTAGTTTGATGTGAAATAGAATATTTAAAGGCTGTGTATCTCTTCCACGAACCCTCTGGACAAATTAATTTTGGGCCAGATGTCACTAGGGAAATTCATGAATTACAGTAATGCCCTAAGTAATCGACTCTTTAACTACAGCAGAATTATGGGTAACTTTTCAGGATTTAGTCGGAAATATGGCTTGTTGCCATTCATCGGAACGCTCTCGGGGAGAGCTTTCCATTGAATGGAAACAAGCCATATTTCCGACTAAATCCTAAAAAGTTACCCATAATTCTGCTGTAGTTAAAGTGTCGATTACTTAGGGCATTACTGTAGGTAGAATTGGAACAGAGATAATGTGGCTATTATAAAACATTACTACATTTTTATTGAAAATATATCTTCTGAGACAATTATAATTGACATATTTGAATCACCAGCTGTTTCTCATGTGTTTGTCACGCTAACTTACATTCAAAACTAGTTTCATAGAAAATGTGTTGTTTTTGTTGTTGTTGTTGTTGTTGGAAGTGGTACAATTACGAGGTAGAACATCGTTAAGATTCATGTGAGTTGGGTACTGATCGTATATAATTTACATATTATACTTACGTGTGTGTGAGAGCCATCGATCGTGGATTTTAACAACGGTTCTAGTTTTCAAACAAGCCACACACCCGTCAACCTCTCGGTAATCTGGACACGATATAGGCTTCCCTCCACCGTACACACTGCACTCAAGGCAGTCGTACGCCCCTGGAAAAAAACAAGAGTTTAGCATTTCTCATGAGTTTAAAATTTCTACAATAGACTGATGTCATCGTGGACCATACCATTTTGTAGATGGTTCTCGAGCGTCCGTAAACCGAAAGACTATATATAGTTACAAGCAGCCCATGAATATATAGAGTATACACATGTAGAACAGCAAGCTGTAAAACAGAGTTCAGTCCCCTCGCTAAGAGATGTCTGAACGCTGCCGGCACGTGTATTTTTTAAATTAAATCTAACATTTTTAATTGTAGTGTTTTGCCAGTTACAATTCATTCTGGCTTGATCTATAGACCAAATGAATATGGACAGTTCTGTTTCTCATAATAATGCAGAATGAATTGTAACCTACACAAATCTCAAATAAATAAATGCGACGTTTCTTCACATTGCGTGTAGGTGCTGGCAGCGGTAAGTCAGGCGTAGGGGACTGAACTCTGCATGGAGCTTGGTAGACCAGTCGAAATCTACAAATCTCATAACACGCATGTTAATCTTCTCCTGCGCAGCATTTAACTATATATGCACATGATTTTGGGAGAGGCACTTCGTTTTATGATGCAAGGGCCAATTTACTCTACCTCAAACTGCCTCAAACCGTGAGTTCTCCCGGTAATGCGTGTTTCAATTGTCATGTCGTATATTTCTTGATTAGGAGTGCTCCAATTCGACGTCCACATTATTGATGCGTTTAAATATGTATAAACTAGTTTCGCTTTCGCTTAAATGTGTGCATTTGATTGGTCAATGCCCTTAGATACGCTTGGTAGCGACAATCTCTACACACTAAAAAAAAAGTAGATAGATTTGGGTGGTTAAAAATTTTTCACTACTCTCCTAGTTTTTTTAGCTACTTTTCCTAGTCACTTTAGCTACCTGGAGCTGGTATTTTAAATACTGATTAGGTAGCAAAGATTCTTACATAGGTAGTTAAATGGACGAACATGACATTTGGAACTTATTCCCTATTCTTTATTTTCAAAAATGTGGCTTTCGGTCGATTTCATGGCATGGGTGGGAGGCCGGCCCCAAATACCACCAAGAAACACCCCGACCCCCACCATCACCCCCGGGGGTGCCACCCCGAGGGGGTGAAAATTGGGATATGGACAATTTTCGAGAACGGTAAGGATTTCGACCGATTTGACGGCATGGGTGGGTGGCCGGCCCCAAATACCACATAGAAACACCCCGACCCCACCATCACCCCGGGGGGTGCCATCCCGAGGGGTGAAAATGGGGTATGGACCATTCTCGAGAACGGCAAGGATTTCGACCGATTTGACAGCATGAGTGGGTGGCCGACCCCAAATACCACATAGAAACACCCCCTGGGGTGGTGGGTGGGGGTCGGGGTGATTCTTGGTGGTATTTGGGGTCGGGAATAAGTTCCAAATGTCATGTTCGTGTTAAACGGTTCGTATTCCTGATTGGTTAAACTGCATGCCACGTGATCGTTGTTTAAACTCTGTTTGAAAATATTCCGAACTTTAACGGCGGACTTTTCTCGATAACTGTCCAGTCACTCCAGTGGAAATAGCAAGGTTCCACGTCTTTCTGCCTCTGGCAGTACGCTACGAAACGACCAGATGGTACCAGATGGTACGAAACGTCCAGGTACGAAAAGTCCTGTATCAGCGCCCGGACCGTCACCACGCGGTCGGAACTTCTCTGTGTTGGATTTAGATGATTAAAATATGACATTGCATTCGTTCCCATGGTAAGTTTCTTTTGTACTATCGTATGAACACATATGCATGAGGTTTTTATAGGAAATATGACATTTAACGTCCAATTATGAAGTGATCATGGGTGATACATGTACCTCGAATATTGGAAAGGTAGATTTCCTAAAAATAATAGTATTAGGCCTACTATTAGTAAAGTGTCAGTGCTTTTTTATTAGTAATGATTAATGTGAGAAGAAAAATTTTGTGTGTCCAACCACAGTCACTGTACATAAACAGTTCTGGGTAAACAACGGATCGATATATAATGGCCCGATTCAACGATTGGGCTAAAAGTTAAAACAGTCAATTGGTGAACGTTCAGACGACCACGATTCAATCGTAAGCAGCTGTCGTAAGTGGAAAAATTTCGATATTATCGATAAAGGAAGTAACCAGTAGGCAGTAGTTGAATTGCGCATGCTCATGACAATGTTGCAAGCCAAAAAATATTATCAAGCACTGTTTTATTTTAGATGCGAAATCGTGGCATATCCTTGGCTACTTCCACTAATTGTGGCATAATCGCTGTCGTACATGTATGTATGTAAAAATCATAGCTGGATATGATTGTAGGGAAGTCAATCACATGCTTTACGAACAACTTACGATATCATGTACGACAACATCACAATCGTTGGATCCATTGGAACTTCCTATCAATGCTTACGCCTTGTAAGTTCCAACATTAGCCCTAAATGCTATTAGACACTACGCCGCCCTAATGATCAGCTCAAACTGCCCATTAGGGCGGCTGACGGCCTGCCATACCCTGTGTAGAACTATCTATTTCACAACATTTTTCATGTAAACAATGAATGCTAGCCTTATTACCTCACCATATATTTTCAGTCGGTACTCCCCGCCACAAGTTGATGCCAAAAGTTCCCTGTGTCGGTGTATCTAAATCCTTTAATCGGACATTTCTAAACTGTCTAATGTTGGTGACCTCGATAAGTCGTCCATCTTCACGTTCTTGTTGACATTTTACACAAGGCCACGTGCTCGGAAGAACTACTGGGTAATTTACTACGTCCGGTTTGGCCTATAGTCCATTTCACGAATAACCGTTTTAAACTGATTTCAAGATTTTATTGTTAGCAAACCATTACAACGGTGTGAGTGTGTAATATAGTGAAACATCCTAGTTGAACCAAGCGAACAATATAACTTCTGTCTTGTGTATATAGTATTACAGCATAGTGTTAAATGTTAGTAATTATGTAGGCCTTGAAGATTTACCTGCATATCTATAGCTAGGAAGGCCTACATACAAAATCTCATTTTATGGTATATGTGGCTTTGTAGATGTTCGCCAATCGCCATGGCTGCATGCATGTGTCATAGACATGATACCTATTAGTATTCATCGTATTTTGTTTCTTTTTATTGGCTTGGTATGCAAACTGACATTAAATTGGACATTTTCGACAAATTTGTTGTTAGATCGGACAATGGAATATTTAAGTCATCTGTATGGACGAAGGAACGATCACTAGATCTTATTGAACCATGCACGATGCCCAGCGACTGATAAGTTCACACCGACTGACATGCCCGCAGCAGTTTTTATCTCAAATAAATTGTTATCAAAAGTTCAAAACACATATTTCTGGCCGAGAAATAAGCGGAGTAAGTGTGATCATCATTTATCCACGCACTCAAGGCTTGACAAATGTGGACCTGGTTTCTATTCGACACAAGCATGGAACATTGATATAAATCTATAAGTTTCATTTTTGTCTAACAAACGGACAACTTTAATAGCTTCAAATTTTCGCGTGACGGTAATGACGGGGTACAGGGATGTCGATTTTTGATATTTTTTATATATATCAGCAAAACAAAAATTACATATATCATTGAAAGATGCATCTCCTGAATATACGGGATATGAAGATCACTCCGTTTTATCCGGAAATGTATCTGCTAACCGATAAAACAATCTCACTTCTTATAATTTCACTTTTAACAAATCGTGTGGTGGGTGAGAGACATCTCATTTGAGTGATTATGGGTATAAAGGGACGTCAAAAAATCTCAATAAAACTATATATAGATGTTCATCGAGCGTTGGCTCATAACGCAAAACATAGACTGCATGGTCAGTTTGGTTTTCTGACATTTACGACAATTTTGTCGCATAAAATAAATAAAAATACGATAAGAAACTGGAAATGTTTATGCACATTCCGGACGGGATATATGTCCCTGGCACATATTTGAAATTTCACGGAAAATATGAAAGATAACAAAGTTATAGCCTAATTAGTTTTATAGACCCCGTTCTAAATATCCCATAGAAAATGCATGCCGACGATAAGCATGCAGGGGTGCGTAGAAATACCAAGCAGAACCAAGTTGGATAAAACTAAGGCGGAAAATGACACTTAAATCATGTTATGTGCTGTATAATGGAGAAATAAACCATAATAATGCAACATGACGTGATTTTATTTGAGTTTTGTTGACTATATAGCGAGCGTAAATCAAAAAAAAAAACAGTGCTGCGATCGCGAAAACTTTTCAGCTTGGTCATTTACAGATCGCTGTGTTTGGATACTTTCCGTCCCAGAACGCAACATAAGCTCCATCCTGAGTTCAGTCTCCTACACAGGACTTACCCTGCTAGCACCTGCATGGAATGTGAAGCAATGTCGTATTTATTTAATTTTAGAAGCAAATTTGATACCTCCTATATATACATATTTATTTTAGATTTTTGTAGGTTACAGCTAATTCTGCATTATTCTGAGAAACATAAATGTCCATATTCGTTTGAAAATGGTCTAGGTCAAGCCAGAATGAATTATTATTATTTATTATTATTACAAAACACTTCTATAAAAAAAATATTTTATTTTAAAAAATACACGTGCCTGCAGCCGCAGCGTTACGACATCTCTTCGCGCGGAGACTAAACTATGTCTGCAGCTTGAACGCAACAGTCAATAGTTATTCGTGAAATGGACTATAGGCCAAACCGGACGTAGTAAATTACCCAGTAGTTCTTCCGAGCACGTGGCCTTGTGTAAAATGTCAACAAGAACGTGAAGGTGGACGACTTATCGAGGTCACCAACATTAGACAGTTTAAAAATGTCCGATTAAAGGATTTAGATACACCGACCCTATTCTTTATTTTCAAAAATGTGGCTTTCGGCCGATTTCATGGCATGGGTGGGAGGCCGGCCCCAAATACCACCAAGAAACACCCCGACCCCCACCATCACCCCCGGGGGTGCCACCCCGAGGGGGTGAAAATGGGGATATGGACAATTTTCGAGAACGGTAAGGATTTCGACCGAGTTGACGGCATGGGTGGGTGGCCGGCCCCAAATACCACCTAGAAACACCCCGACCCCCACCCATCACCCCCGGGGTGCCACCCCGAGGGGGTGAAAATTGGGATATGGACAATTTTCGAGAACGGTAAGGATTTCGACCGAGTTGACGGCATGGGTGGGTGGCCGGCCCCAAATACCACCTAGAAACACCCCGACCCCCACCCATCACCCCGGAGGGTGCCACCCCGAGGGGGTGAAAATTGGGATATAGACAATTTTCGAGAACGGTAAGGATTTCGACCGATTTGACGGCATGGGTGGGTGGCCGGCCCCAAATACCACCTAGAAACACCCCGACCCCACCCATCACCCCGGAGGGTGCCACCCCGAGGGGGTGAAAATGGGGATATGGACAATTTTCGAGAACGGTAAGGATTTCGACCGAGTTGACGGCATGGGTGGGTGGCCGGCCACAAATACCACCTAGACACACCCGACCCCCACCCATCACCCCCGGGGGTGCCACCCCGAGGGGGTGAAAATTGGGATATGGACAATTTTCGAGAACGGTAAGGATTTCGACCGATTTGACGGCATGGGTGGGTGGCCGGCCCCAAATACCACATAGAAACACCCCGACCCCCACCATCACCCCGGGGGGTGCCATCCCGAGGGGTGAAAATGGGGTATGGACCATTCTCGAGAACGGCAAGGATTTCGACCGATTTGACAGCATGAGTGGGTGGCCGACCCCAAATACCACATAGAAACACCCCCTGGGGTGGTGGGTGGGGGTCGGGGTGATTCTTGGTGGTATTTGGGGTCGGGAATAAGTTCCAAATGTCATGTTCGTGTTAAACGGTTCGTATTCCTGATTGGTTAAACTGCATGCCACGTGATCGTTGTTTAAACTCTGTTTGAAAATATTCCGAACTTTAACGGCGGACTTTTCTCGATAACTGTCCAGTCACTCCAGTGGAAATAGCAAGGTTCCACGTCTTTCTGCCTCTGGCAGTACGCTACGAAACGACCAGATGGTACCAGATGGTACGAAACGTCCAGGTACGAAAAGTCCTGTATCCGCGCCCGGACCGTCACCACGCGGTCGGAACTTCTCTGTGTTGGATTTAGATGATTAAAATATGACATTGCATTCGTTCCCATGGTAAGTTTCTTTTGTACTATCGTATGAACACATATGCATGAGGTTTTTATAGGAAATATGACATTTAACGTCCAATTATGAAGTGATCATGGGTGATACATGTACCTCGAATATTGGAAAGGTAGATTTCCTAAAAATAATAGTATTAGGCCTACTATTAGTAAAGTGTCAGTGCTTTTTTATTAGTAATGATTAATGTGAGAAGAAAAATTTTGTGTGTCCAACCACAGTCACTGTACATAAACAGTTCTGGGTAAACAACGGATCGATATATAATGGCCCGATTCAACGATTGGGCTAAAAGTTAAAACAGTCAATTGGTGAACGTTCAGACGACCACGATTCAATCGTAAGCAGCTGTCGTAAGTGGAAAAATTTCGATATTATCGATAAAGGAAGTAACCAGTAGGCAGTAGTTGAATTGCGCATGCTCATGACAATGTTGCAAGCCAAAAAATATTATCAAGCACTGTTTTATTTTAGATGCGAAATCGTGGCATATCCTTGGCTACTTCCACTAATTGTGGCATAATCGCTGTCGTACATGTATGTATGTAAAAATCATAGCTGGATATGATTGTAGGGAAGTCAATCACATGCTTTACGAACAACTTACGATATCATGTACGACAACATCACAATCGTTGGATCCATTGGAACTTCCTATCAATGCTTACGCCTTGTAAGTTCCAACATTAGCCCTAAATGCTATTAGACACTACGCCGCCCTAATGATCAGCTCAAACTGCCCATTAGGGCGGCTGACGGCCTGCCATACCCTGTGTAGAACTATCTATTTCACAACATTTTTCATGTAAACAATGAATGCTAGCCTTATTACCTCACCATATATTTTCAGTCGGTACTCCCCGCCACAAGTTGATGCCAAAAGTTCCCTGTGTCGGTGTATCTAAATCCTTTAATCGGACATTTCTAAACTGTCTAATGTTGGTGACCTCGATAAGTCGTCCATCTTCACGTTCTTGTTGACATTTTACACAAGGCCACGTGCTCGGAAGAACTACTGGGTAATTTACTACGTCCGGTTTGGCCTATAGTCCATTTCACGAATAACCGTTTTAAACTGATTTCAAGATTTTATTGTTAGCAAACCATTACAACGGTGTGAGTGTGTAATATAGTGAAACATCCTAGTTGAACCAAGCGAACAATATAACTTCTGTCTTGTGTATATAGTATTACAGCATAGTGTTAAATGTTAGTAATTATGTAGGCCTTGAAGATTTACCTGCATATCTATAGCTAGGAAGGCCTACATACAAAATCTCATTTTATGGTATATGTGGCTTTGTAGATGTTCGCCAATCGCCATGGCTGCATGCATGTGTCATAGACATGATACCTATTAGTATTCATCGTATTTTGTTTCTTTTTATTGGCTTGGTATGCAAACTGACATTAAATTGGACATTTTCGACAAATTTGTTGTTAGATCGGACAATGGAATATTTAAGTCATCTGTATGGACGAAGGAACGATCACTAGATCTTATTGAACCATGCACGATGCCCAGCGATTGATAAGTTCACACCGACTGACATGCCCGCAGCAGTTTTTATCTCAAATAAATTGTTATCAAAAGTTCAAAACACATATTTCTGGCCGAGAAATAAGCGGAGTAAGTGTGATCATCATTTATCCACGCACTCAAGGCTTGACAAATGTGGACCTGGTTTCTATTCGACACAAGCATGGAACATTGATATAAATCTATAAGTTTCATTTTTGTCTAACAAACGGACAACTTTAATAGCTTCAAATTTTCGCGTGACGGTAATGACGGGGTACAGGGATGTCGATTTTTGATATTTTTTATATATATCAGCAAAACAAAAATTACATATATCATTGAAAGATGCATCTCCTGAATATACGGGATATGAAGATCACTCCGTTTTATCCGGAAATGTATCTGCTAACCGATAAAACAATCTCACTTCTTATAATTTCACTTTTAACAAATCGTGTGGTGGGTGAGAGACATCTCATTTGAGTGATTATGGGTATAAAGGGACGTCAAAAAATCTCAATAAAACTATATATAGATGTTCATCGAGCGTTGGCTCATAACGCAAAACATAGACTGCATGGTCAGTTTGGTTTTCTGACATTTACGACAATTTTGTCGCATAAAATAAATAAAAATACGATAAGAAACTGGAAATGTTTATGCACATTCCGGACGGGATATATGTCCCTGGCACATATTTGAAATTTCACGGAAAATATGAAAGATAACAAAGTTATAGCCTAATTAGTTTTATAGACCCGTTCTAAATATCCCATAGAAAATGCATGCCGACGATAAGCATGCAGGGGTGCGTAGAAATACCAAGCAGAACCAAGTTGGATAAAACTAAGGCGGAAAATGACACTTAAATCATGTTATGTGCTGTATAATGGAGAAATAAACCATAATAATGCAACATGACGTGATTTTATTTGAGTTTTGTTGACTATATAGCGAGCGTAAATCAAAAAAAAAAACAGTGCTGCGATCGCGAAAACTTTTCAGCTTGGTCATTTACAGATCGCTGTGTTTGGATACTTTCCGTCCCAGAACGCAACATAAGCTCCATCCTGAGTTCAGTCTCCTACACAGGACTTACCCTGCTAGCACCTGCATGGAATGTGAAGCAATGTCGTATTTATTTATTTTAGAAGCAAATTTGATACCTCCTATATATACATATTTATTTTAGATTTTTGTAGGTTACAGCTAATTCTGCATTATTCTGAGAAACATAAATGTCCATATTCGTTTGAAAATGGTCTAGGTCAAGCCAGAATATTTTATTTTAAAAAATACACGTGCCTGCAGCCGCAGCGTTACGACATCTCTTCGCGCGGAGACTAAACTATGTCTGCAGCTTGAACGCAACAGTCAATAGTTATTCGTGAAATGGACTATAGGCCAAACCGGACGTAGTAAATTACCCAGTAGTTCTTCCGAGCACGTGGCCTTGTGTAAAATGTCAACAAGAACGTGAAGGTGGACGACTTATCGAGGTCACCAACATTAGACAGTTTAAAAATGTCCGATTAAAGGATTTAGATACACCGACACAGGGAACTTTTGGCGTCAACTTGTGGCGGGGAGTACCGACTGAAAATATATGGTGAGATAGTAAGGCCAGCATTCATTGTTTAGTTGAAAAATGTTGTGAAATAGATACCTCAACGCAGGGTATGGGGGGCCGTGTGGCACTAGAAATGATGAAATACATTTCTAGTGCCATCGGGTCTAAATGCTATAGGCGAGTAGATTTTCAATAAAAGTAACAATTATGACCAAGGCACATGTATTTATCAACTAAATACTAATACAAGTATGAAACCACCCACTCACCAATGTGTCATTTATCCTTAAAATGACAAATAACAGAACGTAAACACTGGCAGACATGTCTACCATAGTATGTGACCGCAACATGTCATTACACACGTTCATGAATCCTGTGGAATATCAGAACAATCCACAATTATGTCGAGTTTGAGGGGATGGCAAAGTTTGGTCAAGATGGCCACCGCGGATTGCACCCTACCTCCAGATGATCAATAATTACTCACCGGCCATATAATGGATCAACTTCATATTTTTCACACATAATAATCAATAATAAACAAAGATCTTGTCATTAGTAGAGAAATTTTAGCTGTTAGAATTTACTCGCGGTAGAGTGACAAAAAATCATGTCCCCAAATGGCGTTTCTCCAGTTCCAATGGTTAACAAACTGAACAGTCAAAATGGTCCTATAAGAATCTGGCTAGAGACAAGGAGACATCATTTTGAGGAAAAACAAGAACTTTCCCAAATACCCTGCCTGTGAAAATAGTACTGTCATCCTGAATAATGGCAAAATGTCCTCCATTTGCATTGTTTACATTCTTAGGAACTATTTTTCTTGGTATGGGAGACCATAATATCCTAACATTATTTTGCGATAGCCGATACACATGCCATGGGGGCGGGGCGGCCATGATTACAAACAAACCCATCCGTCAATACTAGAATACGATTACGAATGGAAATCGATCAGTATAGACAATCGCGCATGGGATCAAGCTTTTGATTATGCCCATCAATATATATGGGTTATAAGCTATACCGGTATGATTGTACCTGATAACCGACAATTTCTCGATTAATTTACATTCAAATGTTATTAAACGTATTTTTTTCTCCACAATGTTTTTCTCCCAGTGCACCAAAATAGAATTGACCGGAAGTGAACTCGCACAAGGAGTCCGTCGTAAAATATGACATATTTCGTCGGAATACGGTACTTTCCTATTCATAAATATGTTTTTATATACATGTAGGCTATTTGATTTTAGAATAATACAATATTCTGAAACATGTAAGTTTTCTATTTATGTGATTTGCGTAATAATACGACATCTTGTAATCTCGCTTTCGACTATAGACTGGTAATTATAAAAATAAAATATCAACATTTCCCATCTCTAAACAGCACAAAACTTCATAAATCGTGGGTAATCAAGCAGCTAAATTAATTCCAACAACTTAAATAAACTGAAAGCATCGATTTCATATCATAAACTTGCCCGATTGCATGATCGAATTGCTTTTATGGTCGATTTTCATGTACCTGCCGCGAATTAAAACATGACAACAACATCATGAACATGTGTTTACAATAGAAATATGGCGACTGGCTCCCAAGCAAAACTGACACGTTTTAGCGGACGTTTTTCAAACGATACAGTGAACATTAATCTAAAGCATAGCTCCTTGGCTCTTAACGGTATGTCACTTATCATAATGGGCTGCCTAATTGTGACGGTGTAATTTAGCCCTAGTTTATATACAACTAATGCAAGTTAATACTGACAACTAGCAGCTAACATATTCATCCATATCACCGGTATTTACGACATCCCGTTTACCCTCTCAACTTTGCTGTATTCGATCCGTCCCTGTCTTATCACTGTCACTTCAGCCCAATGCTAAACGCTCTAGTATCGCTACGTCAACTAGTACAGGTAAGCTCGCAGCTGATTGGATGACACATGGTCGCGCGTAAATTGTCAAAGGTCAATCTTGTTTCGCGGGGTTTTAGATTAGTTTGTCAGAAAGTAAAGTTGTCTTCGGAAAGTTATTGTCTTAAAGTCTTAGTTTATTTTGTCGTCAAGATGTCGTCAAGTTGTTTAGACTATCGTTGTATACAGATCCTGACATAGTGGCCTATGTCTCATTGAACTGGTATGTTCACAGTTTCTATATTTTATCGTTATAACATGTTTTTATTAATACTTTTGTCTTCAAGTAAATCACCATAGAGTTTGTCCATTTTGACATAAAGTATATTTCCTATTTTAATTATATTTTCATGTGATTACTTTTGTGAGGTTATCTCCCGATAACCTGAGATGCCAGTTTGTAGATATCTCAATTAGATAGATTGGATATCTGGCATCTCTTGTATTTTCAGGAACTCCTCAAGTTCCTTTAACATATATTTGTGTATGCACATATGCGTGCTTATCATGCAAATGGTAATATATTTGCATTTGGTTGCAGGGCCTATGATATAATATTCTATGCCATAGTGATGTATGATAACACTCTCTGTGTTATGTGAACAGACTATGCCAGTCTGTGGATGACGTTTGATTGTATGTGTTGGTGGTGATGATGATAATAATCAAGATGTGTTATTAAGATGAATAAATGCTATTGAAGACTACAAAAGGTAATATGAACTTTCCATAGACCCTGCCCACCAAGACTGAGAATTAATTGACGGAGCCCATACTGCCAAGGCTAACTTTATAAATTTAATGTCAAAGGCTCAAGGACATTTAATAATATAAATGGACCCATAGTAACCCTATGACATAATGATACTGTTGAAGTTATAGTTTTTCACATTTGAATGCCAAAACAATGGCATAATATTGCAGATATACTCTGTTTCAAAGTCATTTTTCTGGTACAAAAAGCTTTTTAGCTCACATCTATTTGTGGCACCTCCTTTAACGATATATGCTCTATATATTATCTCTATGTTGTTATATCTATTTCTCTCTGCTTTTATGTGAAAAAATTATGCAGATCTTCATTGTATATAGAATCTGAATGATTATTAAAGTGATGTGAAACACTTCGGTTGGGTGATCAAATAGAAATAGAGAATAATCTTGCTCAAAGTACCATAGTTATTTTTTACGAATATTAATCCAAATTGACAACGCACATCGTCATTCTGTTATTTTAATTCAATGCAATGACTCTCGATGGAGAAATCATTTGTATGTTTTTATTGTCGATAGTTGCGTCCCGAATCGAGATGTAAATATTTACAGTTGATCGTAGTTCAGACGATATTTTCTATGAAGTGGTTTCGTTGATTTCTTTGAAATTTAGTAGAAAGTTAGCAGAACGGTACCTTTCCCAGGTTGGCGTAATGCCTGAGTATACTAACTGGTCACTTCACGCACCCAAACAAGTCCATAATATGTCTTTAATGGAAGACAAAAACAATTGATTTTAGTACGATTGAGGTTGAATATATATATTTATTTTTTTCTCCCTTTCATAGGTACATGTATCATGTACTAAAAACTACTCAAATTCTATATATGGGTTGATATCTCAAAAGTGCATTCTGGCTGGATAAAAAACTAATTTTGAAACATGAATACGGAAGGAAGTTCAATATACATGATTTGCAGGTACTGGAAACGTGCAGCAGTCGCTAAAATGACATAGAAACATATGCTACTGTTAGTCTAAAAATAGAAATTTCCTACTAAATGGGCACTTGTAATTTCTGGTTCGAAAATCAAGCAATGAGAACAAGATACTCCCCCCCCCAATCACCCTGTTGCCACGTCCCTGGTACTGGGGCAAATTGGGTGCAATTGCCAGGTGGACAAATTATTGTACTTTGCAAGTACATTTCAAGAATGCCTGGACAAACATACATGTATATTATGATATCTCTGAATGATTAATCGTTAATCATTAATTTTTCACATTCAGAAAAGTTTTCAATATGCCCATTAGCGTGATCGATGAGAAATGCACTGCACTCTTAGTGTTACATGGTTGCGAGGTACATGTATATGGTACACGTACTCAGCACTAGGATGATTTTTCATTGCTTCACATGTGCTTGCTTTGACAGTGAGCTCGAACAAATATTTTGAATTTTGGAAAATTCCCAGGCCCTCCTTATAAGCTAATATAACATGTGAGATCTAAAACCCTAAATGTAAATCATGGATGAAATATGTCCACCTACATGTACTAGTACCTCCTCATAATCCTTGAAATTCTACAAATTTGTTGAAAAATACTAGCGATATAACAAGATACACCAATGCATTCATATGTTTTTGCGCATAAAACCATGAATTCCATGATATATTTGAAACTTTCAATTTGAATCTATGAATGCATTGGTGTATCTTGTTATATCGCTAGTATTTTTCAACAAATAAAATAGGTCTATCAGAATAGTTCACTATCTAAGGAGTTGTGTAATTACGGTGTCACATTGCAAGTTATGTGACAAGCTCTGAGCAGCACAGTAAAGACATCAAATCATTTTCTTGACCACATATCTACTACAAACATATTTGTCATTGATCCCTAATGGAGTTTCGCATATGTAAGAGAATGCATGATTGGCACAGGGTTTTCGCAAAATTTCAAGAAGCTCCAGTCATAGAAGGGTTATAAATAATTAAGACAGTTGTAGACATTAAACGGACATGGCTCATTCGAACCCTAAAATTTATGTTTACGTAATTCGAGAAAAGGGGTCTCAAAACATATATGCAAACCAGCATCCCTATCATTTTTGGTACGCGATAATGTGTTTCCATTGGATCTTATTTGTCCATGCGAGAATAATAGCCTCTGTTGACATGGATGTAACAATAGACCAGTTTTCCAGTTTGTTACACAATGTCAACATGAATTTTAGTCATTTACATTGATTCTTGGAAAACATTGATTTTTCTCAAATATACTCTAATCACAATTTAGTAGTCAATAATTCTCAGTTGGCTGTCGATGAACTGCAGTTAGTTAAATTCCGTAGTTGTTTTTAAATATACTCAAGCCAATCAAACAGTACCCATATCATCAAGATACAACATTTCTTCAAAATATGCTTTAGTTATCAGAATCGATGTATTGCAATAAAATAATGCTAATCACTGTCAACTATGGTATCAAATTACTCAAAACTTGTTGTTTACCAACATTCTTTCAACAAAATATGGTAGTATCATCACTAAAGTATATCAAAATTTGATCGTATTACCACTTACATCTCGAGAAATAACAAACTTCAAAAATTGATATCTGATCACTCTGAGCTTTGATGGGTGGGTTCCTCGACTCAAAGCAAAAAATTTTTGCCCCCAAAACAAAAGAAATAGTAATATAGGAGTGTCTGATCATCGGATTGAGTACCTCCTACCCAGGTGGTGAAAAATAAAAGATATGAAAAATTGATATCTGATAACTCTGAGCTTTGATTGGTGGGGTCCTCGACTCATATCTAATATTTTGTTAACCCCCGAGCCGGAGAAACACTAATTTAGGACCGAAATGAAAATTGGGAAAATATGTTTCTACTTCTAATAAAAAGGAACGATATTGAAAACTGTCACTCAAATTTTTTTAATTTTATTTCTCCATCAGTTTAATTAAAACCACCTGCCTCTGAGTCACAAGATGAAATGTGGGAAAATGGCAAACATGGTAAGACCTCCAGGTCAGGGATAAATGCTGAAAAGACAAAATAGTCTTGTCGATAAAAGTTTTGATCTAGAAAATATTTGGACTACATGTAAGTTGGTTTTTATTCCATTTTGAAGAGGAATAATAATCATATCCTCCATAACATAATCAAAATCTGATAAACCTGCTTGGAGCAAAATGTTCTATTCAAAATGGCATCCATGATGACAATTGGTATTGAAAAATGCCTATCACTTTCTGTGATAGGTGGCTTTAGGTGAATCAACTATTGCCAAGTTAGTAATAAAATGAAATATACACAAACAATGCTTTAATAGTCGTAAACGATATAATTATGTAGAATGTCTGTACCAACATGGCTATAACACACCTGTTAGGCTGTTACCCCATTTGATATTGGAATAGTTAGAAAATAGACATGAAAAATAACACCAAAAACAGTGTCTTCACCATCGGTTATAGTAGTAGAATCGGGGTAGTATAGGATTAAATTTGTTTTCAATTATTTTTCCTCAATATGTGTCTACAGTATATTGTTTACACGCCGTTCACTCAACACAACATTCAAATTATACAGCATTGCGGAACACAAAGCTAATATCTTATACTTCATATCATATCTATTTTTTCTGTGTGTTGAAAAAAATTCTTTAAAACAGTTAATCCAAGTAGATAATTAAAACAGTTCCAATGCTACGTGCATGTGCACACTGCGCACTCTCCCCATCTTTCTATTGGTTACAGTTGATTTCAACATATAAACGCGCAGTGGACGGATCTACGTAAATTGTGAAAAACTATGTGGATATATACTTAGGCCAATGAAAAAAGATACATGTTTTCCGCACGTCGACCGACCCTAAAAATAACCTCAGACCAGGGGGTCTGGAAAAATATTGCACATACATGTATAGGGCCAAAACAAAAAATTCAGACCCCGAGAAAACCATCACCCCATTTGTGCAAAAAAAATCCTCAAAATTTTGGGGGCCCACCCCCCTTTTTCATGTTTTTTTTCAAAATTTCGGAGTTTTTTTTTTAGCCGTTCATCAATACGGTAACTGTGTTAACTGCCTTTCAATCCCATTCCACTATCCTTTTTTGGTGCAAACTCTTGCTGTGTACCATTAAGACTCGAGCAATAACATGCTTAATTGGTAAACACAGATCAGAAAAACAAACTGTATTTCCAGGTGTTTCCTGTATCTAACAACAATGATAAAGCATGTAGGTACATTATAATACCCTGCTTGACAAAACAAGAGTCCACCTAACCGCGGTGCAGTTAGCGTTGCCACCGTGGCTGAAATGCAACTACTAGTACACCGCGGTTCCACCGGCTAACTACAGTTGGGCCGCGGTGTACTTGCCGTTCAGCCATGGTGTAATTGCCACGCCGCGGTGTACACTGTACGTTCATTAAACTGAAAAAAGACGATGCAAACCAGAAATCTAACCACGGTGTACATGCCGTTCGGCTGCGGTGTAGTTGCCTTTCGGCCGCAGTGTACTTGCTGTTGGGCCACGGTGTACTTGCCGTTCGGCCGCGGTGCTCAACTGCAGTTACAAACTCTGACACCGCGGCCGAACGGCAAATACACCGCGGTGCCAATGGACACTTGTTTTGTCCAGCGGGGTATGTCACAAATAGTCCTAGACCCCATTATACAGTAATGCCCTAAGTAATCAACCTCTTAACCAAAGCAGAATTATGGGTAACGTTCAGGATTTAGTCGGAATATGGCTTGTTGCCTTTCATCGGAAAGCTCTCGCCGTAAGCTTTCCGATGAATGGCAACAAGCCATATTTCCTACTAAATCCTGAAAAGTTACCCATAATTCTGCTGGTTATTTAAAGATGTCGATTACTTTAATAGGGCATTACTGTAGCCTTAATATATCGAGTGTGTTGTGTGTGACAGAACACTGGCCAGTGTAAATAGTGGTAAACAAGTCAGGGGTTCCACAATTATTTGTACATGACCAAAAAACTCTTCAGTCTTATTCACCGAGGTGGGGTGGTGGAGGGGAATTGTTTTGTTTTTTTTCAGTCTTATTCACCAAAGGTGGGGTGGTGGAGGGGAATTGTTTTTGGTTAGGTATACACAGAGATATACATGTATGGTTATTATATCCCCCGATATTAGTTGGCAGGTACCGGTATATTGTTGACCGTCCGACCATACAAACATTTTGCATTGTAACTCGGGAGTCGGTTGTCATATTTTGATGCTCTATGGCACGGTGACAGACCAGAAATGGGGAATGAATATGCATAATATCACGGGTTGTGACCATCGATGCCTACCAGAGTTATGGGCCCTGTTCGGCTTTATGAAATTCAGTCCGTTCAAAGTTTTTGCAATATAAGTGTCTGTTGTCGAATTTCCGATTTGGTTTGGTATGGTGATAGACCAGAATGATAGGGAAGGACATATGCATATATTACTGCATATCACAGGTTTTGCCTGTCAATGCATACCAGAGTTTCCGGTCTTGTTCCATCCGTAAACACATTATGCATTATTATAACTCAGGGGCTCCCGGTGGTACAGTCGGTAGAGTGCCAGGTGAATTACTCTGTCCAGTGCCGACGAAGCTGGTTCGAACCCCGTCATAGGTAGAGTGACTGGAATCATGTATCTGGGTAAGTTTGTCAGTTGCTTTCCGGGGGGTCGGTGGTTTATACACGCAGTGAGACGATTTGCAATTTGAAAGGAATATACATGTATGTCAGCTGTGTATGTCACTAATAAATTGTTGGAAAATCTATGACCACAATTTCAACCTATTTTTGGTATAAAGTTTCCAACTAAATGTTGAGTGATGTTTGACTGCAGTTGGTGGGATTAAGACCCATGCATAACCAGCCCACGTCCCACTCTGATGCCCCGTCCCAAGAGGGTGGTCTTGCATTCATCACTGATGATGAGAAATTGTCAATATTAGATCTCATTGGAAAACAGGGTTTGATCTCGTCAGGGAGGGGATACTTTTTTTTTCAAAATTTCGGAGTTTTTTTTTTAGCCGTTCATCAATACGGTAACTGTGTTAACTGCCTTTCAATCCCATTCCACTATCCTTTTTTGGTGCAAACTCTTGCTGTGTACCATTAAGACTCGAGCAATAACATGCTTAATTGGTAAACACAGATCAGAAAAACAAACTGTATTTCCAGGTGTTTCCTGTATCTAACAACAATGATAAAGCATGTAGGTACATTATAATACCCTGCTTGACAAAACAAGAGTCCACCTAACCGCGGTGCAGTTAGCGTTGCCACCGTGGCTGAAATGCAACTACTAGTACACCGCGGCTCCACCGGCTAACTACAGTTGGGCCGCGGTGTACTTGCCGTTCAGCCATGGTGTAATTGCCACGCCGCGGTGTACACTGTACGTTCATTAAACTGAAAAAAGACGATGCAAACCAGAAATCTAACCACGGTGTACATGCCGTTCGGCTGCGGTGTAGTTGCCTTTCGGCCGCAGTGTACTTGCTGTTGGGCCACGGTGTACTTGCCGTTCGGCCGCGGTGCTCAACTGCAGTTACAAACTCTGACACCGCGGCCGAACGGCAAATACACCGCGGTGCCAATGGACACTTGTTTTGTCCAGCGGGGTATGTCACAAATAGTCCTAGACCCCATTATACAGTAATGCCCTAAGTAATCAACCTCTTAACCAAAGCAGAATTATGGGTAACGTTCAGGATTTAGTCGGAATATGGCTTGTTGCCTTTCATCGGAAAGCTCTCGCCGTAAGCTTTCCGATGAATGGCAACAAGCCATATTTCCTACTAAATCCTGAAAAGTTACCCATAATTCTGCTGGTTATTTAAAGATGTCGATTACTTTAATAGGGCATTACTGTAGCCTTAATATATCGAGTGTGTTGTGTGTGACAGAACACTGGCCAGTGTAAATAGTGGTAAACAAGTCAGGGGTTCCACAATTATTTGTACATGACCAAAAAACTCTTCAGTCTTATTCACCGAGGTGGGGTGGTGGAGGGGAATTGTTTTGTTTTTTTTTCAGTCTTATTCACCAAAGGTGGGGTGGTGGAGGGGAATTGTTTTTGGTTAGGTATACACAGAGATATACATGTATGGTTATTATATCCCCCGATATTAGTTGGCAGGTACCGGTATATTGTTGACCGTCCGACCATACAAACATTTTGCATTGTAACTCGGGAGTCGGTTGTCATATTTTGATGCTCTATGGCACGGTGACAGACCAGAAATGGGGAATGAATATGCATAATATCACGGGTTGTGACCATCGATGCCTACCAGAGTTATGGGCCCTGTTCGGCTTTATGAAATTCAGTCCGTTCGAAGTTTTTGCAATATAAGTGTCTGTTGTCGAATTTCCGATTTGGTTTGGTATGGTGATAGACCAGAATGATAGGGAAGGACATATGCATATATTACTGCATATCACAGGTTTTGCCTGTCAATGCATACCAGAGTTTCCGGTCTTGTTCCATCCGTAAACACATTATGCATTATTATAACTCAGGGGCTCCCGGTGGTACAGTCGGTAGAGTGCCAGGTGAATTACTCTGTCCAGTGCCGACGAAGCTGGTTCGAACCCCGTCATAGGTAGAGTGACTGGAATCATGTATCTGGGTAAGTTTGTCAGTTGCTTTCCGGGGGGTCGGTGGTTTATACACGCAGTGAGACGATTTGCAATTTGAAAGGAATATACATGTATGTCAGCTGTGTATGTCACTAATAAATTGTTGGAAAATCTATGACCACAATTTCAACCTATTTTTGGTATAAAGTTTCCAACTAAATGTTGAGTGATGTTTGACTGCAGTTGGTGGGATTAAGACCCATGCATAACCAGCCCACGTCCCACTCTGATGCCCCGTCCCAAGAGGGTGGTCTTGCATTCATCACTGATGATGAGAAATTGTCAATATTAGATCTCATTGGAAAACAGGGTTTGATCTCGTCAGGGAGGGGATACAACCCCTTGTCCATGAGGGTTAGCTGCACCCATTGGGGAGATCTGCAATAGTCAGCCCGGTATTATAATCTGGAGATATCCTGGTGGCACCCATGTTGCAAAAGATATAAAAAAATTTAAAGACAACAGAGCAGAAATCAGGGGGCCAATAACAAGGCATGCATGTGGTCTCATAACCACAAAACTACATGAAAGTCACCCATATCAACCCAAATTGGATGCAGTATATATATATGATTATATATGATTTCATTATCTCTATATCATATATATTCGGTCTCTTTCATAACTTAGGGAAAATACATAAGTACCGGTATAGAAAGAGTTGAAGATATGGGCGGCCTTGGAGGTGGGTTTGCTGTTTAAATATTCACCTCGGTCAAAAACCACCATAAACAGAAATAATAGTAAAATATAGACAGACTTTGTTCTTATCCCAATCAGAAATATGGCAAAAACAGTATGCTATTGTAAATGTTTTCCCCTTGTTATGTAAACAGAAGCAAAAAAAGTTACGTTTTCTGACTTTTGTTTAGATCCGGATATGGTAAACATAAAGAGCGTTATTTGTTACTCTTTTCCCGATATGGAAATAATAAAGAGCGTTTATATAATTTTTGTGTGATTAACCAATAAATTACGTTGTGTTGTGTAAACAGAAGCACAACTGCTGTAACACAAGCAGGTTCTTGTTTTTGTACACCATCGTACGTCTTGACGACAATGTTATATTTACGCTCTGATTATGTTTGGCATATGAGCGGAACTGTATGTATTTTGGTGTTCCTTCCGTTGATGGCGATTTGAACAAATAGAAATATTCCTGCAACGAACGCCGCTCTTGCCTTTAATGTTCTCCAGATAATACTGAGTATCAGATGACTTTCATGTCAAATCCCATTATCATCAGCAAATTCTTGCACAGACAAGGTCTACTATCAATGGAGCGAATTTATGCAACAAACATGATAGATCTGTTGAATCTTCCCATCTAGGGTAAAGGGGGGGGGGGTCTATCGTTTGATGATATTGAGTTGGGAAAATCCTGTGCCAATGCATTCTCTTATATAAGAGTCTCCCCCGCCAATACAAGATAATACATTGGCCTAACAATATTTACCATGACCTTGTAAGCCAGTGCATTCTCTTATATATCAATTAATAATATGTGAGGCTCCATATGCCAGTGATCTTTACTGATTAGACCGTGTTGTGGCTGAGGTAGCTGTCACCCGGAGATGGAGAAATTCCTATTTTGATTTTCTATTTCTGTGTACTATTCTACATCAGAATTTCTGAGGTGTATGGGGCAAAGCCCAGAATTTTGTTTTTAAATGGTCAAACTCGTGTCAAAATTCCTTGAAAATGGCTATATTCTATAAAATCAATCAATGATAGTTAAAATTGTGATAAATGAAACGAAACATCCACTTAACTGACCCCAATTAGTCTACTTATTATGAACAAAAAGAAATATCACAAAAGGATAGACGTATTTTGAAAAAAAGTCGAATTTTTTTTGGCATATATATTTGACGAAATTTCAATGGTCATAACTTAAAAATCGTTCCTTAAATCACAACCAAATGAGCTTTAAAAACAGCTCACATCATTTGTGCTACTATCTAATGAGAAATAATTACATGTACCATTTATTGTATATGTTTCGTTATATTCATGATATTGTTACCCCTACCGTCATTTTGTAATCTAGAATGGTCATGTCTCCCAATGTTTGCACTACGAACTCCCACGCCACGGGGATCTCTATTCAAGAAATATCAATCATCAGCATATTGCTTATAAACGCCCTTGTTTATGTAATACAATTCCTTGTCAGAAAAAGCAGCATGTATCGGGGGGGGGGGATTTTTTTTTTTTTTGACAAGTATGCCAGGGTGGGTGGGTGGTCAAAGCCACCAACAAGCAATTTTTTCCGCAACTAAAAAAAAAAAATTCCTGCTTGTTTTTTAGTGTTTTGGCAATGAGTTGGGCTTCAAAACCACTTTGAATGAGAGAAATAATGTAATTCTAACTGTAAACTGACTGCAGGCAGTTATCGTGTTGTATTTTGTTGCAAATTTTGAAATCCAAGATGGCCGCTGGCAGCCATGTTTTTTTGGCCGAATAACCTAAAAATGACTCATTCCTATTTACATGTCCATGTTAACATCCATGATAAATAGTATGCACAGAAATTCATATACAGCTGTTTACAGTGAATTTCCCCCCGCAAATCTCTGTTTTAGTGTTAAAAGCTTGGGGGTGGGTGTCAAAAAATTGTCGAAAAAACTGCCGAAAATGGAAACAAATTTGGCGGTGGGGGTGGGTGGGTTCAAAAAATGATCGAAAGGGAAAAAATGCCATACGTGCCTGAAATTTATGCATGTATTGGATCAATGTACTTTCTCCTTGCATATTATAAAACTGTTTAAGTCGGTTATAACTTATTGGACTCGCTACCGTAGGCTACCGGACATTCATAAACTAAATGGTCCCGGGTTATGCCCTTGACCATCTTGGCTTCTAGTTTACGAATGTCCAGTAGCTCTTCCATTAACCCTGACATAGAGCCACATCGGTTTTTGTGTACAGGTACTCAAATCAATAATGCAGGCATGCCAAAAATATCTTCAGAAATTCCACCAGATATTTACAAAAATAATGCTCTGCTAGTATTTAATGTTATATGTACATGTAGCTACAATGGCACTGATTATTGTTACGTCCAATGCTGTTTTAGATTTAATTAGATCTTTGAGCATTTTCCGAAATATAATTAATGTACAAAAACATGACAAATTCTGAATATTACGGTTTGGTTATAACCAATTTTGGGCACCCAATCCTGTTGTAATGGGTCGGCAAAGGCCTAGAACAATGTGTGATATATGAATCTGCTTAACCGAAGGTATACGCTTCAATCCATCACTGGAAACTTCCACCTTCATCATTCCATGATGTTCTGTGAGAATTATATCTCATGTCCAAGCTGAGCTACATTAACACTTTTATTAATGTACATGTACATCATCTCGTTTGGCCCTTATTTGCAGGTAGGAACATGTTTGGAACTACATTGGAACTACAGAGAAGAATATTATCCCGATCTCTGAGCTTCGGGTAGTGTAATTCGATGTTCATACTAAGAATTAAAGGCTCAACATCATACCCACAGGTTGCATCCATGTACATGTACATGTGTATGTATAGCAGGAAATTCTCTAACATGGTGACTAGGATGAAAGTCATACAATGTTCCGCTTCCAGTAAGAAACCACATCTTTGGTTGGTAAGAAAGTCGCGCAACATATCCCATGTTTACATCTGGAGCCATCAACATAACGGAAACATGTTTGGAACTACATTGGAAGTACAGAGAAGAAGTTCAACACAACAAGCACCTAAATGATTCTGAGCTTGAGTCGGTGTAGTTTGGTGTTCGTACTAAGAATTAAAGGTTCAGCATCGCACAGTTTGCACTTATGTACATGTGTATGTACTGCAGGAAATTCTCTTAACATGGTGACCAGGTTAAAAATCACTCAATGTTCCGCTCCCAGTAAGAAACCGTGTCTTTGATCAAAGAGTTGCGCAACATATTCTATGTTTACATCTGGAGCATCAACATAACGGAAACCAAGACCGTTCCATCGTCTCTCGATGGCCTTTTCATGACGTCATTTATGTTGGAGAGAGGTATAGGAGATTTTGACATTTTCTGCTGATCATTCTTCGGAATAAGTGCCAAATTAATGTGAATGACCAGGACTGTTGGTAGAACATATACGCTATTGTGGTGGATTGGCGGTAACATGGCATGACATTGACCGCTTCTAGTGTATGTTCAACCTCATTGCTTTGCGAATTGGTTGAACATAAACCCGAAGTCGTCAATGTCACACCATGTTACCATCAATCCACCACAACTAAACTAAAAACGTTTTACTGAACCAAGCAGTTCGCTATAAAATTATGAAACGTTCTTAGACATTATAATTGAAATTACCATGTAATCACATATTGAATGCATACATTTAGAAACCTGAATAATACGTTGAAAATGTTTGGATATTGAATCTACAGTTAAATGGGACATATGCAACTGGTTTCATCATTTGCCAAAATAATGAATTTAATTGGTTGCCCATTTGGTCAGCCAACATATCCTGCAATCGTGCTATTTTATAAATGCGCTTATCTGCTGATGTGCAGCGTAACATGTCAATGTTTTGAGATAGGTTTTGCATTTTGACCGAAAACTTCATTACCTATCTCCCCAAATTTTTGTGACATCACTGATTGAGGTTAAAGCAATCGCTGTTTATTTCTCCCAACACATATCACATTTCAGCAAGATGATAAGTCAAGTGATACATGTATTTATTCTTTTACAAAGTGTATCTTATAATTGGATACAGAGCCAATGATAGGATTTGACCAGTAAAAGAAGTATGTGTATGGAGGTGGTGTACACATTGAAAACTTGTTCGTTCGTATGTATTGACAAGACACAACAGGTGTATCCTCATGTCATGGCTGATTGGTCATCTGTAGCAGTTGATAACACATGCATGCCGTGAACATGTGATTAGAATCCAGGGACATTTTCATTAACTATATATGCTCTTTGTAACTTTAACAGAAATACAAATTCTGAATGCAAAAAATTATGGGCGCAGTGCGTGTTCAGCTGAAGTTAAGTTGAGACCAGAATAATATTATCCATCATGACCTGGGGCGTGGGGATGGAAAGATCTCACCCGAGGGACAAGATATTTCGACCGATTGTTCGGACCCAATAGCTGGCCCCGAAGATAAGATTTTTCTATGCCCACATCCCAGGTCATAATGGATTATTTTTCTCCCAAACCCAAGAGCCTCATACTCATTGTTTTGTTTTATACCAAATATTGGCACATTTCAGTAGTTTAGTAACGGTACATCTGGGGAGAAATCTGATGCCACATTTGTGATTTTATTTGTTGATTTTGGTATATACTGGGAAAGCAAAGCACGATACCCACACAAGCTAGCCGATATCATCAATGCTCCTGACATGAATTACAACACATTTTGTTAGACTGCCAGTCATTGCTACATATTCCGAATGACGTGTGGTACCATGTCATTGACCAATATGGTATTGAATGTTTTCTCTACCTGTCAGATGATCACTGACAATCTGACTCGCTTGCTGGTTAGGTCGGCCGCATTTATGTGGAAACAGTTTCATTTTGATAATGGTGATGATGTTCAATTGCCCTTACAAGTACTTGTTTGCGATTCTGTACTTGGTGGAATTGATCCCCAGAGAATGACGACACAAGGGGGGGGAGTTGTTGTCACTCTCGGGCATCGCATCGATGAGTTGATTGAGTGGTTAAATATAGAATATCCATAAATACTGTTGACGAGATACATCGTTTATTTTCGCGAGTATGATTCAGTAAATAAATTCCAAATGGGAACCGAGCTTTAGCGAAGTTCCCCCATTTGCTGAATTATACATTCGAGCGAAAATAAGCCTTGTATCTCGTCAAACTATATGGGTATTATTTTTATCCATTTTAAATATAATGAAATAATGTGCAATTGTTGGCTAAAAAAGCAGTACACAAGAGCGTTCTCAATTATGATTGTCTATACTCTTTGCTTTTGTGGATTTACGTGATACCCATACAAAAAATGGTGATGCCAAGTATTTTTCCTTGTAAGCCGAACATTATCTAAGGCAATTTTGGCAAATTTGGTGATTAATATATTCTTTCACTGCATATAACGATACCTCAAGTGGACTACACAAAATTATAAAAATTATCTTTTGGCTAATGGCTATGCGAGGTGCGAGGGCTGTTGTGACTCTACTCGACTGAAATGGTATGAAAGAGGCTACAATACTATTTCGGATGCCACGCACCTGGTGTCTCGATGCTCGTAATGAATGATACGGGAGAGTGGCTCCGCCCAGTTGTGACGAGGGATACTAATCCATGCCCGTAATGTTCTCTGGGTTGAAGACTGATATCATGTCTGAAGGGTGCTTCCGTAATGTTTTATTATTGGTTAAAGCTATAAAACAATATTTTGAACATGAACATGTTATGTTCTTTGGAATTATTTATCGACTCTTGTGTAGTCCACAACTGCATATAAACAATACAACCATTAGTTCATGCACTCCCATTAGTATTGCAAAGCCCACAAAGTGAATTTTTTTAATATATATAAATATGTTTGAACAAATAAAAATCTCTAAAATAGATAAAAACGTCCCAATACGTGATTTTTTTGGAATAAAGTAGAGACCCAGTGAAAGACCAGTAATTTTTTATGCGGACCTTTCACATGAATATATCAATTGAGTTTGAAGATTTATTTTACCTGAATTATAGCCCTTAGTATATCAGTTTTGTAATGTTATATATGACCTTTGGCATGATAACATGAACAAACTTTCACAACAATATCTCATTTGAGTTCAAAAGTAGGGATTGTCAGATATCTTTTCTACCAGAGTTATGGCACCTAGTTCTTCCATTTTTTTTATATATACATAAATTTATTGATTCTTGGTAAAACAGATTCACTCTAATATGAGCAACCAAAAATAACTTGACCTAGGGCAATTTTTTATGCACAACCTTAGCTGGGTAGCATCAGTGCTCATGTTAAGAATGCGTTATTTGCGACCCTTCAAGTCATTTAAATAATTAAGTATCTGGGATAAACAGCAGCTGAAATATAACTCCTGACAAAGTTACATCTATGTTTTAAGAATATAATAAAGCTCTTTATTGCTGATTAGTAGCCCATTTATAAATAATTTGATGCCCACAGCACCTATCCAAAATATTAACCATGCATTACTAGTTTTACTTTTGTCCAATTTTGCTACATATGTTTAAAGGAACGCTCTTTATTGCTCATTTTTGATTTTTAAAGACGTCTGATGTCAAATGACACTCCATTTCAGTTTATCGCTGTTTTAAAAAAATTGACAAATCAGATTGCAACAACCATTTTGGTTATATAATCAATTTGGATGAAATAAGTTTTAGTGTCCTTTTAAGACATTTGAAGTCTGATGAGATTCCCTGGCATTGGGTCAAATTTTCAACTATTAGAATCCATCGATTTTCACAAAATTGACATTGTTTTGTGCAGGCTAATGTACTTATTCCTGGTAAGAAACCTTGTATTGCAATTTGCTAAAAGCACAAATGCTCTGAACTATATATATAAATATTTATGTTTTGTTTTTAATAAATATTGAAATTATTTTCTGCATTGTCTTATTTTGTGGTCCACATGTCATTACTATCTTTAGAGGTGAAATAGCTGCTTGGAGTGGTTAGATGGGACACCTTTGAATTACCAATTAAAATAGTTAGAATAACCATTCTAGGTAGAAAACTTTCCCACCAATAGTAGTTATCAGATTAACTACCCGTAGGTAGTTAAAATTCCAACCACCCACAGGTAGTAAAATTAACTACTGGGTAGTTCGTATTCACCCCCCTACCCAAAGTAGTTAAAAATTTGCCTCCCGTTGGGTAGTTAAAATAGCCCCCGGGGGTAGTTATTTCAACTACCGAATGTAGTTATTTTAACTACCAATGGTATTTAATTTTTTACCTACCCATCAGGTAGTAAAATTAACCACCCAAGGTAGCGGGATGAATACGAACTACCTAAAGTAGTAAAATTTAACTACTTTTATCGTTAATTTACCAACTTTGAATTTAGTGTGTAACAGCCGACGGAAATGTCGTTTCCCGCATCACAACGCGCAGTGATTCTTCATGAAATTGGGCGACATGCACCAACGGTCGCCCCAAATGGAATCACGGAACTAAATGGTTTCCCATAGGCGACAGTGTTAACGTTTCGGCCAAATTCACTGAATTGAAGCCTGCAGGACATATCAGTGATGTTTACCCGGCTAGATTGACACCAGTTGATCACGAAAATGGTAGAAAAATCATAGGTCATGTGTTTACTTTTTAAAATAAATCCCCAAGTGTACGACAGGGCTATCCCACAGCCAAATTTGATCTGGACAAATCCAGAACTACAGCAGCTTGTTAAATAAATTTCCCGCTCACAAAAATCCATTCCCCCATTCATTCACCAGTTTAAATTATTTAGATATGATGTACAAATCAAATAAACGCGATGTCATCCTTTAATAACGTGTCGCATGTATCAGGTGAAGGTCATTCTTCAGTTACCTTCACCTTTAGCATTCCACGGTGTACTCGTTCCCCGACTCTAGAACACATTTAGCTCCCTGATTCCAAATCATGACGCCATTTTCTAAACGCGTCCATAAAGTTACGGTGAAAAACAAAATTCAAGAATTAGACTGACCAGTGTAACTATGAAATGTGATACTTTAGTTGGGGGTAAAGTAATGTGTTACATAACTATTCCACAATTAGTATTATCATTTATCCAGCTTCGTGCCAATACTAATATGACAGGGCAGTGGTCATGCGAGCATATAATGCACTTTTGTAGCGATTGTTTACCTTTCGAGTTTGTCATCAATTCAATTCAATTTCAATTCATTTATTTCTCACTCCCTTAATAAAGGTATGGAGATAATTATATGTGTACAATATTTACATATATACATGTGGTCAACATGGTTTATCTAGAACATAACATTGTTATATAAAAGACAGATGATCAGATATAAATGTAACATCGCTGCAATATACAAATTTATGATATCATTGAACCAACGGGTAATACACCTTCATAATCTAATTAAATTCCTTTATAATGTGTCGTATTAATATACATAGCCGGCGATATAAATGTTTGTCTTTTGTATTTAGTAATTCGCTCATTACTATAACATTTGGTATTTCAGTGAATTATTTCGGCAGTAGGCGGTTTCTAAGAAAATTAAAGTGTTCGCACTTAAACAAGTAGTGGAATTCATCGCCAACTCTTATCGAAGAGCATAGCGTGCAAATACGATCTTCGAGATCAATGTTTTGCCATCTACCCACCTCAACTGGGAGTTTGTGGTTGCACGTTCGGAATTTACATACTGTTTCTCGATCGTTTCTATTACTACAATCTAGATATTCTTCAAAGTGGAAATTGTGCTTGTATATCCTATAAATGACACCTCTGCTAGAGTTATCAATGTCTGTCGACCAACTCGAAACTAATTTTTCTATAAGGCAGCATCTTACATAATCAGTTAGCTGGTCAGCTGGTCAGCTCCCAATAAGTGGGATTGACTAGAATCAAGCAAAATGTCGCGAATCTTACGAAGCCATGGAAAACAATAATCATTTTCATGTGATAAGCTATAAGCTAACTTATATAGTACTTTGCTGTATATGCGATCTTCGTTGTTTACCACTTTGCACCAAAACTTGATCATTCGTGTGCTAATCATTATGCTAAGCGGTAGCCGTCCGCTTTCGCCATATACCATGTAATTCGGAGTAGATGGTTTCAATTTTAAGATGTGTTTAATGAATTTCCGGTGTAAGTTTTCAACTATATCGTTGTTAGCAAATCCCCAAATCTCACATCCATACAGAGTAATAGGCGAAACCAAGGCATCAAAGAGATAAAACATATTTCTGATCGACAGGCAATTTTTTCTAGACTTTCCAATTAATGCATACATAGCTTTTGTTGCCTTTTCTACAATAGTTGTTTTTGCTGCCGCGAAAGAGCCAGATCGTCTAAAGTTTATTCCCAAATAAGTGAAGTTCTGAACCCTTTCAATGATTTTACCATCATATTTGAAAACACGATGGTACGTTGCGTCCTGAAAGGACTAAAATTTTAGTTTTTTCAACATTAACTTTCAGTTTCCATTTTTCGCAATATTCGCTAAATTTGTCAAGGTGTTTCTGGAGTTTTCTGAGGCCATCTGCTAAAATAACTGTATCGTCTGCATATAAAATTAGGAATAGATCTAGTAATATACCCAGTTCAGTTTCCAATTCTCTTCCGATTTTGTTAAGACTTATTCCGTTTTGATTATCCATAAAGGTTTGAAGATCATTCAGGAAAAGAGAGAATAATAAAGGGGACAAATTTACACCCTTTCTGACTCCAGAAAGGCATGGGATTTAATCAGATTTATTCCCATTAACCTGAATACATGATTTTATATTTCTGTACATATTCATGACTATTTTGAATACTTTTCCACTTATTCCATATTGCAGTAGTTTTGACCATAGCCCGGGGCGCCACACCTTATCAAAGGCTTTTTCAAAGTCGACAAAAGCCCATATGAGTCTTGCCTTCAATTATTTTGACAATTCACTCAAAATATGAAGTATAAAATGTTGTCTAACGTCGACAATTTTCTGCGGAAGCTCGTCTGATTCTGAAGCAGTATAACATTATCTTCGACAAACTCATTTAGTCTATTAGACAGAATCTTTGTGAACAATTTACCAAAACAACCCAGAAGTGTTATAGGTCTATAGTTCTTGGGGTCATTTGGGTTACCCTTATTTTTATATATAGGTATAATCGTTCCAATTAACCATTCAGCTGGCACACAACCCGAGTCCAAAATCTGATTTAAAAGTTTGTGATATATCTCCATCAGTCGCGTGGATGATGTTTTCAGATACTCGTTCAGTATGTTGTCGTGTCCGCTCGACTTATTATTCTTTAGGGACTTTAGTGCTAGTTCTATTTCCGTCTTACTAATGTGTTTATCTAAAGTTTCAACAGTTGGCATACGATCCGAACGTTTAGGAATTTCGGGGGGCTTATCCTGCACATGATCGGCGTTTATATCGCGAAATAATTCAGTCAAAGGTGCCATTTGGATAACATTATTATTTTGTGGTTCTTTACTTGTTAAAAGTTTCCAGAAGTCGCGCGGGTTGTGAGATTTCATATTTGACATTTCCATATCCATTGCCTCTTTGTGTTTCTTAATAGCCGAGTCCATTTCTCGTTTGTACACTATGGCTGCTATCGGAGACAGCAAATTCGGCGGGGAAGTTTTGGGAACACCGCTTCGGAATTGCTATCGACTCTGAGTGTCTTGACAATAGATGTTCTAGAATAATTTTAAATAAGTGAATTTTACACCAGCAAGTACAGTTTAATTACGCCACACAGTGGTGTACGCTGGTGTAGAGTTTTTCATATTCTGTGGTCGATCGATAATCCACTGGGCGAATGTATTATGGTTATTTCGTACTTGAGTATAAACCGTACCGATAGAGTCACGATAGTACGACAAAGATTATCACGTGTGTTTACGTCACCGGTGTAATTGTGGGGACATGTTTCTATTATGAAGGTTCGCTATCCCGAAGGTCCGCTATTCCGAATGTTCTCTATTCCGAAGGTCTTTGTTATTTTTAGGTTAATTCTATATTGTAAAGTATTGAGACTAATTTGAGAGGGTTCATTATCACAAAGATTCTTTTTATGGAGTGTGCGCTCACATCCGAACTGATCCTGCGCGCATACCGATACAGATACAGGAGGAAATAACTTAACTTAGAACATTAAATGTGATTTTGTTTTGTTTTCGCGGGTTTTCTTGAGATTTAATGTGATTACGTGTGCCCATGCCTTTGAATTCTTGGCATATAATATGAATGTTGTGGTATATATGGACCCTCCCGCATTGGGACATGACACAGGTACAGTTGACTTAAGGGATGTTCTGTGTGGGCTCCAATTTGGAGTTCAATATTTTAAGGGCCTAATTTATCATTTTATGGGCCCATACCTTTGAACTCTGGGCATATAATATGAATATTGGGGGGCATGTCTATTCCGAAGGTTTACTATCCCGAAGGTCCACTATTCCGAAATTTCTCTGAATGTTCGCTATTCCGAAGGTTCACCAATCCGAAGGTTCGTTATTCCGAAGGTTCTGTATTCCGAAGACCTGTGTATGTTATTTTAAGGTTAATTATATATTCTAAAGTATTGAGAGGGTTCATTATCACGAAGATTCTTTTTATGAAGGAAATAACTTAAAACATTAAATGTGATTTTGTTTTGTTTTCGCGGGTTTTCTTGATTTTAATGTCATTACGTATGACCTTATTTCTCATTACATATTCACGCCAAGCAGCCCACACAATTGCTATGTTTCCCATGCGATTTAATGTCATTACGTGTGACCTAATATCTCAATAATCTGAGGCAAGAGTACGTCTGCTAAAGGCGAATTATAACAGTGGGGCTCAATACATACTGGAGGCTATAACAAACTGCGCAGCAGAATATCGCTGAATAGACGAGTATGAGATGAGCCTAACTGCAATTGTGACTTTGTTTAAAGGCCCACTTAATTTTCGAGTCATTCATTTGTTTATAGTATATACGGTTTTAACCCTTTGGCGAGTAGAACGAGATATATGTCGTCTATCGGTTGAGGAGTAGAACGACATATATGTCGTTTCAGGAACTGTTATTTTACGTAGACATAACTTCAATAAATCATCTGATTTATAAATGATTTGTATAGGAGTTATTTTGATTAATATAATGTCCCAAATGTATAAGTGCAATCGATTATGATAACACACGTTAAAAAAAAATGCACATAAATTAAAACGAATTATTGGACCTTTTGACCCGAACTTGTTAATAATTATTGCTATGAAGTTGACGTTAAATTTACTCATGACGTCATGTATATAACGTTACAGATACTCTCCAAATGGTTAATCACAATTTATGCCATAAAATTTGAATAAAATACTATAATTCGTCACCATTTGAAACGCAGAATACTTCTATCTCCTAGTTTGAAACACCTTTAAAATACCGCGACAAGGCGTGCGTCGTATATCTAGCAATTAGCAACTAACATGTCCTCTTCGGCTTTCCATAGATTTCAACGTAATTTGATACTTATGGGTATTTGTGTCCGGGAAGTGTTTTGGACGGGTCAAATCGTGACCTCGACCTGACCTTGACCTTTAAAACTGTCAATGCAAGGTCAATTTGGGTAAAACGGACAAATTTCGGCGAAATTTGATACCTAGGGATACTTTTGTCCGGGGAGTGTTTTGAACGGGTCAAATCGTGACCTCGGCGTGACATTGATCTTCAATGTGGTCAATCAAAGGTCAAATCGGGTAAAACGGATGGATTTCGACGAAATTTGATACATATGGTTACTTTTGTCGGGGGAGTGTTTTGGACGGGTCAATTCATGACTCCGACCTTACCTTGACCTTCAAAATTGTTAATTAAAGGTCAAGTGGGGTAAAACGGACGGATTTCGACGAAATTTGATACCTATGGGTACTTTTCTCCGGGTGGGGGTGTTTTGGACGGGTCAAATCATGACCCTGACCTTGACTTTCGAAATAGTCAATTGAAGGTCAAATCGCGCCTTTCGCCGGAAATCAGATGGGAAACAGCCCGGACGAAGTCGGGCCCATCAGCTTGTGTAATAAAGTAGACAGTTTGAAGAAAGTAATGTATAACACGAGAAACGGGAAAATTTTAAATATGGAAGTATGCAAATTTCCCACATAAAATTTGAAAGCTAGTTTTTAGAATAATTGTATTATAATTTATATTTATGGCTAATAATATGATATTGGTGGCGTTACCATTTCTGACTATGGTTTTCTTGTAGTTTACTGGTGTGGTGTCTTCCTTTTGTGTAGTTAATTAATTCTCGACCCAATTTCCAATTTCCGTTAAAAGAGAAGATGAATGAGAAGTCCAGACACAATTATCACTTGGTTTACTATTTTAGGGTTTTAAGGCTTAACCAAAGCACTCCAATATGGACTCCGGTTCAAATTTGGGTAATTTTTTAAATAGAGAAAAAACTGGCACAAACTTCACATGAGAAGCTAAAACCAACTATACGTATATTATATATAGTAAATAACACTTTACCTGTGACAGAAATTGGAAATATTTGATACTTTCTTCCGAACTGAAATCTGACTTTGTGCACACTTACAGGGTCTGTTGTTGAGAAATTTCCACAAACAAAACTGAATCCTGGTTGGTGAGTTCTCAGTCAAGAACGCTTTGTTGAGAAATCCATATATTACAGCACAAAACATGATTTAATTCTCATGTTTTTGAAGCGAGTGATCAAATTTTGAAATGACACAACCAGATATCACACAGCAGTATTTGGCAATGACTGTATCCATTGTAAACTTGCTGGTGGGAATTCATTGAGTAATCTCTTGATTAATCCTGATTGGGATTTGGACAAGGCTGGCCATGTTAAAATATAAGCTGGTTTGCTGAGGGAATCTGACCTTGCATAATTACAGTCAGAGTCAAATCAAGCTGTTTGCTTTCTGGTGAAGTTGAGCCACAACACATACCATGGCTTTGGAAAATTTTAATTAAATACGTTTTGTTACTATAAAATGTGAATTTCTCAACAAAGCGTTTCTTATGGAGTTCTCCTGAATCCTGTTGTACTTTCTTTTATGGAAATTAGCTGACTGTTTTGTCTGTACGTGCGCACGAAGTCAAGAGAGTGGTTGGTAAATATGTGCTATATATGTTTTAATCTGCTACCAGTATAGTGTTGTAAACTACATATGATACATTGATTGTTGTTTTCTTTGAATTTTGTGACGTTTTTGATACTTTTCTATCAATTTTAAAATTTGAAAAACATCCCTGGAGGCAATATTGGACTGGTTTGGTTAAACCTTAATATAGTCTCTTCATAAATCTAGTTTAATGATCAACTAATTGATGGGGATTGTCGTAATTATAAGTAATCAACGTCGTTTTCGGCATCAGACACTTCTTTTCGCCGACAGATGCATCGAAAACGACATTGATTGCACATGTATAACAGCTGCAAAATTGAGAACAAATCACGCGTGTGGTGAAAAAAATGCAATATTGCAAAATCGCATGTTTTTGTCGTTTTCTTGCGTTACAAACCATATACTCTGTTGAAACTAAAGGGCTAGCTGGACAGATATATACACCCATTTTGACATGTCTGAATCACATTTATGAGCACCATTTACATATTTCGTAAACTTCCGAGCACTGCTGTTGGTTGCGATCGAGAGAACCATGCAGGTTATGCCAGAGGGGACCAACGGCTAAGTATATCTTATACACAAGCTAGGTGGCTCCATGCATGTGTGGACTTCAGACATCATGCGACGCATACGGCCTTCATTCTGATCATATGTTTGACAAATCGGGTTTATCCCGAGAAACCAATGTTTACGGGCACAAGTAGGATCGACCTTTTAAAAAGACCACTAAAACATACTTCATATCGGCAGCACTCAACAGTGTATATGTCTCAAATAGATCCTAGTCGTGTGGGCTGGGACAACAAATGAACAAAAATAAAGGCCTATATATATGTATATATCTTCATTAGCATATGCCTTATATATAGGCCTATAGTTCTACCACCACGATGTGTGCATTGGCATAGATTTAAATATAATACATATTCGTCTCTATGATATTTTAGTTACCCTTTGTTTGTGTGGCAATCTTTTCAAACTCACGTAAACGACTGGAAACTTACTTAGTGCATGTTTACAAGCCATGTATATATAGTAAATGTACGTTTTATGTTTGGTGTGTGTGTAAACTCGGAAAATATACACATACTTCGGAATTGGTTGAATCGAGTAATCCACCTTGTGTGTGAAGGCTACAGTTGAATTTAGGAATAATGAAATAGGCATGTATGTCGCTTGTATGTTGATGATTTGAAGCAAGAGGCACCGCGATACTCAATCAAATTTATGCCATAGAATCCGGACAGTTGAAAGATGGTGGAGTCACCATGTACATTGTATACGTGTACTTTGGTGACCAAAACAGATATGTTAACGCCCAGACTATTGCTCAAAGATTATTTTTATGCAATCATAATAGTATGGCGATATGCCGGTTTCATATACAACAAACTATTCAGTTTTGTTAGTAGATGAAAGATCGACCAGAGGGTTAATTACACTGGGAGATCAGTCCACTGCATGTAGAAACAACCGAACACCGGGAAGCAACATTTTCTGCAAAATTTGCTCAGATCAGGATATCTTCCATGAGGTCTGATAAAAAAAAATCCGCGATTGTCAGAATTAGAACCGGACAACATATTTTACGAAAGTTCTTGGCACCTGAAATCAGTGAAATTTTATATATTTTTCATGCATCAAAGTGAAGTAAATGAGGATATAATATCCAATGGTTCGATTGATCTTAAATATTGTGTTACAGATATTATCCCTCTGATTATTGAATGGATCTCCCACGAATTTACAAAATATACATTGGAATGGTCTATTCTCCTCATGTAAGGATGTTCAGTTCATACAAGCAGACGACAATCAGAGAAACTACTTTGAATTCAATGGTAAATGTGCTTAATATATGAATAAGTTCAACATAATCTAAGACTGTCTGTTGGACTTAGTACCTGATCTTCCATAAGAAGTAATCAACAGGGATGAGGCATAACTACTCGCCCGTCGATGAATATTTAAAGTTTTGAACTGTTCTTAATAAGAAATTACTTTGGTTGTTTATTACTCTTTAACAGTTTCTTTAACATATTTAATTCGTGCACTCGTCGGTGAACAAAAATGAAATATTTTTCAAAAGCGCTGGAAGATCGCATGTTTTTGTCGTTTTCTTGTCCAACAAACCATATATTGAATCAACGCTCTATTCTGTTTACACTAGATGGGTCGGTGAGCAGATGGACACCCCTGCGACATGTCTGAATGACGCACACTTGTGGGCTCAATTAGCACATTTCTCGTCGATTTCCAAGCGCTGCTGCTGTGATCGAGAGGGTCTGGTTGTGATATGGAGATGACTAAGAGATAAGTGATTTCTTATCCACGCTGGCTGGACCCATGCATACGCGTGGCTTCAGACGTCATGTCACATGGTATACACGACATTCATTCTGAATACATGTATGACAAAAGACAACAAATGCATACTTCATGTCGAGAACACTCCACCTATGTGTGGAAAAAAAAAACATCAAACGAACAAAAATAAAGGCCAATATATCCTCAGTAGCTCATTCCCTATATATAGGCCCATAGTTCCACCTTCACACGTTGTGCAGTATCATATATATAGAGTTTAATCTTTTCTATATTGTTCACTAAAGAAATCAACGGGACACTATTTGTAGGTCCCAAAAGGTGTCTAACTGGCGTAAACTTTAATAAGGAAGATAATCTCGGGTTAAAAATTACCATGTCGGAGTCAGGGGTGCGGAGGGGTGGTGTGCTAAATTGGATGAAAATGTTGGAGGCAATTATCACCAAACGTCTCTAATGGCACCTCTGTGATATGATGAATCCAATGGCCCTGATTAACCTCTTCGCTGTTAAATGACGACATGATGTCGTGTACTGGGAACTTGGCGTTATGACCATTTTCCACAAACTGCAATACAAAGTCATCACATGACATGAGCGTATGGTTGCTAGGAGACAATGCATCAACATAAATAGTTTTACAGTGCCCGTCGTCTACGTGATATAATACACCCGAGACTATATAATATGTTTTTTCTTTATTTGTGAAATATATGACTATTGTCATTCAAAATGAAAAATATTGATTACTATGATTTGACTAATAGACAATTTAACACTGACAGTATGCACGGATATAAAACATTAGGGTGAACAAAGAATTCCCATTGCAGTAAGCGATCGCCTCAGTCGCTGATTGGTAGAATTTTATCTGCAAATAATTATTTAATGGAAAGCTTCATTCTTGCTAACATTATAGATTTTAGTAGATCATGCCATGAATCTCTACTCTGACCAACGCCCGTAGAGATCATATTCCACGAATACAAAACCTGCTCAAGTCACTTAAATCGTGAAATTTCGCGTTGGGGTCTTCACATAAAGTGATGTATATTCCCGCGTTATTTTTAGACTTTATAAGGTTCCCTGTCAAAACTTCAAAAAGTTCCCAGGTTTTGTACTGATGGAATTTGATCTCTACGGGCGTTAGCCAGAGTAGAGATTCATGGCATGATATAAGATTTCAGAATATAAATGCTGCCCTCTATAGCATAAACTGACAATGTGATTCGACTCATAGTAACTGTCGATGCGCAAGGTGAGTACGAGCATTATACGAAAGTAAAAAATGGTTAAAACTAATTCATGTTGTGCAACAAAATGATACGGAAGCATTAATTACGTCAAATATGTCACGACAATGCACAACGCCCACCATGTGATGTGATATTTATATGACAAAATCCATCATCTACTATTTTCTGCAAGAATAATCAAGGACAAGGAACACATTATTGTCCCACGCTCTGCACAGCGTGTACTACTATGTGCAGTGGCACGTCCAACCACACACGCTATACTATACTATACATAATTCGTACAATGCGTAAGTGTCAGACACACGTTTTTCCAGAATTTCCTGGTATTTCACAATGTATTTTCTTAAAATCTGTCAGGAATTTCTTTGTCAAATTCGGTACAAGCGATCATTGTGACACAAGATTTAAGATCAATCGAACAATTGGATATTATATCCTCATTTATTTCGCTTTTATGCATGAAAAATATTAAAAATTTCACTGTTTTCAGGTACCAAGAACTTCTGTAAAATTGTTTTTTTTTTCAAAAGTGCAGTTCATGTATGCATAATATTATATAATAAGATAATGAGAGGAGACTTAATTATTCTTGATTCGAATTTAATTTAATGATTATTTTAATTTAGAAAGGCAAACCAGTAAATAAATTTCCTATATTTGATAATTTTCATGTCATGTATGTTGATCAATGAAATTTTGTGCTGAGATGTGTTCTGAGTCAAGGCTTCATAACCAAGTCAAAGCTGATCACAATATCTCTTAACACCGTGGCCTAAATTCCAGTTGATTGCTCACTGCTTGCGTGGACCACACTGCAAATCAGCATTTGTTTTCGTTGGGCTGGAGTATTTGTGACTGCTACATATATATGACTATGATTAATTATTCATAACTCAATATAACATATATTTTTACACAATTAATGTATACAAACAATGAGTTATTGGGGACGGCATAATCTGTAAAGGCTGTCTTCCTGCTTTCCCCAAAACCGGAGGATATAAAGAAATCATAGAATTATTTAAATTATTTAAATAAATATAGAATGTTTACATTTGTTTCGAAAAGAAACATACTAGTAATAATATTCGTCCATCGCTCAGCTAATAACATAGCATGTATAATATATCTGTGCAACGTTTTGAGGAGATGAGGTCATAGGTCGTTCATGATTCAGGCTCATGGGATGAAATGGAATAAAAAAAAATAGGAAATTGGGGATGATGATCATTTTTAGGGAATCAATATTAAATTATTACTTATTACTTAATTAATAAACTAAATTAAGACGGATTACTCACTGAGCACAGTCAGGACATCTACTATATGCATATTTTGGTTTCATTTGGCAAGTAGATAGGATCGTTCGAGAAAAGTCGTTTTTAAACACTGCTCTTGTTGGGAGATCTTTAGTCTATCTCAGTTCTAATTGGTTCCATATATTTGGAAAAGTATGTTCTGGTAAATCTTCTGAGAAAACACTCCTAGGTATTCCAGACATTAGCATTCCATTCTGACGAGTATTATTTTGTAAAATTGTGAAAAAAAAGTTTTGAAATGAACTAGGTAGTTGATCGTGAAACCAATGGTGTATTAGGAGATTTGCATGTAAGTTATGCAGATCAGCAAATTTTAGAATTACCATATTTTTGAACAGTGGCTTTTATATTTCTTCCTAATAATTATGCGCATTGCTTTTTTCTAAAGTTTAAAAACATTGTGTTTTTATTTGAATTCCCCCATATTTGAATTGCATATATCAAATGGCTGTGAACTAATGAATAATACAAGGATTTCAGTGCTTCACGGGGTAAAAAATGCTTGATTTTGTTGAGAGAGTAATTCGTACTGCTAATTTTAGCACACACAAAATTTATATGTTGATGGAATTTTTATGCCAGGTATGTAACCGATTTTTTCCGATCTATTGTTGCCAACCTGAGTTATTTCTGTTTTGTTGATTCGAATTGATAAGTTGTTACCTCTATGAGAATTGTTCATAGGGTGTGGGAGGAGATATTTACATTTAGATGGATTTATTTGCAGATAGTTTGCAGAACAGCATTGGTTAAAGTTTTCTAGTTCAGTGTTCATATATAATTTTAATTCACGCATATCGTTGTTTGATGTATGGAGGGTCGTGTCGTCAGCAAATAAAAGTACAGATATGATTGTTGCACACACACACACCCACACACACACACACACACACATATATATATATCTATTATATATTTTGGAAGATCTGTGTGTCTGTGTGTGTGTCTGTGTGTGTGTCTGTGTGTGTGTTCGCGATGAACTCGAAAACGTCCCACCCGATTTCGATGAAACTTGGTATGTGGGGGTATTTTCGGCCGGGGACGAACATAGGCATATTAATTTGTCCGTGCGACATGACCTTGACCTTGAAATCGGGTCATTTCAAGGTCAAACGCCCGAATATCACGGGATTTCGATGAAACTTGGTATGTGGAGGTTCTTTCTTATGGCGAGTCTCATAAGCATATTCATTTGTCCGTGCGACGTGACCTTGACCTTGAAATCAAGTCATTTCAAGGTCAAACGCCCGAATATCACGGGATTTCGATGAAAATTGGTATGTGGGGGTACCTTCTTATGGCGAGTCTCATAAGCATATTCATTTGCCCGTGCGACGTGACCTTGACCTTGAAATCGGGTAACTTCAAGGTCAAATCGCCAATTTTGATGGGATTTCGACGAAATTTGATACGTGGGGTTACTTTTGTCCACTGGGTATTTTGGACGGGTCAAATCGTGACCCCGACCTGACCTTGACCTTCAAAATGATCAATTCAAGGTCAAATCGGGTAAAACCGGATGGATTTCGACGGGCACGTTTGTCGGGTACTTTTGTCCGGGCAGTGTTTTTGGACTGGTCAAATCGTGACCCCACTTGACCTTGACCTTCAAAATGGACAATTCAAGGTCAAAGCCCGGACGTTGAAATCGGGTCATTTCAAGGTCAAACGCCCGAATATCACGGGATTTCGATGAAACTTGGTATGTGGGGGTACTTTCTTATGGCGAGTCTCATAAGCATATTCATTTGCCCGTGCGACGTGACCTTTACCTTGAAATCGGGTAACTTCAAGGTCAAATCGCCAATTTTGATGGGATTTCGACGAAATTTGATACGTTGGGTTACTTTTGTTCACCGATTGTTTTGGACGGGTCCAATCGTGACCCCGACCAGACCTTCAAAATGATCAATTCAAGGTCAAATCGGGTAAAACCGGATGGATTTCGACGGGCACGTTTGTCGGGTACTTTTGCCCGGGCAGTGTTTTGGACTGGTCAAATCGTTACCCCACTTGACCTTGACCTTCAAAATGGACAATTCAAGGTCAAAGCCCGGACGAAGTCGGGTCACCTTCTAGTATATATATATATATATAAATATATATATATATATATATATATATATTCTTAATTATACTATATGGGGGTATGATGCTATATTATGCAATTAAACATCTAACTCAAAATTATGATACAAATGAAGCCTCCTCTAGTAGAGCCAGGACAATAAGCTATTTAGTGATTGGAGTGTTGTGCGAAATTATTAATTGTTCTAGCAGTTCTTGGTACCGAAAGGACAAAAAAGAAAATAATCTTTCCAACCTCTCAAATGTATTAAAATCGATTGTTTTTGTCAGATTACACATACAATGAAGATGATGATATGTGAAATTCAATATTTTTCGCCAGATAGATCCAGAGCAATTCTTTGTTGAAAACCTCTTGCTGGATTTATGCAAAACGTGCGTCTCCCCCTTAATGCAAAGTCGCGCACAATGTTCACAACTGAACAATTTGAGTATGCAAGGCGACTCGTAATATTCATGTATCAGATTAGACGCCGCAGTGTCTAACCTTTATCAAATGCCGGTGATAAAAATTGACGACCGAATACAGACTGTATGTATACACTGTTTTCAACTTTCCCTACGAAAGTGATAGAAACGATATCTATGTTTATCAAATCAGCAAAGGACTAACACAAAACGCTCTGTAAGATGGAGATGTACGTTTTGCAAAAATACAGCCAATATGGCAAGAGATTTTCAACGAAGTATTTCTCGGGTGAAAAATCTTGAATTTCACATATCATCATCTTCATTGTTTGCGAAATCTGAGCAATTATTAAGAGGTGACAAAAACGATGGATTATAATACATTTGGGAGGTTTTCTTTGTTGTCCCTTTCGGTACCAAGAACTGCTAGAATAATTAATAATTTCACAGAACACTACAATCACCAAACAGCTTATTGTCTCGGCTCTATGGGAGGAGGCCTTATTTTTATCATAATGTGGAGTTAGATTTTTATTGCATAATATAGTGTCATACACCCATATATTATAATGAAGAATAAAGCATTCACAAATAATCCAGCCCAATTAAATCAACTGTTGATATGCAGTGTGGTCCACTCAAGCAGGGAGCAATCAACATAAATTAGGCCACCGTGTTAAGAGATATGGTGGTCAGCTTTAACTTGGTTATGAACCCAATTTTGTATTGAACAACATGAAAATTCTCAAATATAGAAAATGTTCTGTGGGTAGTTGTCTTTCTACGTGAAAATAATCATAATATTTCATGAATCAAGAAAAATTAAGTCTTCTCTCATGATCTTCAGATGAGATATCATGGATATATGATATGCACTTTTGAAACAAATCTAATTTACAGAAGTTCTTGGTATATGAAAACGGTGAAATTTAAATATTTTCCATACCATAAAAGTGAAGTAAATGAGGTTATAATAACCAATTGTTCGATGGTTCTTAAATATTGTATCACAATAATTGCTTGTACCAAATTTCACATATAAATTCTGACAGATTTTGAGAAAATCCATTTATAAATACCATGAAATTTTGGCCAAACGTGCATCTGACCCTTAGTGTTTCAAGCCGAATAAAATAAAGTTCTAAGCAGAGTCGTTATTTCGTGGGAGAATCTGAATTCAGATTACGGATTATACTCCGTATGGCGTGGTTCGGTAAACGAACAGACCAGAATCAGTAAAGGAACAAACAGTAATCCTTATTTCGTCGTAATCTGGATTCCGATTCTGATTCCGTAATCGGAATCAGAGCATTCATAATGTAAACAAACCGAGATTTCCCCACCTCGGAGTTTAAAACACAATAAAACATAAGAATCCGTCCCTTGGGTACTAATTATTGCAGAATATAAACGATCCATATCAAAGAATTTAAATGCGGAGACAAGTTTGTGTTATCGAGTCTAAACGGGGAGAATTTTACTGAAATTAACCAAATAATAATGCTATTTATAGTAACGCTGGGGGAGCACTTCGGTTGATGGCGAACTTGAAGCAAATCCTTGTCAATTGCATTGTAACTTTCATCATGTTCATTTCATAATTCCATCCATAAAATACCGTCCGAACGCATGTCGTTTCAATTTCGGCGGAAACTTCACCATTGACCGAATTGTCTTCTGTGTGTTCGTAATTATATGTTCCTTATTCAAGAAATAGTAGGACTATATGATATCTATGGATTATCAGATACACGTATGTACTATCTAGTCTCATGACAATTTCATATTTAAAATGTTGTGTTTAATTAAATGCAGTCGTTTTGCTCTGTAGTACCGAAACACAGGCACGTGTGGCAATCGTGCTGTGCATTAGTGTGAGAATAAAGCTTTGCCCGTGTGGCTAATGTTGTGGTCTTGTGATCACACGTGAGGTGCATCTCCTAATCACACAAACACAGCTGTAAAGCTTATTCCAGAATCGCATGACTATATAGTGGAATGTCAGTCAATTTATTTGATTAAATACCCACACGAACAAGTTATAGGGACGTGGTTAGAGGGTTCCCATCAGGCTCGCAGAATACCATTTGCACCCCTTGGAAATATCCAACCTGACACACCCTAAGATTGGAGAAATACCAACTATTAGTGGCTGGATCAAATCAAACAATGAGAACAATTCCAACCTATTTATGGTGTCAAATAAATGTTGCTGTGTCAGGCATGAAATTTCCAACTGTTGGAAATGTTCCAAAGTTCGCGGAGGAGAGAGACACCCCAACCAACCACGTCCCTGTACAACTGACAAGTTTCGTGTGTTCTCCACAACGTCTTTGGAATTTGATTCAGGAGATCTAGAGCCGTTAGAAATTCTTGCCCTCATCAATAAACATGCACGTTAACTTGAGAAAAAAAAATGCGATTAAGTCGGATTGGCAGCTAATTAGGTGCCATGCATATACACATAGGTGAAAAGCATGACATTATAAATATAAGATACAAATGATACCTGTGTCAAATACATGAGCGATGTTTGACGCTGGGAGAACATTAAACCTAGTACCGGCGACCACGTGTATTTCAAAATCAGACCTAGAATCCGTGTAATCTCGATTTATCCCCGCCCCGATTCTCCCACGAAATAACGACTCTGGGGAGGCAGAAACAAGTTCCGGACACGTCGGCGCGGGTGATTGGTTCATCGGCAGTTCAATGACGCCATTTATAATATGTTATGTGTGGCTTATATCACAGCCTGGCGCCTCTTAGCTTTTTTGGGGAGGGTTGATTTTTTTCTGCCTTTGATAATATATTATGTGTCCAAAAGCGATAAATGATATCTTAAAACGTAGCTAAATATAAATGGCAGTTGTTCCCATAATATAAATTAATTGGGCATAAGCGGGGGGGAGGGTAATAACAAAAAATGCACGAAGATATGCCGGGGTGGGTTGGTGATCTGAGAGGCAAAACACGCATTTTTTACAACCTCATGCAAATTTTGTACAAAAGACCTTTTGTGTCAATATTTGACATTTTTAACAGTTTAAAACATATTATAACAGCTAAAACATTATAAAACACCATATTTATGTTACTGGGACCTCATATGGGCCTTAGTGGAAATGACATTAAGCTATGGCAGGTTGCATATGGGACGGTGATGTGAAAAACTTCCTTCCCGACACCCTTTGGAAAGAAGCTTCTAGAAATGTAAAATTTAAATAAATAAACTTATCTTGATGTAACAAAGATATTTAAGCCTAGATCACTGGAACAAGAGCGAGCGAATGTCCCAAATATTAATGTGACTATCAATGGCTAGTAAATAATTGTCATCAGTGCATCAAACTAATCAGTGAATTATTTGCATGTGTATCAACTCAGAAGATCTGAGATTATCTGTTACCCCCACAACACCTAAAGTATCCAAGTCCGACATAGTGACTGCTTGTCATTTAGTATAATTGAAGTTGCTCCACTAAAGTAACAAAATTGGTATGGAATAATGTTAGATAATGGGCTGATTGACCGACTAATCAGGAAATAGTTAGAAATTATGGAATTATGTGCATCGTGCACAATGACCGAGGTTTGAAGAAATCAGCAATTCACAAAATAATATTTCCAATTGCAGCCTGGTAAATATCCTCTCTTTGTAATTATTTTCAAAATGTGTCAACTCTAGTTCAATTGGAGCTTAACAACTGATATGTTATGGATATGTCTACAAAATGCCAACAGTGACTCGAAAGTGAAGATTCAGTTCACTGTCCTGAGATGTTATCAGCCTAAAATGTATTACAGCCAAAATAGCCAAAGACACATGTTTGGCTAATGTAATAGCTTGCAGGGGAAAATGATATCTCACGGGATATATCTCACTTGATATGCTGGGAAAATTAGAATTTGTTTATGGAAAATTGGATGCATATACCTTATACAGTAAGTTACAGTAGTGTTTTTTGTGCATCTATCAGCTTCTGGTGGGTTACTGTTTTGGTCCACTATATCGATGCATTAGAATTTCCATTTAGTAGTGTCCAATTTGACCACCCCGGTAGACCTAGCATACTCTCATCACACACTCAACTGGAAACTCCAATGTATGTTTGTGGAAAACAAAATGAAAGCCTGTCAGCCAGTATGTGAACAAAAATCTTCATATTTGACAGTATTAAATAAATTTTCAATTAAAACATCTTCTGAAACAGGTTAAACTGTTATTTGAACTGAAGGAGATAATTTCCCAGTCAAATGAGTGATATTATATTTAGTAGGGTTTTATGCGGTTTTGGACCAGAATTTATTAAATTTGGGGGGGGGGGGGGGGGGGGTGTCAACAAATTGGGTATAATATATATACAAGGATTCAACTAAATGTTACTGTAAATGTAATAGTAATACCCAAGTGGACTTTTTGTGTGATGGGTTTGCAGCGAGAGTGTTTTTATTCTTTCAATTTAACAAAAGCTTAATATGCTTTAGTTTTTAAAAGCATGTTTTCTGCTCAAAAGCATGTGACCTATTATTGGCCTGAGAATTAGATCAAGTCAATACTTTAAGAATTTAAGGATAGGATAGGATAGGATATTTTATTTCAATACACATACATATTACATAATAATGATAACAATTATGGATAATTCTGTCGTATATTGTGGGGGATGGCATAATCTGGCAAGACTGTCTTCCTGCCATCCCCAGTATGGTAAATATAGAAAGTAATAACTTATAATAAGATGGCCTTGTGTGAGCCGTGCATAATATAGTGTACAGTATATACAATAAAATCAATTCAGTTGCATCAAATCTTTCTAATTTTAGTTACCATGACTCATGAGCTGCGGTTTCAATGACGGAAATCTAGGTTGTTACAGATATATGAAGATAAATTACTCTTGTAGAGATTGTTCAACGACAGAGAGTTAGTAGAAATTCCGGTTATCGATTGTGTTTGTCGCTTGTAGCTATTAAACTGCCATTTTCGGAAAATGTCCAGCCATACACATGGTTAATTCTGATCGAGAGATATTCCAGACTTAGTTATAATAGAATTGACTATGATTACTCACCATTCGGATGTATTTTGACATTATTATTTTTTTCATAACTAATTAGAACATTTTACCATCATGTTGATCAGTATTAATTACTTTAAACTGTCCATTTTAGCGGCTTCAAAATTTTAGCCTCATTGATTATTTTTTTTTTTTAAACATAATTTCAACCTTTTATTGCAATTCATATTAGTATTTTATTGTTCTCCGTCCGCCATTTTTTACCCGTTCGCAGCATATTTATATTCAGCATAGCCTGTTATCACTACTAAATGAATTGTGACTTTTTAAATAATGTTCTGTTATTCTAAATATGTGTACTCTATTTTATTCGATGGATTTTACGCTATACAAAACTGCTATTTATTTATTATTTATAACCAGTTATAACCCAGCCGATTACTTCAAGTTATTTAAATTTAAATTTCTACAGAGTTGCTCTCTCTCTCCGCAGTAATGCACGCTCATTATTGTGGTGTTCGAAATTGGTGCAATAAGGTATACCCTAATTGCAAATATTCATTTGTGTTCTCTCGTATTCATTGTTGCTTTGATTTACTGACATATATACAACAAGCTACCAGGGAATTGCTCTATATATAGTCTGAAATTGTGAAAGCTATTTTACATACCCGACGGAACGATCCAAACTATAAGTTGAAGGCAAATTGCCATCAAATTTGCCAGAAGTTGCGACGAGAACATGGTTGAGTGAGTATCTCTCTGAGAAACGGTGGCTCCAAAAACAGCTTTCCAAAACTGTCCGGTTCTTGGGTAAGATAATCCAGAAAGGACAGCGGTTTTGGTGGAGGGTTAAATTTGCGCACGCGCGAACAGGGAGACCAATGCCAGAAGAACATGCTTAAATTTTAATGCTGCGGTTGGGGGAGCATGAATGAAAATGGAGAGCCTTGTCAGAAGCGAGTTGTTATATGACGACGTTATTAACCCACCCGATGCAACGTCGCAAAAATGAAATAACTATATATTTAAGGTAAATTTACCTGACGTTCCGTGACATATCGGTATGCGTATTTTAGGACAAAAAAACACGGCAACTGTTTATTTGAGGCAAACTGGTTGATTTGTTGAATAATTTATACAAGATGAGTGAAGTCTGGTACAATATATATCGAGGGTTTCGATGGGTGACGTACTGACGATAAGCGAGATGATAATTTACTCATTTGCAGACAACTTCTGACACTAGAGACTGATGTGTGAGGTATCTGACAGAATATACGACAAACCCACCTTTAAAATGGATAGTTTCACTCAAAACAGACACAAATGTTGCTACCTTATATGAAGAAGCCACCTGACGAAAGATTCCTACATTACTTGTGACATTTTAACGGTAGATTTTTTTATATTATTATTAACACTCGGCCATTCACAAATGCCGTCACCACTTTCGGAAGGTAACTATATTAGACAGCAAGACTCGTCGTGCGTATTTAAAAGTTATATTTCAAATTTCGGTCTTCGTATATAGAGGATCGCAATTGTATAAGAAATTTATTAACCGAGTGCAGTAAATTCGATTGACCCGAACTTTATCGAGGCTCGAATCGAATTTAGTGGACGAAACTAATACATTTCGTATAGAATATGGGACGAATTTGAGACCTTTTTTTTATCACATAATCATAGTTTAGCAAGGAAAAACAATTTCGAAACGGCTGGGATTAAACAAAAAATTATATTTCATTATCACCACCAAAGAGGAAGTAAAGACACTTTCAAAAAAATATATAGTTCCAATTTAAATGTGACTTTTCAGGTATAGACAAAAATTTTCATCCACCCTTATCACTCATGTTTATCTCACAGTCAAAACTAAATAACCCAAAACGAATCGAATATCTAACATAATAATAAAGTTCCGGCATTGACACCGACATCATTTCGCTAAGCTCTTACGTCACTATGTGTGTCGACAATACAGGTGCGTCTTACTTAAAAAAATATGAGGCCGGGTTTAGGGGCTAAAATATTTTGTATATGATAAATATGGTTCTTATTGACTAACCATGCAGGGTAGCAAAGGGATCTCAAATATATAGACGACGAAGCTTACGTTATAAACTATATATACAATACCCTAGATTTACTGAATGGAGGCCAATTATTTTAGATTTGATTGAACAACTTTTTAGTTTTAGGCCATATTTTAGTATCAAGACCGATCAATCTAAGCGAATTTACATATTAAACGGACATGGCTCATACGAACCTCCAAATTGTGTCTACGTAATTTGGAGGGACGGATACAATAGGTAGATAAATGCACGGAAATGTTGATATGCCGGTTCCATATGATTTGAAAAAAAACACTTGCCAAAGTCACAGCCATTTCCAGCAGTTTTCAATGTTTCGCCCGAAGTCAGATAAACGATCTTTATTGCTACCATATTAGGAATAGCATAACACGGAACGCTCTTTTCTGTTCAATGTTGTGCATATGGCTATTTTTTGTTTGGGACCCAAACACCTTGTTCATATTTGCATTTTTCATTACTTCATTGCGTCTTTTTGGGTTACAGAATGCTCGTAGAAAGGTAGTTAAGTTTTGTATCGACCTAGTTCGATACCGGGGAAAAATTCAAAAGCTAATATTATTTGTATTTTGGAGCTCAAACCGCCATGTGGCTTTAACTGTTGACAAATTATACATAAACGGACTCAAGGTCTTCGGCGTGGGATCATGCTGAATAACATAAAATTCGACTATTTTTCAAAAGAGGGGCAAATGACGTTAGCGGTTTTTTCTTTTTCTTGTTTTTGTCCGTCGGCATAGATATCTCAGCCATGTATGGTTACAAGCTCCATACATAGTTCAGTCCCATGCTACGCTAGACTTACCGCTGCCATCACCTACACATAATGTGAAAAAATCACTCATTTATTTATTTGAGACTTTTGTAGGTTACAATTCATTTTGCATTATTCTGAGAAACTGAACTGTCCATATTCATTTGATAATTGTCTAGATCAAGCCAGAATACGCCCTGCCACTATAACTCGCGGCCAAATTTAATCCACCAGGTCCGGTTTCGTGGTTTGAGTGCTACATGTCAAAGTTTTGGAGTAGCATTCCAATATGGAAGTCATGAATAATTCAAAAGCTCCCTATATGGAATTGCTACTCCAAAACTTTGACCAGTAGCACTAAAACCACAGAACCGGGTCTGGAAAAATCTCAGAAACCACGGAACGGAGCTGGAAGAATCCAATACGGCCACGATCCAGTGATCTCGCTTATATACACATGCCGGTAGCGGTCAGAGATAGCGTAGTTAGGGGCAATGAACTCTGTTTTGCATTTGGCATGGTTAATCTGATCTCGGTAAATATGACATGCATGGAGGTTCACAATGTGACTGCGTTCAAAAGAGGAGCAACTGACGTTGTTCGAGTTTTTCATTCTAGAGTTATCCTTCTTTGTTTAATTGGAATTATTTGTTTTTGTCCGGACGCACATCTCAGCCATGGGCTGTCTGGTCCAAATGGAATTTGGTATGGATGTTGACCACCAAGGATCGTTTCAAAACACTGCACAATGACGTTGTTTTCATTTTCCGTTCTATAGTTATATTCTTTCGATTTTGCAACGTGCACTTTTTTCCTTCTGTGGTAGCCTTTACGAGGTTTGTGCCTCTAATAGAACATATCTCATCTGCTAATTATAATATACTCACATATTCACTCATATTCAATGTTGAGAAACTTCCACCGACACATATGTCATGTGTCATTTCTACACAATTCTGTTTAAGATCAAATTAAAAACATATTGTGTAGACTTTATACACATTGGTTCTAAGAGTGTGGAGTATGCCATAACCCGGTGTGCAACTTCTTGTTAATTATGTTGTCTCGCTTCCCCACAACACCAACAATAATAATCTTTATGAAATTATTTTCAATGTATGCTCTATTAATTTGCCTGAAAAAAATATCTCTTATATATTCTACTGGAAAATTATCAGAATAGAGATTACTGATCAAAAACACACATATGAAATATTCCTATAGCATCGCATTACCACCGCGATAAAGGAGTTTCGCCACAATATGGCATCACCGAATACGCTTCGCATTAAAAGTACATGCGACTATTTTTGGTTTGGCTGTTGCTGATTCTGCCGATAATGCCCGTGAAACTGACCTTGTACTTTTTGAAAGTAGTTGGATTCCCTGCTGTTTGTATGGGTTCACACAGACTGGGGTAAGTAACACTCTTCTGTGATGCATGATAAACTATGAGTACAATCTATACATACATTGTATCACTTGCAGTACAATGGGCAAATACGGTAGGTTTAAACCAACAGTACACTGCTTGCATGTATAGTGGACAAAGGCAGCGCAACCTCTTGGTGCATGCGGGGTGCTATTTCAGTGGGACATCGGCTGGGTGTAACACCGCATCATGACAAACGAGGGGCAGCGTTTGGTATGGGGAGACTACCTGGTCGTCACTGGATATTTCTTTGCTGTGATCATCGTCGGTATATGGGTAAGTATCACAATCACATATGGCATATTAATTTGCTGAATGAATTCAGTGGTAGAAGTAAATATTGGAATATATATTGTTCATTTTGGAGTAAAGTTTAGGAATATAAGCATACGACAGACAGACAAACAGATAATACAAGTGCATTATAGAGATTCATATTAGTTGGCGGATAAATGTTCGGATAATAAGTGCAACAAGCGGCGTTAAACAGTGGATACTTTTGTTTCAAAATACAACTTTTTGACAGAAATTCACCTTCCTTAGACATTATTCTTCAAAACTAATAGCCATAAATATGATAAAACGAAAACTGCTTGAGAAAATCTACCCACAAATCCAAAACGATCGATTAAAACAAAAATCCAGTCGATTTCAATAAAATTCTCGTCAAATAATATATATTTCCCCCACAAAAATCGGGCTATCCAGCTGAGCATCGCAATAATGATGTATATTAATCACACACACACACACACGAACCGATATGCGCATGCGTTAACTACCAACCAGTCATTAAAATTTCGAAGGACAAAATATGATCAAAAATCTGTTTTAAAGTGTTCAGATTGACATTTTATCTGTACCCAGTGATTCTTATTGCACTCCGGAATAAAATGGACTACTTTATTCGTTGAAATAAGGTACGGTGTTTGCGATCAGGGAAACTTAACATTTCGACAGTTACTTTCAAATTTTCGAACTGAAGCCCCGCCCTAATCAACATTGTAAACAAATATGGCGGCCACTGGCGAATCTGAAATAATCGGAGATATTACCACAGGATTGCCTTCAGCTATATCAGCCAGTCTGAATGTCATCAACGGAGATAACCCAGTTATAAACTCCCAGCCTATGTTTACACAACCATCTGACTTCGACGTTTTCCAAAATAAAATCACAAATACAGTGTTTAACTTCACGCAATCGCAAACCGGTTTCGAAGACTCACAAACTACTGAACTCATAGAATTGGATACCAACCAGATTAATAACTTTGAACCGGCCAATCCTCCACGATCGGCCCCGAGTTTGAATGATCATCTGAATCATGACATGACAACATTTCAAAACGCGAAAGATTCTGAAACAAAACTGAATATGATATTTCGGGTACTTTCAACGGTTCACATCAAAATGCAATCTATCGACGATATAAACAGAAAGGTGACAGATATGGATAGTAAACTAGAGAATATTGAATCGACAGTGACCTCTCTGAGCAGTCGTGTTTCGAAAATCGAGAGCAGGCATGACGAGATAGAGACGAAGGTGCAAAATACAAATGCCGCACAAATGATTATGAACACACAGGTCGTCGAATGTGCGAAACGCAACGCGAAGGTCGATCTACTGGAACAGCGAACTATGTACGTGTTAGAACAAGTGACTAATCTACAGATCGAAAATCTACATAACTCGCTTGTGTTCGCTGGAATCGATGAAATCGAACACAACAACAGCACGACGGATCAGAGTGAACCAACAATAACAACAGAGCAAGTCGTAGTTCAATTCCTGCAACAGAAATTACACCTCACGGATTACATCGAGTTTGATTCTGCTAAGCGTCTTGGAAAATCCGAACACAATAAGAGACGTCCCACTCTTGTGAAGTTTGTGAGGCAAAGGGACCGCGAATGGGTCAAAAAGAATAGTGGCCTGCTTAAGGGGACAAGCTTCTACGTAAACGAGCAGTACCCGCCAATAGTGAACAGTTATAGGAAAAATGTTCTAAACCCACTAGCTAAAGAAGCGCGCGACGAAGGGAGTACAGCTAGGGTAGTTTCAGACAGGCTGTATGTAAACAATCAGCTCGTAAAACCAAGCACCGGACACCCGTACAGAGTAGTAAATACACCTGCTAATCGTGAGGGGTTATCATCGTCGGGCCCATCTCAGAAAGTCCCGCAGCTGAAACCAGGGAACAGTAAGAACCCCGAAAATCAGACGGGAAACCGGAAGCCGCAGCAACAACAACAACAACAACAACAACTAAAACGACAACAACCCAGACAAAAACAAATTACTTTTACTAGCACTAAAAGGCCAGCTAACTCGCCACCATCGAAAGCTCCATATAATAGAAAGAAAGCTAATCCAAAGACAATCCAAACACGAAGTGGAAAAAGTGCTGGATCAAAAGTCAGTGCTTCCTCGCAACGCACAAATAAACAAACGCCAAAAAATCAGTTCACGCAGTCTGAACCCACTGTGTCAACAAACTCTCAATCTTCTCAGTTCACCAATGATCAGCATGTGAATTCACAATAGGACAGCCCGAGAGTGACCCATATTAAGATACTATCACTGAATGTGTGTGGCCTTATTTCGAAGCTCCATGACCCCGAGTTTATCAATTATATAAACAAATTCGATCTTCTGTTCTTTCAGGAGACAAAGACAGACATTTTGGATAAAATTTCTATCGAAAATTTTCACATTTTGGGTACGAAAAATAGAACTAAAGTTTCTAAAATACGCTCAGGGGGTCTGTGTATCGCAATACGGGAAAATTTCAGACAATATTTCTCCATTGTCAATGATGACTGCACCACGATTCTCTGGTGTCAGTTTAAGAGTGGGCCCGATCACATGTATGCATTCGGAAATGTATACATCCCACCCGAAAACTCTAAGTATTTCAAAGGTGACGAATTCGAAAAATTACATATCTCTATATTAGAAAAACATATCAACTTTGACCACGTAATGATTCTTGGGGATTTCAATGCCCGAACTGGTAATATGGATAATGGCGAAAAGGAACGCGAAATCATCAGAAAGTCTGGCGTTGAACATATTTCCGCCAATAGATTGAACCCTGATCAATCAACCAATAATCATGGGAGCAAATTAGTGCATTTGTGCTCAGGCACCAATTCACTTATCCTGAATGGCCGAATGGGCAAGACCTCATGTGAATTCACCTGCAAAGGTGTGAGCGTTATTGATTACGCTATTTCTTCTCATTTGTTTATAAACAGTGTCATTGATTTATTTATAGATGAACATAATGTGTTATATTCCGATGCACATGCATCAATAGTAGTGACCGTTGACCTCCAGGTGGGCGGTCGTTGCGCTTCGGTACATGAGCACGCCCCAAAACACAAACGTAAACGAGCCAACCGCAAGCCGCAACCTTTGTTTAATAATTGTGACGCACCGTCTAGCCGTGTTCATCGCACTGTTTCACAAGCTGTTGACGTACTCGAAGCCGAAATGGACCAAATGTTCTTCTGTGCGATAAAACAATCCGATATGAATTCATTGTCTCAATCCATTTGCGATCTACTCACACCCGCATGTAATTCCAACGAACAAAACGCGCCACCTCGAAAGGACAAAAAGCGGAGTAAAATTACCCAACCATGGTTCGCGAATGATTGCCGCTCAGCTCGAACTAGATACCGGAAAGCTCGACGAAAATTTAAGCAATTTCCGAATACATACAATAGACGTATAATGCTGGAATGTCAGCGGAACTACAAACAAGTTTTACAACTTAGCAAGCTCCGCCACAATAATAAAATTAGCCGCCGGGTACATGAATTACGTGCAAACTCTACGAAAGAGTTCTGGAAACTTATGAAGCAATTAGATTCAGACACTCATGAGAAACCCGCACCGACCTGCGACGAGTTTAAACAATTTTATATCTCCGAGGAAACTTCCGACAACCATGAGTCCCAACCCGAAGACGAATATCAAGCGTTCCTGTCAACAGAGACAATTGACAACTCTCACTTAAACGCTAATATCGCGATGATCGAATTACAAAACGCGATAAAAAACACAAAAAATGGTAAGTCGCCGGGTTATGACCATATCACGAACGAATCTATAAAATCGGCACCAGGATACATGACAAATTTAATTCTGAAATATTTTAATTTGATTCTATCGACAGGTATTATTCCCCGCCAATGGTCAATCGGGATAATTAGACCCATTTTTAAGAGGAAGGGAGATAACCTAGATCCGAATAACTACCGAAAAATAACTCTTCTGAGCTGCATCGCAAAGCTATTTACGAGCATAATAAATGAGCGCATAGACAAATTTCTTGACATGAACTGTCTGCACTCGGAGGCCCAAGCCGGCTTCCGAAAGGGCTATTCCACAGTCGATCACACCTTTTCACTGTATGCTCTAATCCAACTTCTCAAAGCCAACAAGCAGAATCTTTACTGCGCTTTTATAGATTTTTCTAAAGCCTTCGACTCGGTCTGGAGAGCCGGTCTATGGAAAAAACTTTTAGCTCACGGTATCACTGGTAATATTCTTAATGTAATCAAGTCCCTATATAGCGATCTGAAACTGTGTATACGCCTTGGCGGGGAAGAATCAGAATTCTTTGGCAACTCAATTGGTCTAAAACAGGGAGATAGCCTCTCACCTCTGCTCTATGCCATTTACGTAAATGATCTCGAGAACCACCTCAGCTTACACTCTTGCGAAGGCATTGCTCTAGATAAGTTTAGTGGCATCGAAACTGGCATCTATATTAAGCTACTTCTACTTATATATGCTGACGATACAGTATTAATTTCTAACACACACGAAGGGCTGCAGAAATCACTAGACACATTTTCTTTATACTGCACCCGCTGGAAATTAAAAGTGAATATACTGAAAACGAAAATCGTTATATTTGGCCGTAAGCCAAGACACGCGGGCCACCTTAATACATTTTCATTGGATGATCATATTTTAGACATAGTGGATAACTATAAATACCTTGGTATTACTTTCCACAAAAATGGCTCTTTTGCCATGGAAAGAAACACCAGGTGCAAGTCAGCAAAAAGTGCCATGTACGCACTGCTCAGCAAAGCCAGAAGGAACAAACTCACCATTGAATGTATCCTCGAAGTATATGAAAAGTCCATCATACCTATAATGTTGTATGGTTCTGAGGTATGGGGCCACGAAAATTTGACCTGCTTCTCGAAACTTGAACTATGGTTTCTAAAATTTGCTCTAGGATTGAAAAAATCCACACCAACCGCCTTTGTATATGGAGAACTTGGAATATATCCAATCGCAGTGAAAATCAAGACTCGTTTCCTTTCTTACTGGACTAAGCTTATCACAATGCCTACAAGCAGAGTGCCGCTTAAACTGTATTATATTATGCACCAATTGTATTCTCACACTGTTTTTAATAACCCATGGATTAAATGTTTACATGACTCGCTTAATGGCTTCGGAATGAGTAACGTGTGGAATAATCAGTATATCACAAATCCCAAGCACTTCATGCAAACTATCGAACGAAAACTGCAAGATTTCTATCTGCAAGAATGGTGGGCATCGATAGCAACATCCAGTAAATTCGCCTTTTATCGTATTATCAAGACCTCATTTGAACGAGAAAGTTACCTATCAATAACAAACCACCGAGTCGTGCAAAGCATCCTTCTCTTCCGTACCAGGAACCATAAACTCCCAATAGAATATGGCGCGTGGACCAATGCCGCATATTCGGATAGATTGTGTACCCTCTGCAACTCAGAAATAGGCGATGAGTATCATGTCATCCTTAAATGTATTGAACTCCAAGTCATACGCGTACAATACCTGAGACCATACTATTACCAGAGACCAAACGCTAACAAGTTAGCAGCACTATTCAATAACCACAACAGAAGAATTACCAAGAATCTCTCAGTTTTTATAAAAAAGATCATTGATATATTTCGGAACTCTTGAGGCTACACTTTCAGACAAACAAGTAACCCACCTTCAAAATATACCGATATAACATACTTGTTTCTTACATGTACCAAATTGTATAAAGAAGGACCCCAACACGAATATAATAGTTTATCGCTGTAGATGCGCTTATTTTATAAGCGCCACGAGTATATACTATATATAATTATATAATCTGACTCCTCTTGAGGCTGAATCATTTAAACCATTCAAAATCCACATCCATTGACCGAACACCTAACCAATACGCCGAAATTAATAACAATAATCTATCAGGAAAAAAAAAATTATATAATTATATACAGATCAAGACACTATTGTATACACAACTATATTATATATCTAAATGTGCATTCATGCAAAACAAATTTATATTTGCACCGATATTTGTAATAACCATGTTTCTGTTATATCTACCTTGATGATCAGAATACTAATAAATTGAATTGAATTGAATTGAATTGAGTTTACGGCGTTCATTTGTGACAATAAGTTTTAAAAAAATGACAATTAATTGTTCCGCTCCATCTGTCGGACGTCTGTTTTAATGCTGCATAAAGAGACGGCGACATGCAAGAAATCAGAATTAAAGGAAATACGATTGGCTGCGAAACCGAAAGAAGCTGATTTGCGCCATTCGCGTTACAGCTATCATTGTGAAAAATTTGTTTCAAAATGGAAGCTCATGGATATTTTGACGCAGAGATCGGCATGATGAAAACAATAAATTCTTAATATTTTCTTCATTAGAGTTACCCAAACATATATTCGTTTTTGGCATGTTGGAATTGTGCTAGGTATATTTACACGTGGCATTGTGAAATTGCTATATAAATGGCGTGAAAGTTGGGTCCAGAAATATATATTTGCTGGACGAGGAGATCGACTTTTAAAATCAGGTTTTATTTTAGATTTTCTCAAACTGGTTTCGCTTTATTTTATTTATCGGCCCCTTGGTCGATTTAAGTCATACATTGGGTGTTGTAGGGTGGCCCACCAAGCCAATCTAAATTTTCAAACCACTCACCCCACCCCGATCAAAAATGCAGCACTACACACTGTCCCAACCCCTGTAATTATTCCGTGATGATACCCAATTAAGGAGAGTGACTAAACAATTTGGATCTCCTCAGATGACTTCGACCGGGATTCAAACGATGGTAATGTGAGTTAATTCGCAAGTAAACCAAGCGCACCAACCACAAATGAATACAAATTTATTGAAACAGCCTGTGACATAAATCATTCCTTATCAGCATATGCTAGTACATTTTACTAGAACATTAATCATTGGAACAACTTTTCAAAACTACCAAAACAAGTAACATATTGTTCAAATTCCGACACACTCTCCCAATAACAACACACAGCGAGCAATGCACACGATCGGCTTGACGTGAAGGCGTTTTGTTTATCAGCCAATAACTGAGGTGTCGACTTCAGTTATTGGTTAATGAACATCGGAATAATTTATTCTACGTGAACGCTCTTTATCATCATTTCACCCCCCCCCCCAACATATTGCCACAGGCAATTGACGCCCCACTAATCCCAGTGGGAGGACCATCATATATCTGCTGCTCAATGATGGTCTTTTTAGTGTCTACCTCGACACCCGTGATGCACACGTGTGCAAATTGGCGAGTCGGATTATTCTCCATCGATGACCCCATCCACCACGCAGGGCGTTCGCGTCCCTGTGTGCACCCACCGAATGGTCGTGGATATTATGCTCCATCACGCTTACGATATTTATCACGAATATTTAGAATGAACAAAGCTGAGTGTATATTATAATTACCGTAAAATGTACCTTTATGTTATGAATACCATACTCACCTTGGTCCAACTTGATACATAATATAGCGTATACACTCAACGCCCCCGACTTGCGTGAACACAGACACAACATAATACTGACCCACATTTCAGACGGTGATTCCCAAACAACTTGAGTGTAATCACGTGACATTGGTATTTTCATAGTGGGATCATCGATTGCGTGAAATAGTACCCGACGCGTGCCGCTCAGTTGATTTGAGCACGATTTTTGACAGGGTTCGCTTGATCCTCACTGAGTACGCGGGATTTACTTGATGTGGACATGCACTTGATGCGATGGGGCTTATTAGCAACGATGTCTTTGTAAGTTTATTTGTAGCCACGCTTTATCCTAAACATCACCATTCGAACACTCAAACACAACTTCGAGTTATAGGAAGATTAAAACATACCAGACTTTATCCATACGATATATTTTTAAAAAAATTCAAACTTATGTCTGTAGCTCATGTGCCCCATCGTCTCAGGTCAACATTTATACATTTATATATATGCATTGCATGTCGCTATGACAGTAAATCATGTGTGAATGACGCGAGTGTATCAAATAAATAGATAGTCTGTATATAGTAACGGGCACATCCACCCTGACTTAGTCTTTATCTTTTTATAACAAAAACAAAAATCTATTTTTTGCTATTATGTCCAATGATCACATATCAACAACGTTGCGATATTCACAGTACTGCCGAATAAGGAAGAGTCTCAATCGCACTTAAAGGTTTCATGACATAAGTTTTGGGTGGATGTGCCTTCAATCAATACATTAATATTACATATACTACAATATAATTATGTACCTGTTAAATGTGCTTTTGTCGTTTATTTGTATTTATATTTATGTATCTCAAATGCCATGTATATTGGTTTATCGAGATTAAAGAATTGAATTGAATTGAAACGTTCATGTTAACCGTATGGCGAAATGTACTGATTCCTATATGGGAGCCAATTGTGTGAATATAGAGGGTGTGTGATTATATAATGGTGATGAGAAACAAAAGTATTTGTATTTGTATTGTGCATGAGCATATACAGACACAAGCTGTTATCGAGTCTGTTTGCGGGATTATTATTATTTGTTTATTCCTTACTTGTCAGGAGCGACATATTCACTCGTTGTGTCACCCTTGAATTTCCAGACGACAGATTCATTGGTATTCAACTTAGACTTTCAGCAGAACTTTCTATCAGTGTAGTGCAAGTCTATCTTCCAAGCACCAATCATTCTGACAATTATTTTGAAAACTATCTGACAATGTTGGAAAACCACACAAACTTTTTGTCAGAACGCGGTCCTGTTGTGCTAATGGGTGACTTCAACGCCCACATTCCTGCTCACTCCAGCGATCATATCCCTGTGAGTCCTGTGTCTCGAACATCACTACTATACGCGACTTCTTGTCACGCACTAACATGTGGTCCACGACATCATCGAAATTATGTACTGGTTCACTGTTCACGTTCCGTCCATTCGCCTCCATTGCAAGCCCGTCTCTTATTGACCATATCATAATCTCTGAATGCAGTGAGCAAATGGTGTTGTTACGCTGTTCCATACTTAATGACAGCGCACAAAATGTATCCAACCATTTGCCTGTGACATGCGTGATCAGCCTGAACGCTCACATTGACAATGGACTACCCGAGTTTCGCCGTATGAAATATAAATGGACTGATATCGATATCCTAAAATACCAGTCCTTCCTCGATGAGAGCTGTCAATTCATACACAAAAAACCTCTCCTGAACAAAGACGAAATCCAGAACTTCTATTGCATTCTTGTAACGTATTTACACCAAGCATCTGAAGTCGCAGTAGGGAAGCGTGATTTCTGCAAATTCTTAAAACCATATTGGAGTGCTGATCTTGGTGCACTGCGCGATGATGTGAAGAGAGCCCGCTCTCACTGGATTTCCGAAGGGAAAATGCATTCTGTCAGTTCCAAATCATACCTACATTATAAGGAAACTAAACGTGAGTTCCGCAGAGGCTTACAGAACGCTGCCCGGGAACATGAGAGAAAATTCCTTCTCGACGTCGAAAGAGCAGCAAACACTGACTCCACGGCATTCTGGCGTATGACTAGGTCTAAGTCGTGTTCACGTACTATATCCCCAGGAATAGACTTCGGTGAAGGAATGTGTACGGACGCGAAATCGCTATCATTAGGATGGAGCACGTATTTTCAATCACTATATTCGCCAGTGCACACAACGAACCTGACGTAGAACAGTGTGTGCTGGATAAACTAGATAAACTTTTGTCAGGAACACACGGTGGTTATGATTCCGATCGACTATGCAACAAGATCACTGTGGATGAAGTTGTCGCACACGTACGGCTTCTGAAACGAAATAAAGCTGGTGGTGTAGACAGCATCACCAACGAACATCTCATCTTTGCACCCGAATCTTTGTTGTGTGCGCTTTGTACGCTATATAATGGCATACTCTCATCTGAATGGATACCAACTGATATGAAAGCTGGTATAGTTATTCCCCTCTATAAGGGCGAACCGAAGCAGAAACAATCCCCTGATAGTTACCGTGCCATAACGCTACTCTCTCCTGTATATAAACTATTTGAGGCTATTCTCCTAACAAGATTCATGGACTTCTTACCGAACAATACGTTCCCACACGACCTTCAGTTTGGTTTCCAGAAGAAAATTGGATGTAACATGACCTCGTTTGTAGTCCAAGAAGCTATTAGGTATGCCCATGACCATGATTCCAAGGCATATATATCTTTCTTGGACTCTCAAAAGGCGTTCGACAGAGTTTGGCATGAAGGTCTTCTGGTTAAACTTAGCCATATCGGATTTGAAGGCAAAATTCTGCGCGTCATTAAAAACATGCTAGGTAATTGCTACAGTCAAGTGTTGTTTAACGGAATACTGTCGAAATCATTCAAAATATGCCAAGGAAATCGGCAAGGAGCCGTAACATCTCCGTTTTTCTACCTGGTGTTTATAAACGATCTGCTTAAGGAACTGGAATCTTCTAGTTATGGTATGCGCATTGGCAACGTTAACTGCACATCCCCAACAACGGCTGATGAAATTTGTATCATATCCATGCACAAGCTAGATCTTGATAAACTACTAGAAGCATGTTATAACTACAGTGTTAGATGGAGATTCTGCTTTTCGATATCTAAAAGCTCTGTTATGGTTTTCAACGAGATAAAGCGCCACCACGATCGTGTTGACCGCACATGGTACCTAGGAAATCAAGTGCTGTCAGAGTCAACAGAATGTAGGCATCTTGGCATTACTCAACATAAATTTAATCACTCGTCCAATCGCGCCAATGAGATATCCAATTCTATGAGGAAAACCTACTTCTCAACAGCAGGAAAGAAATCTCTTCAAATGTGTACCCCACTAACAATGTCAAAGCTACTATACAGTATCGTCCTTCCAAGAGCTTTATATGGTTCAGAACTTCTCTACTCGCCGAACAAGGAGGCAGAGTATACAATTGAAAAATCGTTTCGGACATGTGTCAAACACATACAGTCTCTCCCCAGCAGAGCTAGCACAAATATGTCACTCAGTCTTCTGGGACACCTACCTATCCAGAGACAGATACACATTCGCAAACTTGCATTCCTAGGAATTGTGAATTTACCTGCTGCGCACCAGGCTCCATTGAAAATATTCCTGTACACTTTGTATCAACACCAACTGTTCGGCACCCGAATAACAGGATTTGTAAAGGATGTGACGGACATACCTCACTGATTTTCTCAAGCATGGAACATTCCCGTCAAAAGCTTCATGGAAGCGTGTAATCACTTCTGCGGTTAAGTCTTATTACACTGATCTTTGGAACACTTCTGTGAGTAATGAAAACCATACTCGAAAACTGTGTACCATACACAGCGATCCACTCTCCACTTGGAGTATCTGGAAGCTGTTGTCCACTAGACCTGACAAATCAAAAGAACTGAAACATTTATCACTGCTGCTGAACAGAACACTGTTCAACAACAATTCCAGCTGCAGCGCATGTGGACTTTCATTCAACACTGAGATGGAGCACATAACTAACTCGTGTAACGCTTACCCAATGCATCTTCTTCGATACCAATTTTGGACAATTCTTTTGGATCGTTTTGGTATAGAATGTTTTGTGTTCTTGGACACTATGCAATACGACTGTCTCCAGCAATTCCTACTAGGGGGAATTAATTTCGATCCACCTGTACCTGTCGCGGATTCCTGGCCCGACATTATAATATTTGCAGCCACATTCCTGTATAAAGGAAATATTATAGTTAGACCCAACAACCATTCATAACGTCGTCTGACCGACTCACACATACACGCGAGACAATTCTCTATTACACCATAGCCAGGACGAGATGACCATATGCGTGTGACATGGTAACCGAAACAAATAGACTGCATGGGTAATGATGACGTGAACATATTACAGTTGACAGAAACTCTTTGTGTTATACCTAACAGCTCAATCATCCAGACTGTCTCTCACATTCTGTATTTCTCTTTCTGTCCGCATTGACTCAATTTCTACATCCACGCTGCACAGTAACATGTATTTAATATCTTCTGTATATATATTTGTGTAATTTGTGTGTACATACGACATAGTGCCTGTACCACAATTATAAGTTGTGCATGCTCTTCATTACTGGAGGTTAATAAACAAATAATAATAACAATGAACAATACCATTCGTCTGAGTCGTCTGACCGTTATTAGTTACAGTCTTGGTATTAATTAAACGATGTTGAACCGTAAACAATACAACGGTCTGACTGTTACTGGTTGCAGTCTGCCAGTTACTTAAAACAGTTTTGTATCGTGGAACATGCTACAGTCTGACCGTTTGTTTAACGGTCCAATGTTGGCAGCTTTGTTGCGCGGTATGACACCGTTAAAGCGACGGGCATTTTTATAACAAATAAATAATAGTCGTTCCCGTGGTCATTACCACAATTTTCGAACTTTTTCTGACCAGCACAAGGTTGAGTAATTTTCGGGCCACTTTTTTCAAACTCGACCCAACAAATTTATGGCCAGAAATGTTCCGCCCAGCTGGCCATTTACGATTCCGAACTCATTAGGATCAATTTCCCTAAATTTTCCGACTTTCCCTAATTTCGAAGCATTTCGGACTCTCCTACCCAATGTTTTTCGTTTTTTTTTATTTATTATTTATTACCGAGGTCGTTCCCGTGGTCATTTACCTCAACTTCCAATTTTTTTCGGACCGAGCACAGGGTCGTAATTTTCTGATCAATTTTTGAAACTCGACCAAAAAATTTTTCGACCCTAAACGTTCCGTCCAGCTGGCCATTTACGTTCCGCCCAGCTGGCCATTTAAGATTCCAAAATTTCCCTTCATTTTCCGACTTTGCCTATTTTCGAGGCATTTCGGACTTTAAGTGCCACCACATACGCTGCGATTAAAATCGTAAGTGGGGAAAATCGCAGGAGGAAGCATCCAATGCGCATGCCCAAGACAATATCGTAGCCAAATCGTAGCAATCAAGCACTGTTTGATTTTACCAGGAAAATCGTGGCGCGACCTTGGCAACGCGCGCGATTGTAGCTGTCACACGACCACTGTCGCACTGGTCATGTTGTAAATACCACGAAAAATAAACATTCAAAAATGGCGCAAAGTTTACAAACTTCTTTCACTTACAGAAACGAGGCCACATTGGTGAAGATGTGGCACGACAGGTAGTGCAGGCCTATACCACATATCAGACAAGGAGTAGAGGGCTGCCGCAATTGTTGAAATTCAATTGGTAGTCAGGAGGCAAGCACCCCAATTTTTTTTTTTGCTAAACATTTTTAGTACCATATGCCAACATATCCTTGGTGGTAGAGTTTGGTCCACTGATTAAAAAAAACATTGTTGGCAATTTTCTATTCTCGTGTTAGAGGTCAAATGTCAAGGTCAAATGTATAGATGCTTTTCTGCCCTAGCCTGAATTTTTAAACATATAGAATGATATTTTTGTTAGTAAGAGCTATTGATGAATGATGTATTGTACCAAGGACCAGTGAGGCATGGTAATCTGATTGCTGATGTGTCTGGGTTCTTGTATCGTTTCCTTAGCAACCGTTGCTATGAAATAGTTTTTCCATTGCAACCAGCCTCAAACGGTCGTTTTTGATCCATGTTATGGCATCTAATACTGAAAAAACGAACCCAAAAATGTTGCTAAAATTTCAGATTGTGTGACATCTATCAAATATGTGGCACCTAGCTATTCGTGAATTCCTCCATAGCAACCATAGCAACCATAGCAACTATTCGTGAATTCGTCCATAGCCACCATAGGGGCAAATCGTTGCCAAAAAACTACTGGAGTAACCTATTATATCAGGCCACAATTTGGGCGTAAGTATAGTCTGGCGTCAAAACCGACTCTAAACTATTGCAAAATTCCTGATTTTGGTAGACCTATGCAATTGGAGGTCCCTTTCAGAAAAGTACCCTGGTCGCCCATTTTACCCGGCCACAAATTGGGCGTAAGTAGAGTCTGGTATCCTAACGAACCCTAAAATATCGCTAAATTCCCAATCGTGAGAGATCTATGCTATTGGTGGGCCCTTTTGGGGTGAATTCGCCCAAAAGCACCATAGGGCCAAATCACTATCAAAAACGTATCCGGCTAGCCCATTATTTCCGGCCACAAATGGGGCGTAAGTAGAGTCTGTATATATGCAAACGGGCCCTAAAATGAAGCTAGACTCCCGATTGTAAGATACATATGTCATTGCTTCATGTCCCATCTTGATGTGAATCCGTCCATAGCCGCCTTAGGGGCAAATTACTGTCAAAACAATTCCCGATCAATGGATATTTCCCATTATTTGGCCAATTTTGGGGTGACTCCGCCTATAGCGAACCTATGGCCAAATTATTGTCAAAAAGTACCCGGTTAGCCCATTATAGCGGCCACAACTTGGGAGTAAGTAGAGTCTGGCGTCACAACGGAACCTAAATTGTTGCTATACATTCCTGATTGTGGGAGACCTGTGTTATAGGTGGCCCCTTTTGGGAGAATTCCTCCATAGTAACCCTAGGGGAAAATCACTATTAAAATAAATCCTCGCTGGCCTTTTATGCCCGGCCACAAGTTGGGCGTAAGTAAAGTCTGGCGCCAAAACGGACCTAAAATATTTGTGGCCCCTATTGGTGTGAATTCGTCCATAGCCACCATAGGGGCAAATCACTGTCAAAAAGTACCGAGGTAACCCATTATAACCGGCCACAAATTGGGCGTAAGTATAGTCTGTCTGGCGTAAAAACTGACTCTAAACTGTTGCAAAATTCCTGATTGTAGTAGACCTTTGCAAATGGAGGCCCCTTCGGTGATTGGTGGGGGTCGGGTGTTTGTAGGTGGTATTTGGGGCGGGCCACCCACCCATGCCATCAAATCGGCCGAAATCATAACCATTCTCGAAAATGGTCCATAACTCATTTTCACCCCCTCGGGGTGGTACCATACGGGGGTGATGGGTTGGGGTTCGGGGTGTTTATAGGGGGTAATAGGAGCGGGCCATCCACCCATGCCGTCAAATCGGCCGATATCCTAACCGTTCTATAAAATGGTCCATACCCCATTTTCACTCCATCGGGGTAGTACCCCAGGGTGATGGGTGGGGGGTCGGGTGTTTCTATTGGGTATTTGGGGCGGGCTACCCACCAATACCGTCAAATCGGCCGAAATTCTTACTGTTCTCGAAAATGGTCCATACCCCATTTTCATACCCTCCGAGTGGTACCCCCCCCCCCGGGAGTGATGGTGGGGGTCGGGGTGTCTATAGGGGTTATTTGGGGCGGGCCACCCACCAATGCCGTCAAATCGGCCGAAAGAAACATTTTTGAGAATAAGGAATAGGGAATAAGTTTCAAGTGCTATGTTCGTACAAACATACACGTTTCCCCCTTGCACTTTTTACAGAAAAAAGTACCTGTATATCATCCGCATCTTTGACATCCCAAATCCGGTTTGGTGACATCTCATCGCAGGATCGATCCCTGTCTTTGACACCCGAAATTATGTATGTAGGATAATACTATGTAGGTTAGACAATTTCATGGCTAACTAAACATATATTTTTCTATTGATACACGCATTAATGCATTATCCACCGTCAATGGCTGATAATATTGTTTCAAACGAACCACCTAACGTCAAAAGTGTCTACTATCTCTATCTATATTTGCAAATGTCTGTCTGTCTGTCTTCACATGGGACCATCTGGATGGCACCATGGGGGTATACTAGGGGTAACTTTTTACGAGAAAGATAATGGTGCTGGTTAGAATGTTATAAAGTGACGACGTTGTTGTCAGTGGTAGAAAGGGGGAGGGGCATAACAAAATTGTCGCCGATTGCCACGAAACTTATAGATAATCATCCCCATGATATGAGGAATCTAACCGTGTAGTTTAAATATGTCAAAGGTGGCACCATTCGAGTCAGGAATGCACGGAAGGGATAGGGGCACCAAAATTGATAAAACTAATTTTAGCACCGATTTCCACCAAATTGTTATATATTCTTCTCCATGATACACGGATCTAATTGTGTGATTTAAAGACACCAAATAGGTGTCGATTGGATGAGATATGGGGGGGGGGGGTCGTGTGGGCACTAAATTTGATAAAAATGGGTTTAGTCACGGATTGCCACAACACTTATACAATAACACCCCATGGTATATATGAGGAGTCTAATCGTGTGGCTTAAATCTGTCAACAGTGCGTAATTCGATTCAGGGGTGCACTGAAAGGGACAGGGGCACCAAAATTGATACATAATATTTTTAGCGCCAATTTCCATAAAATTGATACACATTATAATCCATGATACGAGGAGTCTAATCTTGTGATTTAAAAACACGTCATATCGGTGCTGTTTGGCTGAGAAATGGGATGGGGTGGGCATTAAATTTTATAAAAAAAATTTTAGTCGCCTATGAGCACCAAACTTATAAATAATCATCTCCATGCTATCAGAAGTCTAATTGTGTGGTTTAAGGATGTCACAAGTGGGGATGCACAGAGGGTGAAAGGGACACCAAAAATTATAAACAATATTTAGCGCCGCCAGATTGGTGTCGTTTGGGGTAAGAGGTGGGGGCACTAAATTTGATACGAATTTGTATACTCGCCAATTATATATAGCATTTCCTTGGTGATTCTAAGTGTGTGGTTTAATGATGACAAACGAGGCGCCATCAACAATTGATTTAATAAACTATTTTAGCGCAGATTTCTACCAAATTGATATAGTTTTCTTCTCCGTGAAACGAGGAATATAATCGTGTGATTTAAAGACGTCAAATTGGTGCCGTTTATGTGAGAGATGGGGGTGTCATAACTATAATAATAATTTGTGTACTACCGATTATCACCAAACGTGTATACAATCATCTCCATTATATCATGCATCCAAGAGTCTAATGGACGTGGTTTAAATGTGTCAAAACTGGCGTCGTCGAAGTCATGCATGAGGAGGGGAGTTGCACCAAAGCTGATACAAATATATTTAGCACTAATTTCCACCAAATTCATACACGTTCTTCTCTAATGATACGGTGTATTAAATCACATTTGGTGCCGTTTGGGTCATGGGTAGCGAGAAGAGATACATTAGCATTTATAAGATTCCCATTCGACGATATCCACCGGTCATCCCCCAGGCCATCTCCATGTCGTTTTAAGTAGTTTTTGGCGTTCAAATTTCACAATCTCGACAAATGGTGACACATTTAAGTCACTTGAACAATTATATCTTCTGAACTGGGAATGAGGACATTCATATAATGAGCCAGCAAACAATACATTAACATTATAAAGCATTAACAGTATATTTATCATTCCATTTAAGAGATACACATTTTCTTGCAACTGAGAGACCTCGAACCGTCAGATGATTGCATATTACATTGGCTCATATACATATATTATAACAAAATTGTCTGTTCCATTCAGTATCTTCGTGTTGAAATGATAGCCAGGTGTCCCCAAAATCTTAGTCTAACCCACTAGATTGATAGATACATCTCTATATGTAAAATCATGTTGTCGTCTTTTATTTTTGCTAGCTAATGTGTTTATGATGTTCATGTTTCATCTTATAACGTCTAAACTATACGCAGTTGTAAATAAATAAATACTTCTTTATTGGTGGAACGGATTAATCGCGATACACAAAATGACAATCGACAACGTGAGCCACTAATAATATTCTATGAGCAAGAATCATGTTTTGTGATGCTATTTGAATATAAAATTGATGAGAATACGTGTAACACTTTGAGCAAGAGTATTCTCTATTCTCACCAAATATCCACACAATGCAGAGGATTTCACATCACTTTAACATGGGCAACGCCGGGTAACCCTGCTAGTTTATGATAACATCGGAAATGAGCCGGAATTTCCATTTATTTATGAAAGTAAGATATAGTCGCTATCCTATTGAGAGAACATTCCGCTTTAAGCAGGAAGATATACCAGGGTTGTTGGGGGTGTCAAAACAGACAAAAAACATAGTTTACCCCTGCTTCTGCTGCTTCAACATACAACCATGACTTTCGGACTATCGACCCACAAATTAAGGTTATAATAAGGTGTACTATTGTTGGTTTTATTATTATACATGCTCTTATTGGCATATTAAATGTGAGAGTGAATCCAGGGATGAATACTAGTAAACTATATATGTAAATAGTAAATACAATCGAATTTCCACTGAAATCAACGTCAATTGTCTATATATAGGTCATTTTTATTAACATTATGTGAAGATACAATAAACTGTTATATATGGCCTATTAACAAAATGGATCGTAAAACATTTGTCTGTGTATTATTATCGATTGTAATACATTACTTATATTATGACCGTCTCGTAAATTGAACGTGCATGAGTCTTATAGTAGACCTACTGAGCATTGATATATGTTTGCATGGTGTTTCACTACTAAAGAGTTTAGTCTCAGTATATTATGATATTACTCGACATATGCAAGGGACCCGATATGTGTTTATATAGGGGTGACGCATATTGGGAGGGAGCCAAGTTACAAGCCCTTGTGGTTCATAGTTCGAGTTAATTTATAACAGTTTCAACATTATGGATATTCCATGTTCAAAAAGCTAACTTATTTCATCAATTATAACAGCATTATATGCATGCATGCGTGTATTCGCGTTTCTGAATTGTTGAATAAAATAATTTTGAAAGTTATTTAGAGTTCACGTAAATATATTAAAAATAGGGAAAATGCAACAGAACAGTACTTAGTCCAAGGTATATAACTAAGAGAGGAAAAGAGAATGTATTCGTCAATATATATGTTTTTGAAGCACATATGCCAAGTAACAATTAAATTGTGAACAATATGCAAAGTTTGGTATATTTGGCATAAAAATAAAATGGTTAAAGTTAGAATTTGGTCTCGTTGCTAGGGTAATTTAATTGCATAGCAACTGTTGTTATGGGCAACACATTTGACATCCCAATCAACATGGGAGGAATGGGGAGGGAAACATTAATGTGGACACAAAGTTTATGGCGGTCTAAGCCCTTTCACTCGAAAATTTTATTTTAAAAAAGCCTTTTAGTCCCATTTATGCAAATTTGGCATATCTAATTTGACCTTGACCTTTGACAGAGGTAACTAGAAAATTGCCAACAATGATTTTATTTATTGGGGTATCCCATAGCACATTATTAACATTGTTGGCATATGGTACTAAAAATGTTTAGCAAAAATTGTTCTAGCCACATTTTCTCTGACCTGCCTCCTGACTATGGGGCAGCTGAGCCTGTTGAGTTGACAGGTACAAAAATGTCAAAATTAAAAAATATTCAATTTCACTTGAACTTTCAACATTAATTAACTTGTTAGTTTAGAACATTGAGATACATGCCATATGTATTTAGTTGCATAATGCGGAGAATGGGGTATAACATTTTGTTATCATGTGATACGATCACATTGATAAAATCGTAGCTGCAAACATCGCAGCACCGTAGCGTCTGCGGGCAAGCTACGATTTCTCCACCTACGATTTTCCCCACTTACGATTTTAATCGTAGCGTCTGCGGTGGCACTAAAACCCAAAAAAAATTCGGCCTAATTTGTTGTTATTTTTTACTACGGACGTTCCCGTATCATATACCACAATTTCACAAATAAATTCGGACCTTTTCGGAACACTTTTTCAAACTCGACCCAAAACATTTTCGGCCCAAAATGTTTCGCCCAGCTGGCCACTTACGAATTTGGGGTCATTTTTCAAATTTTCCAAAAACATTCGGACCGAGTACAGGGTCGAGTCATTTTTGGACAGCTTCTTCAAACTCGACTCAAAAATATTTCCGCCCAAAATGTTCCGCCCAGCTGGCCACTTACGATTCCGAACTCATTATGGTCAATTTCCATTCATTTTCGGACTTTCCTGCCTAAATTTTGTTCAAACCAAATTTTTTTAATTTTATACTAAGGTCATTTGCCACAATTTCTATATTTGTTTTGACCGAACACAGAGTCGAGTCATTTTCGGACCCGAAATTTGGGGTTATTTGCCACAATTTCCAAAAAAATTCGAATAAGGAATAAGAAACAGGGGCCTAAGTAACGGAATTCACGTTGCTGACTAGAGTTGCAATGGTGTGATTTAAGCCCAAAACAAATCTCAAATGCCGCGCCCAAAACTTTATTTCTTTAATTTGCCCTTGTTCGTCGCTGAACATTCGTCAATCATCATCGTTAATCTGAACATAATATTTCAATTTCCATCTACAGTTGAATTTCTGTGTTCATGGGGGTCATTATACCAGTTTAATAGCGACGTATTTTTGCGAAATAAAATGAAAACAAATAATAAAATGGAAATCCGTCCGACCGCCCCAATTTAATTTGGACCCGAACCAGTCATTATAAGGTCAGCGAAAAAGTAGGGCCATCCCATGAAAATGCAGCATATGAACTATGGTAGCAATGGATTAACACCAGGGGCTTCGATAGATATTGTATAACAATTTGTTCAAGAATAGTGTTGACATGACAATGTTCTAGAATAAATTTGTCCACATATGTGATGCATTTTGAATAATGCATTGCATACAATAGCCTATAACAAATTCTCGAAAAGCTGAAACATATATGTGCATATGCTGCTAACTATATGCTACAAACGGCTTATTGTTGACATAATTTCGAGGTTTAAAGTGTGTTCTGCAATAGATCCCACTCGTCTACCCCGCGGGAGAGCCACGCGTGGTCATGACCCAAATAGCTTGATGCAGCGACGTACCTCAGTTTTAAGATGGGGGGTTGAATTAGATCACAATTATTTACTTAGTTCCTAAACTGTTGAGGGACGGGGTCCATGTGTGTTCTATTGAATGCAACCTTTTAAACTGAATCAGATATAATATATTTGTGTCCATAAATGGCCAACATTTCACTACATATTACTTAATAATTTGATTTTGATTATTTGGGGTATATATATTATGGGGGGAGTGGTTTTATACATATAATGGCTTTCCATTAATTCATTCACATCAGCCAAAGGTCACGAACATATTCCTTGAGGACCATGAATTGATAATGTGTGTTATGTCATTCACGACCCTGTCATAATTTCCACCAAATATATCTTCTTCGGATAAATTAAACGTAATCACAAGAAGTCTAAATTGTGTCTGAATCCACTTTATTTATCACATATAACTTCGGTAGTCAGGCTTACTACCAATCCACACAGCAAATGTCTTATTATAGTTAATTTTAAGCCATGATATAAAATAAAAATATTCAAGTAGCTCAAAAGTTCTGTCAAGTGACTGGGTGTCGCCACTTATAAAAAGAGTTGTGTGACTAATTTTAAATTCACAATACCCAATCTTGATACCATTGATTCTCTTGTTCTTCCTTTATGTGATACACACGATTTCCACACACAGTAAAAATGTGTACGCAGAGATTGGTTCACCTTGTCTACAGCCGCGCCGTATTATGAGGATGGTGACAAATTTCCATTAATATTATGGTTAGAACTGATTCCTCAATATATAATTTGAACATAGCTGATGGAAATGTCACTAAAGTTACATGTTTAGAGGTGAAAATATATTAGAAAGATTTTGTAAATAGAGGATCTACAACGAGTCCCCAGTTGGTAGTCGAATTTACAAAACGAGTCCAGTAAATCTGGACCGAGCCTTTGGTGAGATCCAGACCTAATTTTCTGCACGAGTTTTGTAAATTCCACTATAAACTGGGGACGAGTTGTAGATTCTATTTATTACATGAACCAAAACCTCGTCAAAACATACTTAAATCAACAAATGGGACGCGAAACTAACATTGGCTTCTATAAGGCATGTGATGGCATCTCACGTAACTATGCGTTTTTTACCCGCACAAAGAAATAGTCCCAGATAAATAAAGAATCTTTGGCGTATTTAATGGCGTATATTTATTGACATTACTTTTCAAACTCTTCATTCATTATAGTTTGTTGGAAAAATATTGGAAGCCATAGTATTTTGAGACGTAGCGTACGGAATGTAAACAGACGACAAACCGGAAGTAAAAGGTCACCGCACACTACTTCCTGTTATTAAACGAACGTTTAATATTACAATTTATAGAATGGGTTAATTGAATGGAATAAGGGTAGGATCATGTAATAAATGGTTGTTTTACACCAATGACCATAAATGTACATGTATTGCTCACAACGCAAGATGCTCCAAATCCAAAAATAAAAAATGCCCCAAAATAATATTCATCCCCATCTAGATACTTTGAGTTACTAACTGATGAATATATCACTGTCAAAGCAGTTGAAATTTTTTAACATGATAAATTCATTTTATTCAGCTATGAAAATAAAGCCCATGTCATAGAACCACATCCATCTGCAATTGTAGTTGTTGCTTCATTTGTTACACCATATGCACTATTAGAATTGTATAATGTTTTAGAAAAACTCCCAAGATAGGGTTTTGTATTTTGACACGGACATTTGTATGTACATCTTTGATCCAGAAAAAGAAAACATAAAAACTGAAGACAGCTACCTAGTTAATGAACCGATGAACACCTGGGTGCTAAAATCATAAAATTTGTAGGATTAGGCCCAAAATTTGCATATCAATACATGAAATTCGGTGTCATAAAATCTGAATGTAAGGTAAAGGGTATCACTCTGGATTATAATACTAAACAGCAAGTAAACTTTTATTCAATGGTTGAATGTGATAACAACCGGTCAAATTTCAATGTATCATAAACTATCCATGCAGAATTAAGTGCTTAAAGAATCGGGAAGTAATCAGTGAAGAACAAACACAAACATTTCAATCAGTGTACACCAAACGACTTGCTGTGGACAAAATCAACACCGTTCCTTACGGACGGAAATAATGTGCTACCAGCAGAATTGCTTCAGAAAATTTACAAAAACTTAGTTGATATATCAACAATAAATCAAGAAATCAAAAGAGAGCTACGACAAACTTGGTTTTCCAAACGAAATTTGCTGAATATTAAGACAGGAACGTCAATGAAAGAACTTTCAGATTCGATGAGCAAACGGTAATATATGGATACAACATTCTCCGAGATGTACAATTTTGACAATTAAAAAGTAAATGCCACTAGACCTATTTCAAACTTAGATATTGAACTCATTTTGACATTCGGGATAAATTGGACTTATGGTGATTTTTCACTGAAAATAAAAACAAGTTGATACTGAACAATTATAATCAGTCTTACATTATCTGCATATGGAGGAGTCATTATTCTTCAAACATCCACGTAATATTTTCATATTTAATATTCAATTTATAAGGGTGGCACTGAACGACAATGACAATGAACTAGTTGCTGACATTGACTTGCCACAGCTCATCGTTTTTTATGATATGTTAAGTAATAAAGATGAAGACAAAATTATACTATTGTTTACGAGGAAACGACATCACAGAAATATATCTGTTATTCACATAACCCAAAACATGACTCAGAAATCGAAAGCTAATAGAACTTTGAGTTTGAATGCACATTACATGTTTTTATTTCAAAGTGTGCGTGATAAAGGTCAAATAAAAATTATTTAAATTCGCGCAGTACTATTGTTCGCTCAGTTTTGAATTCGCGCACTTTAAATTCGCGCACCTATCTGCGCGAATTCAAAACTGACAGAAATATTGTTGTAAATGTCGTGGATCTGATGACAGTTTCAGTTCATATTCGTTTCTGAAGATACTTGTATATTAAACACGGCCACAGCGGATTTACATCATGTATACCACACATTCATCACCATATTGTTGCGATGATGGATGTTTATATATGATCCAATAATTATTCTGATATTGAAATAGTTATGGACTGCATGGACATCAATGAATTGAACTCGGAAACAGAAAACCACCACCGAGAAGGCAACTGTCTTAAGAAAAATCAACACTTGGCGGCGGATTGTGATGACATAACTAACTCAGACTGAATATGGTCACAGTGTCTCTCCAGAGTGGTGAATAAGTGGGCGTGCTTTCGTGTACATGCGATCTGGAATAGGGGTATTTCTTACAAGCATTTCAACGTCGTCGATGTTATCATGATTTAAGTACGTCTCTTGGCATTGAGTAATGGTTTCGAAATTTTTATATTGGTTGACCGAATAAATATACATGTAGGTCTGCAGAAGTCGTATTATTTTTCGCTCAGTTTTAAATTGGCGCATCGATGGCTGCGCGAAAAATAGTACTGCGCGAATTTAAATATGAGTAAGGTAACTCAAGCGTGTGATGGTGCAACGCCAACCGATCATGGCTATTTACTACTCGATGTTCACACAAAAACAGTCGTTGAGACTCAGAACATATATTTTCCATCGATGGTTCACAAATGATGATCGAGGTGCGGTAATATATGCAGCAGTATAAAATATATGTATCAATATGACATTTTCATTTACAATTATGGAGTCGCACGAAGCAGTCTTAACTATTCTTTCAACCATGGCTAAATTAATTCTTGGTGATCACGTAAAGCTTCCAAAGCATACAGACAAGAACATTTCTGCAAAAACGCAAAAAGAATTGCTTTGATGGCATATGATTGTAATGTTCAATAAACGTAAGAAGTAAAAAGTAGTTGTCGATTGAACTTTAATTCATTTGACATTCAACTGTTGAAGGGTGAAGATGGCGAAAAAAACTCCACTGATTAAACAATATGGTAGTTTGGTATTGGTAATGGCTATGAATCAGGCACCAACCCATTTTCGAGAATTTTTTTTATAAAAGATTCTCTTGATTGATTGTATGTCAGAATGCTGCCTAAGTATTCTAAAAGGAAATGTAAAACTAACAGAAGCTCAAAAGAGTAAACTGCATCCGAGGCGTCAGCATCTCAGAGAACTCACAAACAAATCAACATCTTTAAAACGAAAGAAGCAGATTTTAAACCAAAAAGGAGGATTTTCACCACCTATGCAGGCACCGCTACTTGGTAAAGCAGTCGCTGGAATATTTCGTGGATGATGATGAATAAAATGTTTGCTGTTCCCTTCAAAATGTTGGACGATATTAAAAGATTAACGATTAATCAGAAATTACCACCTTATCCTGAAATTGCAAATGTTTCAAAACTCAACAGAGAATTGAATTCAGTGCTTGATAAAAATTTGTCGGAATCAGAGAAGGTTCAATTATATGGTACAACTTTGTACAAATTGAAATCTTCTCAAAAATCAATTGGAACTTCTTCAACCCCGAAAGCAGAACAACCTCTTAATCACCATTTGGTGTGTTAGAGATCAAAAGATATGATATTGTTTACCTCCATAATGATATTGTGCTGTAAAGAAAAGGTTTTGAACCAACATGTTGGGAAACTTTTTCACAAAGATTGAGCGAACTTAATGTACCACAAGATTGTGTTGGGAACAGAAAACATTTGGATTAAAACACAGTTTAAAGATGATTCTGATGATGATTTTGAAACTCCATCAGTATCGAACATAAAAATGAAACATTTTGATTCTCAACGATTCACTCCAATGAAAGATATAAAAGCAGAATATTCAAAACTAAAATAGCAGACAAGATAACACCAGTTGGTGTTAGGGAGCAGAAAAGTAAATTGGGACCCATACTAGATGAACAATTGTCTAAAATTTTCTATGATTCGAAGAAAGTTGGGAGTTTTGGTAGTGTAAAGAAACATTTTGATGAAGCGAAAAAACAAAACAAGAAAATAAAACCCATATATGTGAAGAAATGGTTACAAGGGCTTTTGACATGTATAGGTTATAACTCGCTTGGGTATCTGAACAAGAAATATAGACCTAGGTGCGTTAGTGCCGCGGTCTGTATTTCTTGTAGATACCCAAGCATGTTATGACATATTTATAAACCGATTCACACCCAAGGCAAACAGAATTGAGCCACTTTCAATATGATGATTGCATATCAATTACTATTCAGTAAAAGATTAATTGAATGTTGTGTGGTGTTACATATATTCATACCCCACAAGACAAATTCCTCCTTGTGACAATAAACTGTCGCGGATGTTAATGTTAGTTTCGTCTTGGTTCCCATCATGGATTTATCGTTCGGAACCCAGACAGCAATTTCCCGATAGTGTTTGAACATCCCGACTCCGGAGAATCTGTTCCAAATTACAGGAAGTTTGTGTGTTGAAATATCACCGGCATTCATGTAAAAAGACTAAAACAAATATGTGGTTTGTCGAATACACTCAATGTTATTGTTAAACAGAGATTATTGTGGATTATACATTCCAAATAAATGTTCATTTCGCTCAGTTAACTTCCATGCAGCACCAACATGACCGCTACGAATGGTACAATCCGTGTTTTAACCCGAGTGACAGTGTGATCATTATCAAGGCGTATTGTTATAATTCACACCTTCCGCTACTCTCTCATGTTCAGCTTACTCTCCAATTAATGCCAATATATTCAGGGGGGGGGTCGGAAAAAAAATTCAGGCACGTATGGCATTTTTTCCCTTTCGATCATTTTTTGTACCCACCCACCCCCACCGCCAAATTTTTTTCCGTTTTCGGCAGTTTTTTCCGACCATTTTTTGACACCCACCCCCCCTTTAACACTAAAACAGAGATTTGCGGGGGAAAATTCACTGTAAACAGCTGTATATGAATTTCTGTGCATACTATTTATCATGGATGTTAACATGGACATGTAAATAGGAATGAGTAATTTTGAGGTCATTCGGCCAAAAAAACATGGCTGCCAGCGGCCATCTTGGATTTCAAAATTTGCAACAAAATACAACACGATAACTGCCTGCAGTCAGTTTACCAGTTAGAATTACATTATTTCTCTCATTCAAACTGATTCAAAGTGGTTTTGAAGCCCAACTCATTGCCAAAACACTAAAAACAAGCAGGAATTTTTTTTTTTAGTTGCGGAAAAAATTGCTTGTTGGTGGCTTTGACCACCCACCCACCCCGGCATACGTGCCGGAAGAAATTTTTTCACCCCCCCCCCCCCCCTGATATATTGGTGAATTTTAGCTCAAGTCTATGTTTTTGCTCCGGCAAAATACAGATTCTTACAAGAAATATTGTTCGTGGATTGGAGCGATCTGATTGGCCGAGGGGTGCGAACCGGTTTATAAATACTTTACACAAACAAATCATTCGAAAATTCCAACGTAGAATGGCTGGTGTTGCTTGAATTGACATTCAATGGCATGCAGATTTAGCCGATCTTCAGAATTTAAAGAAGCATAACGATTATTATAGATATATGTTATGTGGGATAGATGTTTTTTTTCAAAAAATTGCATGGGTACTACCGATCCACGATAAATCCGGACAAACTTTGATCGAATAATTCAGGAAAATTTTGAAATCTTCAAAAACCAAAATCTTTCCAGACTGATAAAGATTCTGAATTCGAAAATGAAAAGTTCCTAAAATGTCTACGATCAGAAAGTATCCATTTCTTCATAACTGAGAATCCAGAGACTGAAGCATGTATAGTGGACCGATTTCAAAGAACTTTAAAAACTCGTATTTGGAAGTATTTTACCCACAATAAAACATTGAGATATACTGATGTTTTATAAGACTTGATTTTGAACATATTTTATTAGTCACACATACATATATACATAATAGTTTAAATACAGTATTATGACGAGCAGCGGGGATTGGGGCACAAGTTATTACAACTTACTAAATGCTCCTCTCCCAAACTTGATCGATTCTTAATCAAAAGTTATCACCGAAGCATAAAATCGAAACCATCCGAAATTACTTTGAAAACTGAAGTTGAAATTACCAAAAACCTATACGGAAAAGAAAACAAAAAAAGGAAAATCTAAATTGAAATTTGGTGACTCGGTTCGTATCAACAACACCAAAAGAACACTTGAAAAGGGTTATTTACCAACCTGGACTGGACAATTTGTAAAACTAATCCAATGACATACAAAGTTTCTGATATTGATGGTGAAGAGATGTGTGGATCATTTTATAAACATGAGATCAAACATATAAAAGAAAGTAAGGTGTATGAAATAAAATCAGTTGTTGACATAAGATCGAGGAGAGTAGGACCAAAAATAAAGAAAAGAAATTATCTTCATTGGCTTGGATACGCTAAAAAGTTTGATAGTTGGATTCCAGCTTCAAAATTAGTATAAAACAGAGGTCATCATGTCTCAAACTTATTCAGAATCGATTAATCCAGCAGAATGACCACCGATGAGGGGTGGCCCAGATTGACCACGAACCCAGGGTGGTCAGATTCCCAAGTTCGCAAACATTCCGAGTTTTCGGAACCTAAGGACAGTATCGTGGGTGAAGGGTGTCCCCTGTATTCGAAGACGGGAGCGTTGTAAAAATGTACAATCTTATGTAACAGTCATCTTTACCAGATTTTTGGTGGCCCTGAAAAGGGTCGTTTTTATGTTTTATTACATGACAACTGGATAAGTTGTCTTGATGAATTATATTTCCTCCTCATTCCAAAGCATCCGTAATAAAACTATTCGCGCGATGAGTGAGGGAACCATACCTTTTCGGTACGTTCACACCTCCTCTGGAAAGATTTCGTATGTGAGTTGCTCCTTCTGTTCTGTTTTTACCGAGAAATCCCATATCGCAATTCTTGTATTTGATGAAAGCGTCAGGGTTGGAAGCCCACAACGTAGAGACAGCAGTGAAAAGTTGAAAAATTTCATTTGAATACCACATTTCTAGTGCGGCAATTTGATTTTCTTTGTCACCGAATAAGAGATTTTCCATGTAGGCACGATAAGGATAGGTATCTGCGTTCACCGTTACAAGTTTTTTTATTTACGTAAATATGCTATGGAAAAAAAGGTGTTAACAGGCGCAATTGCAGTAGCACCATCAATTTCGTTCCATCTTCTTTTCTGATTTTGAATGTTATATGCAAATATGATTGATACACATCTGTCCATTTTTCATTTTGAATAACAAACTCTATTGGTGCGGAATTATTTATAGAATACATCGGATGATGTTCTGTCCATTGTGATTCCAACATCGTTGTCATTATTGGTGGAATATCACACACATCCAACTCGGACTTTCGCATGATCCATTTTTCATCATCATGATTAATCAAAAATATCGAGAGATTGTCTTGGTTTCTTCAAATGTGCTCTATTCGAATTACTTCTAACTCGTTTGTGAGCAGAATGATTTTTCAAAGACTGTGATGATATATTTATGCGTTATGTTTAATGTTATGTTTATGCTGATATGTTCTTTATGGTTTCCTTTCCAAAAGATTTCAATGCTTTTTTACCTTGTTTTAAAAATATTTCTTTTGAACTTTTACCATGATGAATGATATATTCGACTGCAGGACGTCTATGTTTGAGTACTTGCTGTTTAGCAAACCTACCAATAGGTTTAAGAAACGGCACTGAAGTTCTCATTGCAGATTTGAAAATTGAACGAATTCCATTTCCATATTGTTTGGACACACCTCTATACACGGCGATCATCATAAATACAAATTACTTTGGCGTCGGAAACGCAACTTTACCATGGACTTTCCACCAACAAACTGGTTTGCCAGTATCACCAGTATTATACACATTTATGCTATCGAAGTTATACTTTGATACAGGTACATAATGTAAGTTTTTGAATTCATGCTTAATATGTTGACCATCGTGTATTATTTTACCTTCGAAAGCTGTCACTCGTAATATCGGTGCCTCAACATCACTAACAATTGTATAATCAGCAACATCAGAGTAAATAAACAAATGATAATGTTCAGCATCAAACCATCTCCATATGGAAATGTTATCGAAGGACTAGCAACTAGTAACTACGTTTATCCTAAAGAGCTCTGGGGAGCCCAAACCAATGTTGGTATAACTATTGGTTGAAATATTAATACGTTGCTGTGCTTTGGAAAATCCGAATTCGAGTTCCAGATCTGGAAACATGCTGCTTACTGTACTATTAATCACACCTTGTATTGTTTCTGTCGAATATGCTCCTGCTGGTATTTTCAATTCAATACCATTTTCTGGCTTTGAAATTACTACATCACTTATTGGTAGCTTGTGCATGAATGATACAGTTTTTGGAACAGAACTCTTCATTTCTATTATACAAGCATCTCCAATAATGTTGTATCTTTCTGATGGTACAATTAGTTCAACCATTGCGACTTCCCAAAGCTCTTTATCAATATGTAGAGTTTTTGGTAGTTTTACTGTGAAACAAAATTGGGAGTTGTCAGGATAAAGTGACATTGAACTATCACTCATGGGCGTTATGTGGAATAATTCATTTATTCTCAGTATTTTCAATAACTTCATTGCAGATTATCGTAGAATGTATACCAGAGAGCTACCTAAAAGAATAACCAAACAATTCTGTGTTTGCACTCTGGAGACTGATGTGTACAATATGTTATTATTATGGTATAAATAATACTTATCTGTGTGAAGTAGGTGACTTGGTTCTTAGCAACGTTTTCACAACAAAAGTACATATGTTATTATTATGGTATAAATAATACTTATCTGTGTGAAGTAGGTGACTTGGTTCTTAGCAACGTTTCACAACAAAAGTACATATGTTATTATTATGGTATAAATAATACTTATCTGTGTGAAGTAGGTGACTTGGTTCTTAGCAACGTTTTCACAACAAAAGTACATATGTTATTATTATGGTATAAATAATACTTATCTGTGTGAAGTAGGTGACTTGGTTCTTAGCAACGTTTTCACAACAAAAGGGCCACTCATGGCTCCTGGACAGGCCAGAGTACCTGCCCCTACTACCATCTTGTTTAATCCTATGCATGCTTCTTCGAGATTTATAGCCATATAAAGGCAAATATTCAACAGTGCGGAAGACCGGCGTTTATTCACGAAATACTTGAAAATTCGAATAAGCAAAATAAAAAGTGGGAAATGGACTGAACTGGGAGAACAGAGTGTCATTCGGTGTGTAAACAGTCCTACTTCGTGTGTGCTATTTCCTCTTGGTTCTCTGTATTACGATGGGAAACAAACATTGTCTACATGAGAATATCTTGCCATTCAGTTCGATGTTGATGACACCATCCGGGTTTACGTGGGTGTAAATGTGTCGGCTCTAAATGAAGTGCAGTGTAAAGAAATCGTCAATGATATATATTATATATTGTGGCTTTTGTTCATTTCAGTCATCATGCAAAAACCGAGGCACCATCAGTGGGTATTTTCTAGCTGGGAGGAATATGAACTGGATACTGGTACGTTACAATGTCAACTAAAAGGATACAGTTATTTCAAATGACCACGTTTTGCCGATTTTTTAAATTGATGATAAAATATCGAGTCTTGGTTTAGGCGTGTGTGTGTGATTGTGATTAGTCACAACGCTGAGACGTATACATATATGTTGATTATTCTCTGTGCATATTACCTTACAAGGAAGTGTTTTACCTTCCATTGCTGTACCCGACGAGTTCCTGTCAATGTTCCAATATATATCAGAAATCTGGTTAGAGGGTCTCCGTTGGTCGTGTCCACCTTGGAATTTCCAACTGCAGCCCCATTGGACCAGACTTAAGTTTAAAAAAAGTTAAAAGTTTTAATTTGCCCCCACTCTTGGGTTTTGATTTTGGATGGTAGCCTATTCTGAATAAATCAGGTTCAGTAGTCTTGTAGTCACTACACACTAAATAACAGGGTGGCAGATCTGACCCTTTATGGACAAATCTACCCATCATGGGGTTGCTATGACAAGTTTGGTTGAATATGCATTATCCGATTAAACGCCCTTAAATTACTATTTCTTTGGCTTCGGGGATAAACAAATATTGAATTCGAGGAACACACCCATCAAAGCTCGGAGTTATTATATTTTAAAATCCATCAAGGCTGCCAGCTAATCAGCTGGTGTATTCTTCAGAATGGTGCCATAGACAACCGGAATCCACTGAGAGAGAAAACAATCGGAATCAGGCATGTGTTCTTTGGCGACACACACACGTCATACCAGTGTTTTACTATTAACGATGGAATAATGCGTATACGTAGTCTCGACATACGGAATACTCACTAACATGCGGCGCTCAAAAAGGGCAGGCCCAAATCGTCAGACTCATCCGAATCTAAAATGCCCTAAGACATCGGAGACAATGCATGATACCAAATAGCGAGCCTATTTGCCATATATGCATTATACGTGTATTTTAGGTCGGGGCCTCACTGTTTGCCAGTAATATTGGGAGTGGTGCTTTCTTGGCGTTTGCTGGCGCCGGCGCTAAAGATGGCATAGGGGTCGCCGTATTTGAACTAAACGTAAGTACAGTCGATTTCGCTAAATTGCATAACGCCTGTGCATGGCTTCTGTTATGCCATTAACACAATATGCATTTAACCAGAATCTCACCATACCTTCATCGAAGCTGCTGTTCCATCAAATACCACTTTAACTTTTATGTTAAAATAGATTCTCTCTCTGGGAAAATATAACTATCGGAAATGTATTTCATAAACGCAATCATATACATACAAAAGACTAACATCTAATGCTCCACAATCATGAGATCGCACGGGTAATATCAGTGGTTAAAATAGTAACAATTAACCAAGGTGCATAAAAAATATTAGTATTCAATGTAAGCGGTTGCATGGCACGCTGGGGCAATATTTACCATTTTCCACATTTCGGCCGCCATTGTGGCAGTTATTTTGAGCCAAAGTGAAAATTTTGCTACAGTTGAGTTGGACTGTTCATAAGAAATGGAATGCTTCACTTATATTGCACTATTGTGCCCATTTCTTGATGAAATATGACTAGAATCCGAAAGGTGATTTTTGGTAAAATGTTATATGCGTTCTGTACAATTGAATTTTTGAGTGATCGGAAGGGGCGGAGATCACATGAATGGCACATTTCATTGCTCCAAAGGTCAGTTAGTTAACATGATCAATATACAAATAAAGTCAAAATTCTCACAAGTTGCAAACAGCAGAAACTGATCTTAAAGATATTAGTGAAAAAACTTTAAATTTTCCACTTCCGGCTGCCATATTTGGCGGCCATCTTCGGCGGGGAGTTCCAATATTTTAACTATGTGTCGTTAGAGTTACAATCATCCGCAGATCGCTGGTTCCGGAATCTCTCTACTAAGGCCGCGTTCACTCGCAAATTTGCCTTGCATTTTTTTCAGGCATTTCGATACATAAAGTTAAATGTATAATATGACAGAAAATAAACGAAAAAAATGCTTATAGAATATATCTATATTCCACAGCTGACTACGCGGGAAGTGAAAACTGTAGTTCTACATGTAACGATGCTTCTGAAAATTTTCAGTAAATAGCATTCAACTGTTTAAAATGTAATGTCAGTATAGCACAGATACATGCGGAACTACACAACTTTTACTTCTCATGTCGTATAGTCTCGTTAGCTTTGGTAATGATGGATTGTAACACATTTGCCGTTCATATATATTCTGGCACCATATATTTAAATTTATGACGAAATGCCTGCAAAAACCTACCAGACCAATTTACGAGTGCGTGAACGTGGCCTAACGAATAGTCCAGGATTTCATCGTCTCATTTCAGGCAGTTTTTGTGTTGATAATTCTCGGCTGGGTGTTTGTTCCTGTTTACATAGCAGCCAGGGTGAGTTATTTGTACACGTATATACACATTTGTGTTGTGCAGTCAACACTCTTAGAAAATACTGTCGGTTTGACGGTGTCGGACTGTCATAAACGTTTCTTCAGTTGTACGGCGAATCACCGTTGTTTTATGGGCACTGGAAATGGTCAAAGTTAAAAATGTGCGTGTTTCCAGGTTCATGCAGTCAAAATTCAACAATATATTTATCGGCGACCAAATTATATATTGTATGTAGACTATATCTGATTTTGTGACGTCACCAATTATTATCTAATACGACACTGCTGTTTTGAATTTTTGCGAGCGCTTTTGTCGCGCAGTTACGGTGGCTGGTTTAGGACATGGGAAATTGTTTTTTATTTCGTGGCCACGAAATACTAATTCGTTACCACGAAATAACTGATTCGTGGCAACGAAATACTAATTCGTGGCCACGAAATAACTGATTGACCTTTGCATATATCGATTAGTTTTTTACCGCAAGGGGTCGACTGGGAATTACATTTCTCTCGGACTATTGACCGATTTAAGTCAAATAAGCCATGAAACAAACTTATAAATATTCACCCCTTTCAACCATACCCGATCCAAAATGGTCGCCGCTCAGAAGGGGTCAAATAGGGTACACATTATTTCTCGGCCACTTGACCGATATAGATCAAATAAAGGGTGTTGTACGGTGGCTCGCAAAGCAAGCTAAATTTTCAAATATGACACCTATACAATTTTTCGGTCCGTTAACAGTATTGATGTGGTATAATGTGTGTTGTAGGGTGGCCCCCAAGATATACTGAATGTCGTGGGTGCCCTATGTGACCCTACCCCTGGACGGCGGCAACTTTGGATCGGGTTGGTGAAAGGGATGATTACTTAATTTGTTTTACGGGCAACCCTACAACACCCTTTATATCATATCGCCGTGGCTCATGCCAAGATGGTGGACAACTACAACCAGATCATCTCTATCCGCTTCCATTACAACAATGGGATTGACGATCGTATATCACGATTAGTTACTTCGTGGCCACGAATTAGTTATTTCGTGGCCACGGTTTAGTTATTTCGTGGCCACGAATTAGTATTTCGTGGCCTCGAATTCCCATGTCCTAAACCAGCCACCGTACGCAGTAGATCGGTGGGCTTAAAGCATTAATGTCGTAATCTGAAATAAACGTGTGGGTCTTTCAATGGCCGGCGTTCCAAAATGAGGGGAGTTACTATCGGAATTATGTACAGTAAAGTTCAATCGTAGCCGCGGTTTAGATTTTATTGAGCACATAATTATAACATATTATGGACTGTCAAATATTTGCATTGGAGTGGCTTAAAATATAAATGTCGCGTGCAATGGGAAAATCTCAATCGCTCTGGTTGGGCTGGAGACAATACTGGAATCGAAATCGAAATTCGTGATGCAAGCAAACGATATTATATCGCGTTTAAATTATCCTAATATTACATAGTACATACGTATTTGTAACGTGAATCTGATAATCCTCAGATATCATTCTATTTTCATGAATCGACAAGAAACACATACTTATGATGAACAAAACAGAAGATTAATTCAGGTTATCGCAAATTTGGTCGATGGTGAAAGCTACATGGTGACGTTGTTCGTCGAGTTTAGATGAAATCGATATGATGATATTTTATTATTGAAATGAACATGATGAAATCGACAAGCTTCTTCGTGTAGTACACATCTCAATCGGATTGCGCACATAGCATCAATAATATAATGGTTAATTTCAGTAAAATACTCCCTTCTAAACAACAACCAACAGTCTTGACTTTTTAATACTTTCAGTTTGATATTGGTAGTTTATATTCTATAATAATTTGTACAAAAGGAACGGCTTTTAAAGGTTTTTTATTTAGGTTTTAAGTCTGAGTCGGTGAGCTCGTAGTCTGTTTGCATTGTGAATCTCTGATTTCTCACATGCCTTGATGTATGATATATGATTGACCTAATTTATACACGAAATTGTTATAGGACCCACTCTGTCGATGAACACTTGTGCATGTCCGGAGTGTAGTATATCATAATAATGCACCACGATATAAGGCCTAAGTTAATATTATTTGATGGGAATACGCATCTATGAAGTTATTTTATAGGATTGAAACGACAGATATATCCTAGCTTATGCGTGTGTTTAGCTGTGGTTCGTTAATTACGCTAGCGTATGGTCACATTAACAACAACATCAACAACAACAACAACAACTTAGCAGCCATTACTATTACTATTAGAATGTTGACAGCGTTTCCATTTTTTTTTTACTTATATGAGACATTGTCGCCATTCGCCATTTTATCGCCCAGTTATTATATAGAGGATCTCACATGAGTTTCTATTTTATACGGAATTTATCAACCGAGTTCACTAAATTCGATTTGAGCCGAGGTTTACCGAGGCTCAAATTGAATTTAGAGGACGAGGTTGATAAATTACGTATAAAATAGGACGAGTGTGAGATACCTTTTATCACATGATCAAATAAACCCGAAGCAACGCGAAATATTCATCGAAAACAACAATCATAAACTACAGCGATCGCAAGTTATTTGAAGAACGCCGTGACGTCATCGCACGCGCTGATATTTAACGTGTCTATTACCGATAATTATGAAAATGATTTTATGGCCAAATTATGTGATAAATAGAGGATCTCAAACGAGTTACTATTTTATACGGAATTTATCAACCGAGTTCACTAAATTCTATTTGAGCCGAGGTTTACCGAGGCTCAAATATAATTTAGTGGACGAGGTTGATAAATTACGTATAAAATAGAACGAGTTTGAGATACTTTTTATCACGTGATCATATAATCGCTAAAATTTTACAGAAAACAACAATTAACTGCAGCCAGCGATCATTGTCCCAAAGAGCAGCGTGACGTCATTGCACGCGACGATATTACACGTGTCCATTACGCTCGAATATTACATAGGAAAATAGTGCTAATCATGTGATAAAAAAATTTACGGACCGGGAGTCCACTATTGGTTGGATGCTCTTATCAAACTATCGTTGGCTGACTCACTGAGATGAACACTAAGTGTTGTGATACTAGTATACACAGTTTTATATATCACGCTATCAAATTTCATCGAAAAATGTGGGACTATATAAGAACATTATCGCCAAGTCATCACACATAGTTATTACAGGCTTTGCTGTTGACTTGAAGGTTTCAATCCCAACTAGCTATTAGTGTTACTGATATATTGTCGTGATGTACGCATTCACCTGTTAAAACAAAAACTGTGTTTTCAAGTGACTGGACAATTTCACGCCTTACGTGTTTCCAAAAAGTATGCCATTAAGATGTTTTAATTTTACATGTACATAAATTTGAGTGTTAACTGTTATACTTGTAGGTTTCTTCCTTTATGTCTTAAAAGGGCGTGCACGATTCATATGTTAGAATGGTCACAGTTAGTATTACCCGTAACTGAAGGATGGGTTTATCGTTTTTTATTTACATTCATATTTATACAGTAGTCAGTGAAAGGTGAACACATCACACAGTCTTTTTTCTGGATTAAATCCCACGAGGCAGATAACAAGTTTGATCCTCTTCAAACTTCAAAGTTTCATAAGTATTGTCTGTCACATTATGCATTGAGGATTTAAGTTTCATCAAAATAGATGATCGTAATAGAAGAACTAAGATGTATTTTTCAATTACGAATAATACTAATTTCGACCATTCTAAAACATATGAATCGTAATGCCTATCGGGAACTCATATTGTCACCACGGCCTAATTCTACGGTAAATTAGCACATTAAGAGCAAAACAATTGTGGTGACCCATGAACAATACCATTCGTCTGAGTCGTCTGACCGTTATTAGTTACGGTCTTGGTATTAATTAAACGATGTTGAACCGTAAACAATACAACGGTCTGACTGTTACTGGTTGCAGTCTGCCAGTTACTTAAACAGTTTTGTACCGTGGAACATGCTACAGGCTGACCGTTTGTTTAACGGTCCAATGTTGGCAGCTTTGTTGCGCGGTATGACACCGTTAAAGCGACGGGCATTTTTATAACAGTAAACATTGTTTTTGAAGTTGCAGCAGACCGGGTCAATTCTTCACAACATTTATTACACACACAACCTTATTCGAAACAAGATTAGTCAGTATTAGCCAAAAACATCTAAACTTCACCAATATATTTCCATACAAAAATGATACATTCCTCGTCATCAACAATTAAGTCTTGGGAACAAACACCTGTCAATGACGCATCCAGTTAAAGGGAAACTTCATTTTGATCATAATCAAAAATAAATATTCTGTTATCATGCCATGCACGTTCACGTCCACATGTGCTTTCTGTAAGAGTGACCGACACTGATTAAGGTTATCGAGAAATAACCTTAATTGCTAATTATGTGACAACCAATTGTTTTGGAGAATATTTCGTAAATTGATAGCTTAAATGATACATCTATATAACCGACCAAAGTCAAATTATTAGATAAGTTCAATAAAAGCGTAATAGTAAACATTTGAACAGGTCAAAGAGTTAAAAAAATATTCTGAACAGAAAAAAACAACAGCTAGATTTAGACTAAATATTTGAGTAAGTGGCGCGCTGAGCTATACATATATGTTTGTTGCTTTTACGTTCGTGTTCGGGACCGTTTGAAGGACCGCATCAATCATGTAATAATCTTGAATCTGACAAATAATATTTGTATTTTTTTAGGGGAAATATGTGGACATTTAATTAATTATTATATAGTGCAGAGAAAGACCCTTGGTTGAAAGCAATGTTTTATGGAGCATAATAATTAATGATTATTACATTTCATTTTTCAGGTAATCACTATTACGGAATATCTAAAGAAACGGTTCGGGGGTCAGCGAATCAGAATGTACCTCTCATTTTTAGCTTTATTGTTGTCTATATTTACTAAAATTTCAGTAAGTATATAGGAACTAAATGCATGTATTCCTGTAAGTTTAATTCCATAAGGAAATCGACACAAACCTGGCACATCAATCTAAAAGCCTCAAAAAAGTAAGTTCTCCCTGATAATCTAGATGTTATATTTAGATGTGATGATCAGAATATGATGAACATTTGGGAGGATAATCTGCTACATGTAACCAACTTATCGTATGGCGAATGATATGCCGAATACCGACATGCTTGAATGAACATCAATTGAATGGGAAGAGCCAACATTACCAAAAATTACAAAATCAATTGGTTCATTAAGAGATTGCATTTGACACCATGAATGTCTTATATAAAAGAGAACTGATTTGGTCATTGAACTTTTAAAAACAACTGACTGAAACAGATATACAATAACTTTCACGAATAGGGAATAAATACAAATAATTATGCATGCTCTATCCACGAACATACCGGTCTCTTTCCAAAGCTTTGTTCTGGTCTCTTGGTCGAGTAATTCATGCACTCATTCCCTTACATGGATGTGACATTGGTGTGACACCCTCATGCGTTGGGCGACATTTTCAACATCTGGAAATTCCTTGTTCAACACAACCTCAGTTGGAAATTTCAGACTAAAATTGGTCAAATTGTTTACTATTTAGTGTAAAAATAGTTGTTTTCAGACAAAAAGCCGCATATTTATAAAATTTAAATAATTTCATCAAATTTATGAACTGAAATGGCCACATGTTTATAAAAAATTCCAATCTTATGGGTTGTCGTATCCAACAACAGAATAACCTGATGTAAACTATGAAAACTCCAACCTAACAGGGTGTGCAAATGGAAGTTCCCGAAAGAGGGCGGGTTTGCAGTAAGAACCAGTTAAGTGTACACCCCCAACGGGGACCCTCTAGACATGTCCCTTTTCACTAATAATTTCACTATTTAATGTTCCGGGTCTATACTATTGAATATCACGGAATAATAGCCTATACTATTAATAGGGCATTATAACACAAAAACACAAACAAACATACACAAATAGGCCCTTGCACGTGTATATATACCCTCCTTACACACACCACTAACCTCATTCACTCATTTTGACGATAGGTAGTTCGTTTGCAATGTGTGGGCCTGTCCGAATGATAATGGGAATATTTTCAAACAAAAACAGTCAAAATGCGAAATATATAATCCGTATCTTTGACATCCCAATTCCGTTTTGCTAACATATCATTGCCGCATCGATCACTGGCTTTGTAACCCGAAATTATGATCGGTACCTACACGTTATCGTGGATAATATTTTTGCGAACCGCACTGTACGGTTAAGGTTAAGCGGACACATGTTTCTATCGATGCACGTATTCCCCGCCGTCAATGTCTGATAATGATGTCACAAAACGAACTATCTAACGTCAAAAAGTTTATATTATTTATGATAAAATCGGAAATTAGCCGGAATATACATTAAATATATCGGTGTGAGGGACAGATATGAACGCTATCCAATTCAGGAAAAATTCAGCTTTACGGGCGTATGTTTTGAACAGTGGTTATATCATCATCCAACTTGGCGTAAAATACATTCATCTCGTGAGCTATGTTCATTTATGTAAAAAAAAACATGGCCCGTGTTTGTGATACCTTCCGATTTGATGATACCAAGTACATGGGGTGTATAATGCGATCTGGGAATTCGAAAATTGTGTGGACATTTCTTAATTACCCATTGGAAATTTCAGGGAAATCTCTACTCTGCTGGACTGTTTATCGGAATGATTGCTAACATCAGCATGTATGTAGCCATCTGCATCACTCTGGGAACTGCAGCACTTTTGACCGTGGCAGGTAGGCTTAACACAAAACGAATGCTTTAATTACATGATACGTGTACTACACAATCACATTTAACGCCCATAAATTACTATATCTTTGGATTCGGGGGGGGGGGGTAAAATATTAGATTTGAATCGACTTTTGAAATCTTATTTTTCATCACCTCAATTTTTTGGCGGCCTGGCGAATAATCGACGAATATCGACCGACATACTCTCTATGTAAAATTGCTTTGAACAAAATGTTGATATATTACACTTTTTATGCAATTTTATACTATAGTTGACAGTGATCAGCAATCATTTTTGGCAATAAATCGATTCTGATAACTGAAGGTGTATTTCAAGAAATGCTGTTGGAATCTGATGATATGGGCACCATCGAATCGGATTGAGTACCTTTAAACGGACATGGCGCATTTTAGCCTCTATATTATGGGTATTTGTAATTTGGAAGGAGGGATGACATATGTCGTTATAAAATACACGAAATGTACTCTATATAATCTGACAAAACTTATAAAATTCATAAAACATTTCCAGCTATCTTCAATTTGCAGTACAAAATGAGACAAGAGTTCTGTATTTTTACCATATCAGCAATGGGCTAACAAGAAACGCTCTTTATTGTTATATAATGATATTTTGTGTTTATTTGTTATTGAATACGCCTTTCTGTGTCATTTAAAGTCCGTATACAAGTATTTAAAGGTACTCAATCCTACCAGACGCTCCTAAATTACTATTACTTTGGCTTCGAGGGTAACAAAAAAAATTTCGATTGTTTGTGGACCATATCTTGTCCAGGACCACGTGCTCAAACGGACAAATTGCGGTTGTAAGATGGATAAGTCGAAAATCAAGTGGTTACTATTAACAATAATAACCACTTAATTTTAGAGTTATCCATCTTACAACGGCAATTTGTTTAATATTTTATTGAATACTTTTTCTGCCAAAAACAAACGTTTTTCGTTTCGAAAATTGATTACAGTGTAAACTTGGGAAATGACAAATATATTGAAACGATGTTGTGATCAGCGAATACATGTACATGATAAATCCTCATATCAAACATTTGTGTTTATTTGTTATTCAATACGCCTTTCTGTGTCATATAAAGTCCGTATACAAGTATTTAAAGGTACTCAATCCGATCAGACGCTCCTAAATATTACTATTTCTTTGGCTTCGAGTGTAAAAAATATTTGATTCGAGTTGAGGAAACAATCACAAATAACATACAGAATTCGCTTACGATCATTTATTGTGTCCTAGTTGTCGATTACAAAGACATTTCGGACACAAATGTGGAACTTTTCCACCGAGGCGGAGATTACTTTAAAATTACCTCCCCGGAATAGCATACATGCTAAAAATATATTTCTGGATTTTCCCAGCGATAACGGGTGTGCTAAAGTTAGGAAGCGGTCTGTCGTGTAGGGAACGAAAATATTGCATGTCAAGCACCCAATCACAAGGATGTGTTATTCTTAGATAGATACGACGTGAAATAAATATTGACATATAATGCATGTAGGTCAGATACGGATATGTATTGTCTATAGCCTGTCGATGTCGAAGTACTAGTCTGTGTTATCCAATAGGAATACCTACATAACTTGAATTACTCTCACTGCAGGTGGTCTGACGAGCGTTATGTGGACTGACTTAATGCAAACAATAATTATGCTAGTCGGCGCATGCGTCCTCACAGTGACGAGTAAGTTGCTGACAACTTCTGCGCTAGGCATATATTACACAGTTTACCATATGAAATCTCTTTTTGTGGAGAGTTGTCATGGGCAAGAGAACCAGATGGCTATAGATAGCACTTAACATGGAGAAAGCAGTCGATAATCAAAATTTAAAATGACTGTCAAAATGGCAATCAAAGTTACAAATTCGATTAAATGTTTCAATACATGTGGTATGAATGGGTATTAATGTAGGATTGCTCTGTGAAATTAGATCTCGATGAGTTATCAGATAAGCTACTTAAATTGACTTTACAAAATTATAAATTAAAATTAAAGAAATGTTCATATATACAAATTAAGCTATATTGTATATCTAGTTTATCTATATTGCATATTCAATTTAGCTATCTGTATATACAACACAAATATCTTTGACATAGCAACATCACTATGTCGTATATATAACTAAACTGTCGTCGGTGGGCTTTTTAGTGCATTTTCGGAATATATACGGGTTCAATTACTTAAGTTCGTCAGATAACTTGTCAATAATTCAAGTATAAATGCCATTTTCGCTGTTTTTCAGGGAAATTCGTGTTCTAAAATTCCGTATCTGGGTTTCCCGCAAATTTGTTTTCATTAATTATAAAATGTCGTAATTTTTATATTTTAAACCGTTCCTAGTACAGTAATTCTGGTTGGATTGTTTTGAAGAGGAATGGCAAGAGGGCGTACCCCCTTTATCCTGGGTCACAGAGCCTAACGAAGCCATGGGAATAATCAAAACTATATATATAAACGTCGTACCTCACACATTTCTACTTTTTCCTTCTAAAGTGTCGTATAACATCATAAAATCATGTTTTCTCAACAACTAGGAGATAATTGAATGTTGACTATTTATAACAACTGCGATATAAAGTTATTGGCAGATACCGATTATCGTTCCAGAGATAAATAGTTTCTCCTGTATAATTCGATTTTCCCGAAGTACGACGTTTTAGAAGCCCACCGACGCTATATTATACATACAACTTAGCTACCATGTATATACAACTTATCTATCTTGCATATACAACTTATCTATCTTGCATATACAACTTATCTATCTTGTGTATACAACTTAGCTACCATGTATATACAACTTAGCTATCTTGTATATACAACTTATCTATCTTGTGTATACAACTTAGCTACCATGTATATACAACTTATCTATCTTGTATGTACAACTTATCTATCTTGTGTATACAACTTAGCTACCATGTATATACAACTTAGCTATCTTGTATAATTATACAACTTGTCTATCTTGTATATACAACGTATCTATCTTGTATATACAATTTATCTATCTTGTATATAGAACTTAGCTATACTGCATATACAACTTATCTATCTTGCATATACAACTTAGCTATCTTGTATAATTATATAACTTATCTATCTTGTATATACAACGTATATATCTTGCATATGCAACTTATCTATCTTGTATATACAACTTAGCTATACTGCATATACAACTTATCTATCTTGCATATACAACTTAGCTATCTTGTATAGTTATATAACTTATCTATCTTGCATATACAACTCAGCTATCTTGTATAATTATACAACTTATATATCTTGTATATACAACGTATCTATCTTGTATATACAACTAATCTATCTTGTATATACAACCTAGCTATACTGCATATACAACTTATCTATCTTGCATTTACAACTTATATATCTTGCATATACAACTTATCTATCTTGTGTATACAACTTAGCTACCATGTATATACAACTTAGCTATCTTGTATAATTATACAACTTGTTTATCTTGTATACACAACGTATCTATCTTGTATATACAACTTAGCTATACTGCATATACAACGTATCTATCTTGTATAATTATATAACTTATCTATCTTGTATATACAACGTATCTATCTTGTATATGCAACTTATGTATCTTGTATATACAACTTAGCTATACTGCATATACAACTTATCTATCCTGCATATACAACTTAGCTATTTTGTATAATTATACAACTTATATATCGTGTATATACAACGTATCTATCTTGTATATACAACTAATCTATCTTGTATATACAACTTAGCTATCCTGTATATACAACTTAGCTATCTTGTATAATTATACAACTTAGCTATCTTGCATATGCAACTTATCTATCGTGTAGATACAACTTAGCTATCCGGTATATACAACGCATCTATCTTGCATATACAACTTATATATATTGTATATACAACTTAGCTACCCTGTATATACAACGTATCTATCTTGCATATACAACTTATCTATCTTATATTCAACTTAGCTATCCTATATATACAACGTATCTATCTTGCATATACAACTTATCTATCTCATATATACAACTTAGATATCCTGTATATACAACGTATCTATCTTACATATACAACTTAGCTATATTGTATATTTATACAACTTAGCTATCTTGCATATACAACTTATCTATCTTGTATAATTATACAACTTAGTTACCATGTCTATACAACGTATCTATCTTGCATATACAACTTTTTTTTTTTTTTTTTTTTATATTTTTTATTCGGGTCTAAACAAATAAATACAGACAGACATGTGAGGAATCAAGGACACAATACATGCACTTGGTTAAAAAAAACAAAAAAAAAACAAAAAGAATTAAAATATTTTAAAGATATTGATATGAGTGGGATAAAATATAAAGTGTTTTGTCCTAGGCTGAAATAAACATGTTCAATTAATTTTATATGATTGAGTATATATTAAATGGTATAAGATATTGATCAATTTAGACTCTGCACCGTTGATACTTTTGTGGGTTTTTCGTCTCTTATGTTTATGTTAAAAATAATTCAATAATTATATTCCATCTCTCTTGAAAAAAGATATCTTTTTTTGTAGAATAGCCCTTTAATGGCACAATTTCAATTGTCTTATAAGTTTTTAACCATTCTATAAAACCATGTGAATTAGGGTTAGTAGCTTTTATCTTACAAGAGTAGATATATCTCTTAAATAGAAGTATGGCAATTTCTATTATTCCTTCATTTGGATTTCCATCAGGTACACCAAATATAATGTTATTTTGTGACACTTCAAATTGCAGGTTACATTTATCTTTAATAGTCTGCTGAAATTCTAGTAATACAGATTTTGTTACATGACATTGCATATACAACTTATCTATCTTATATATACAACTTATCTATCCTGTATATACAACGTATCTATATTGCATATACAACTTAGCTGTCTTGCATATACAACTTATCTATCTTGTAGATGCAACTTAGCTACCCTGTATATACAACGTATCTATCTTGCATATACAACTTATCTATCTCATATATACAACTTAGATATCCTGTATATACAACGTATCTATCTTACATATACAACTTAACTATATTGTATATTTATACAACTTAGCTATCTTGCATATACAACTTATCTATCTTGTATAATTATACAACTTAGTTATCATGTATATACAACGTATCTATCTTGCATATACAACTTATCTATCTTATATATACAACTTAGCTATCCTGTATATACAACGTATATATCTTGCATATACAACTTAGCTGTCTTGCATATACAACTTATCTATCTTGTAGATGCAACTTAGCTACCCTGTATATACAACGTATCTATCTTGCATATACAACTTATCTATCTCATATATACAACTTAGATATCCTGTATATACAACGTATCTATCTTACATATACAACTTAGCTATATTGTATATTTATACAACTTAGCTATCTTGCATATGCAACTTATCTATCGTGTAGATACAACTTAGCTATCCGGTATATACAACGCATCTATCTTGCATATACAACTTATCTATATTGTATATACAACTTAGCTACCCTGTATATACAACGTATATATCTTGCATATACAACTTATCTATCTTATATATACAACTTAGCTATCCTATATATACAACGTATCTATCTTGCATATACAACTTATCTATCTCATATATACAACTTAGATATCCTGTATATACAACGTATCTATCTTACATATACAACTTAGCTATATTGTATATTTATGCAACTTAGCTATCTTGCATATACAACTTATCTATCTTGTATAATTATACAACTTAGTTATCATGTATATACAACGTATCTATCTTGCATATACAACTTATCTATCTTATATATACAACTTAGCTATCCTGTATATACAACGTATATATCTTGCATATACAACTTAGCTGTCTTGCATATAAAACTTATCTATCTTGTAGATGCAACTTAGCTACCCTGTATATACAACGTATCTATCTTGCATATACAACTTATCTATCTTGTAGATGCAACTTAGCTACCCTGTATATACAACGTATCTATCTTGCGTATACAACTTATCTATCTTATATATACAACTTAGCTATCCTATATATACAACTTATCTATCTTGCATATACAACTTATCTATCTCATATATACAATTTAGATATCCTGTATATACAACGTATCTATCTTACATATACAACTTAGCTATCTTGCATATACACCTTATCTATCTTGTATAATTATACAACTTAGTTATCATGTATATACAACGTATCTATCTTGCATATACAACTTATCTATCTTATATATACAACTTAGCTATCCTGTATATACAACGTATATATCTTGCATATACAACTTAGCTGTCTTGCATATACAACTTATCTATCTTGTAGATGCAACTTAGCTACCCTGTATATACAACGTATCTATCTTGCATATACAACTTATCTATCTTATATATACAACTTAGCTATCCTATATATATACAACGTATCTATCTTGCATATACAACTTATCTATCTCATATATACAACTTAGATATCCTGTATATACAACGTATCTATCTTACATATACAACTTAGCTATATTGTATATTTATACAACTTAGCTATCTTGCATATACAACTTATCTATCTTGTATAATTATACAACTTAGTTATCATGTATATACAACGTATCTATCTTGCATATACAACTTATCTATCTTATATATACAACTTAGCTATCCTGTATATACAACGTATCTATCTTGCATATACAACTTAGCTGTCTTGTATAATTATACAACTTAGCTATCTTGCATATACAACTTATCTATCCTGTAGATACAACTTAGCTATCCTGTATATACAACGTATCTATCCTGTATATACAACTTATCTATATTGTATATAAAACTTAGCTATCATGTATATACAACTTATCTATATTGTATATACAACTTAGCTATCTTGTATAAATATACAACTTAGCTATCTTGTATTTATAACTTATCTATCTTGTATATACAACTTAGCTATACTACATACAACTTATCTATATTGCGTATACAACTTAGCTATCATGTATATACAACTTAGCTAAGTTGTATATACAAGAGAGATTAGTTGTATATATCTATCTTGTATATACATCTTAGCTGTATTGTATAATTATACAACTTAGCTATCTTGTATATACAACTTATCTGTCTTGTATATATAACTTAGCTATACTGCATATACCTTTAATTCATTCTGAAGTGGAGGGCATACATTTCATCCATTCCATTATAGGTCGTATTCATGGCTACACATAACATAAATCTGAGTGAGGTTCGGGATTCTGATAAATATAACTTTACAATGAAATGGAACGAAGCGGAACAGGAAAATGACGACTATTTAAATTCTGCTATTAATACTTGCAATGAATGTGGATACATTTCACCATCTCACACTATAGATCAATCAAATAAAAAACCAAAATTTTCAGTATTCAGCCTCAACTGTCGAAGCATCAATGCAAATTTCGATTCTTTGTGTAATCTCCTATGCGACTTAAAGTCTAATAATAATTCATTCGACGTTATTGCTTTAACTGAAACATTTAAAATACGACAAGCATCGCACTTTCAAATACCGGGATATCACCCTATGGAATTCAAGTGTAGAGCTGATGACGATGATGGTAGAGGTGGTGTGTGCCTTTACATAAAAGATTCCATTCACTATAAAAATCGACCCGACCTTAGTGAATTTATTCCACACGTAATAGAAACAATATTCGTGGAAATTAACCCAGGAAAAAATGACTCTCGGATAATCGGCTGCGTTTACAGACCAAATACCGCACCACAGGCCAACATTGATCAATTTTTTAAAAAATTCGACGATATTCTAGAAAAAATTAATAACCACAAATCATATATATCAGGAGACTTTAATATTGACCTACTCAATTTCAACTCGCATACAAAAACGAATGACTTCATAAATAACATTTTCACAAGAGGATTCGTGCCAAGGATAACTAAACCTACTCGAATGACTGATCATTCAGCAACTCTCATCGATAATATATATACCAATAACCTACAAGGCGAATGTAAATCTGGCATAATCACATGCGACGTTTCCGATCACTTCGGCATATTTTATTCCGAATCTAACCAAAAGAGACAAAACAGCCCCAATAATAATGAAACTATCACTAACCAAAGAAGTTTTAGTCCTGATAATATAATTAGATTCAAAAATCATTTAAATTCTTGTACCTTTGACTCCGTTACATCCTGTAGAAGTGTCGACCAAGCATATGAAATCTTCTTAGATATATATATGAATGCATATGAACTAGCTTTCCCCATCAAAAGTCGACATATACCCAAAAAATTCATAAAACGCGAACCTTGGATGACATCTGGATTGATTAAGTCAAGTATTGTTAAAAATCAGTTATATTTACGCAAATTGAATAAACCCACGGAAACGAACGTAAATAAATATTTGAGTTATCGTACCCTATATAATAAACTAATCAGAAGGAGTAAAAATATATACTACACAAATATCTTAGAAGTAAATAAAAATAACTTAAAGAAAACATGGGAAATACTTAAGGGTGCATTGAAAATAAATGTAAACACAAATAATAACCCCAAGACCTTTACCGAAAACGGAATAGAACTTGAAAATTCCAAACTCATATCGGAAAAGTTCAATGACTTTTTCTCAAAAATTGGGCGGGAAACTAGCCAACTCAATGAACATGAAAATGACTCTCATTTTACAGAATTTCTCCATAACCGCAAACCAGACGACATAAATTTCAAAATAATTCCGACGTCTATACAGGAAATCATCCTCACATGTTTCTCTATGACTGGGAAAGTATCAAGGGATTTCAATGGTATATCAACTAAACTTATCAAGGAAACAATTGAGGAGATAGCGCCAGCATTGTTGCATATTTTTAACTTGTCCTTAAAGCATGGAATAGTCCCTAACAAAATGAAAATTTCTAAAGTAGTCCCAATCCCTAAAAATACTACCACTCATGAAATTTCCAACTACAGACCTATCAGCATTCTTCCAGCTATCTCTAAAATCCTCGAAAAAATAATGCATAAACGATTACTAGACTTTTTAAATGAACAAAACATACTCTATAAACACCAATACGGCTTCCGCCCTCGTCATTCAACTTTCCATCCTGTATTACACCTCCTCGATCAAGTTGTCTCAAATAATGACAAAATGACAAGAGACTCAACTTTAGCTCTATTTCTCGACCTCTCAAAAGCATTTGACACGATAAACCACGATATTTTACTTCATAAACTAGATCACTATGGCATACGAGGCACAGCATATTCATGGTTTCAGAGTTATCTGCAAAATAGAAGGCAATATGTTGAACTCAATGGTAACAAATCTAATTTAACGGAAGTGACGTGTGGAGTGCCCCAGGGATCAATTCTCGGACCGATAATTTTCTTAATTTACGTTAACGATATGTCAAATTCGACAACCATGGATATCTTATCATACGCGGACGATACTACTCTAGTAACTGGTGGAAAAAATGGCATCCTTGTAGAAAGTTATGTGAATAATGAGTTACGCAACATATTTGCTTGGTGCTGTAGCAATAAGTTAGTGATCAATACTAAAAAAAGCAACTATATGCTAATACACCCAGAGAACAATGATGACAAATGGAACTTTATAAAAGTTTACTTGAATAATACAGAACTAAAAAAGATAGGAAATCTTGAGCACGAATCCTCCACAAAATTCTTAGGAATCCATATTGATGAAAACCTGACTTTCAAAAAACATGTGTCCTCTGTTTGTTCTAAAATGGTGAATGCCATATACCACATCAATAAAGTTAAACACTTCTTTCCTGGTAGCGCACTTAAAACATTATACTATGCTCTAATACAAAGCCATCTTGTCTACGGTGTTCAAATATGGGGACACGTCCCTGCGGTCAAAAAAATTTTCATGCTTCAAAAACGCGCGATACGAGTTTTATGTAATAAAAAATATAGAAGCCACACAGAACCTCTTTTTAAAAAAGAAAATATACTCAAAATATACGACATCCACAAAGTCCAAGCGGCTGTTTTCATGCATGATTGGTATCATATGCGCTTAATAGAATCATTCACCGACATGTTTACCAAACGCAAAAACGGACCAGACACCCGGCAAAAGCACCCACTATTTTTAAAAAAACCAAGAACATCTTGGTCCCAACAACTACCATTCCATTCTTATCCAACTACATGGAACAACTTGGATAATGAATTTACATCATACCAATCCAGACACACATTCAAACGCCGTGTACATGCCGATTGCATTAAAAAAATATGCTGCAACAATTAAATGCAACAATCAAAGATGTCCCGACTGTGTGGTAGCTCGTCAATAGTGTAACCTCCCGTACATATATCGCAATCTACAACCTCACTCAGCACACTCCTACTCGACTTCCAAAGAACATGACACTGACAAGAAAGAGACAAACCATCGAGTAACCAATACACGATTTATATATACGTATACCCTCCATTATATAATTATATAATCCTATAAATGCAACCATTATGTAATACATAATTTCATAGCCGTGCATTGTACAATAAATCTTGACCGCCTATATATGTTAACATTTATTCATCTCTAAGGGGGTGACAGTAAGACAGTCTAGCCTGACTATGCCACCCCCTCGAATATACATTACAATATTTGTCAAATGTATTATGTATTAATTATTATATGTATATTGAAATAAAATATCCTATCCTACAACTTATCTATATTGTGTATAAAACATATCTATCCTGTATATACAACGTATCTATCATGTATATACAACTTAGCTATTTTGTATATACAAGATAGCTGAGTTGTATATACAGTATAGATGAGTTGTATATATCTATCTTGTATATGCAACTTAGCTATCTTGTACAATTATACAACTTATCTATCTTATATATACAACTTAGCTATCTTGGAGATGCAACTTAGATATATTGAAGATATCTCGTAAATACAAATTCGGATGTTTTGACATGTGACGCTAATATGCTGCCGTAGTTTTCTAAGTGTACTGGATCTAACTGTTTATTTGATGGCCCCACCCCTGGTTAATGGTCCTGCTAATATGCTATGATGATGGAGAGTCTGCTGATTTGCTATGATGGTTGGGCAAAATGATGTTAAGAAATAGTACCGTTTTATCTATAAAGTGGCCTTCACGTGTTGTTTGACTGATCTTTACTAATAGCTATAACACATTCATATATTGTAAAATATGATAATAAAGGTTATGTTAGTTGTTGCAAACCGACAATAATGAGGATGTCTATGTATATCGTTCACAAATACCATCGCAGCCATTATTAAAACATAAAACATATGAGTTTTTTTTACTGTTTCATACAGATAATGGATTTTTCTCAAATCGCTCGCATTAGACAAACGTCAGGGACATGACAATTTCAGGAAAAAAATAACGGTACTTTTTTCTTAACAACATCTTTTTCCCTACCAGCATAATAGAAATTCAGCAGGTACATTTCACCAGGTTTGGCCAGCTGTGGCTAAAAAAAATTGACTTTTATGACGTTGCTAGCAAAGTAACTATACATTTCAACACGCGCAGGTTTTATTGAAGTGGGTGGATATCAGGCGATGGTGAGAAAATATTTCGAGTCTTGGCCGAATACGACTCGTCATCACAACAACGACCGTAACTATTCATACGCCAGTTGCGGTATTCCTCCGTCAAACTCCATGAACTTCGTGCGACCGGTGACGGATGGAAATTATCCATGGACCGGAATGGTGTTCGGACTAACGATATCATCAATATGGTATTGGTGCTCTGATCAGGTAAGTGATTCTCTTGTGAGAACGGCATCCTAAGAACTTGCAAGAAATCCGGAAGCATGAACCCCTGATACCTTGCCTACAACAAATCGGATTTTTATTATGGCCCCGACCCCGTATGATGTTCTGAACATATAGCCGAGGGCTCCGACCGAACATATCACCTTGATTTCGTTGTCCTTTGGCATTGTGATAGCACGGGCTGGAGGAAAGGATACCCACATACTACGGGTTTCGTCCATTATTTTTTTACCAGAGTTATGGCCCTTGTTTGACTTGGAAATTTGCGAATTTTGTGTCCGTCCGAACATATCACCTTGTAACTCGGGTGTTAGTCATCGGATGTCGTTGTCCTTTGGCATGGTGATAGCGCAGGCTGGAGGATAGGATATACTTGATAGATTGAAGTTTGAAGTTTGAAATTCAGTTTGGAATTCAAACTCTGTTTTGATTGCTTGAATTTCTTTGTTGAGTCCTAATTCGTGCTCACAATCCCGAATTTTGGGTCAAATGTGATATTTTGTTGTTGAAGGGAAGTGTTGGACTATTTGAAAATTTTGACACAGAAATCTGTTTTGAATTTACTGCACCTCACCTCGAATTTTTGGGTCAAAGGTGATTTTTGTTTTAATTCCTTTAGAACATTTGGCGTTCAATATTTAATATTTCATTATGGACTTCGTGTCATGGCTGAACGCTGAAGACATTGGAATACTGTGCATTGGTGACGCGGATGTAAATATTGGTTGTTGTTCTGTGTAAATTTACCTGACAATGAATATCCACCGAATTTCCAACTTCGATCAACACCGAAGTGCACATGAATCTCTGTCGAATATCCATCAGATATTGCAAAAAAAACAAACAAAAACAACAACAACAACAACAAACAAACCAAAAAGCTCATTTCAAAGTATACAGATGTGAATCTCGACCGAATTTCGATTTCCAGCTTCAATCTAACTTCACGCGAATCTCCACTGAATTTCGAACTTCGATCCAACTTCACGATCCTGCCAAACGAAGGCTTGCATGATATTCACCACAATCGAGTTAAAGGTGTGAGGTTAAAAGGACACGAAAACAGTACGTTCCACAAGATATAATATAAGTTTAGAGACATGTTCACGACATGATTCACTAACAAAAATTAAGATTATGTTAAAATTTCAGGGACGTCACTGTTTGTTTCAGGGACGGCCCTGTGAGGGGTGTGAACCATTCTTCCGCGATATCTCAAGAAATGAAGGCCTATATAGAGAGTTCAAGGAATAGTACGCTAAGCCAATAGACCACGCATGTTCAAATTCCAGGGGACATGTAGCCGCATGTTGTTTGAAAGATGAATATTAAAATCGGCCTTGAATGACATTTGAGCCAGTGCCATCTGGACTCAAACAAGGCATTGCAATGCTCGAATCCATGTCACCGACGTTCTGCTGTCCGGACACAAGTATACCCGATACTTGGTCTTCAATGTCGTCATCAATCAAGTTTGGAGTTTGGGATGATACCCGGGAAGATTTGAAAGGGCCGTCGGCCCTCTCCTACAACCCACTTTTGAATGATGTATTTCCGCTGAAGAGCGTTTTATGGTTTGTGAGTTTGTAAGTAGATTGATATATACCCATGCACAGTAGGTGTTTGCCTACTGTGCATGGGGTGGATGCCACCGAAGCAAGAAGCAAGGCCCCACCCCATTCCGAACCAGGACCGACGGAGAAGACTTACCTTGATTTCTCTGTGCGAGTCTTGTGCGTTGATATATATATATATATATATATATATATATATAGAGATGTACGATTCTGTTAGCCAACCGCGTGCCGCGATCGCGCCCCCCGATCGCGATCGTAAATCGCGATCAGATCGTATATACCCAACGACATCATAAATATGTCATTGTGGTCAGCGCACCAGTGGTAATTAAAATAACACCCCACAGAGCCCAGACTTTTCAGAACGAGGTCAACACTAGTCCCGACATTAGCCTTGACCTTGACCTCGCTCATATATGCTCATGTAGGCATGTTTCTGGACCTCGACCGATCCGTCATGTAGGCAAACTTTGATCCCGGGAACAATACGGGTGGGTCAAATTTCACGTGCCATCGAGTCCTTGACCTTGACCTCTCTCATATATGCTCATGTCGGCATGTTTCTGGACCTTGACCGATCCCACTCAAATTTGGTATGTATGCCTACTTTGATCCCGGGAACAATTTGGGCTGGTCCAATTGCACCTGGGAACGTGTTATTGACCTTGACCTTGAGCTCGCTCATATTCGCTCATATAGGCATGTTTCTGAACCTCGATCGATCCGACTCAAATTTTGTATATAGGCCTACTTTGATCCCGGAAACAATATGGGCGGGTCCAATTTCACTTGCGATGCGTCCCTGACATTGACCTTGACATCGGTCATACAGACATGTTTCTTGATATTTACCGATCCGGCTCAAATTTGGTATGTAGGACTACTTTAATCCCGGGTACAATATGGACGGGTCCAATTTCACGCGCGGTCGTGTCCCCGAACGTTACCTCGCTCATATACGCTCATATAGGCATGTTTCTGGACCTAATCTGATCCCGGGAACAATATGGGCAAGTCCAATTTAACGTACGACAATGTCCTTGACCTTGACCATGTACGATCATATAGGCATGTTTCTGAACCTAGACCGATTCGAATCAAATTTGATATGTAGGCCTACTTTGCTACCGATCGAGCAATAGTTAGTCCAGACGGAGGCGATCACTAAGAAATCCCTAAATAGCCCGGACGAAGTCGGGCACATCAGCTAGTTTCATATAAATTGTCGTTTTACTTACCTACCTTTCTAGATGCCAGGAGACTCTACAGAGTTATCCCTCCACATTAGTTAATGCATATGTATAGAGGGTGTGACCGCTGGTAGTGGAAAACCACCCCACGCAGTTGAAATTTGGTAAAAACAGGTCATCACGGACTTCAATACGTCTATGTACAAACCGAACATTATCGCTATTATGGCCCGTTTTTAGGGCCCCAGGACACTACACACGCATAACCCACGAACATAACAGGTATGCCATTGTGGTCAACACATCAGCCCTAATTACAATTTAACCCCACGCAGCTGGATTTCTACAGCACGAGGTCAGCACGGGTCCCGACATATTCGTCGTGATTTCATATAAATTGTCATTTCTACCTAATTTCGAGGTGCCAGGACACTCTACAGAGATATCCCTCCACATTAATTGATGCATATGTGTAGAGGGTGTGACCGCTGGTAGTGGAAACCCACCCCACGCAGTTGAAATTTGGTAAAAACAGGTCATCACGGACTTCAATACATATATGTACAAACCGAACATTATCGCTATTATGGCCCGTTTTTAGGGCTCCAGGACACTCCACACGCATAACCCACGAACATAACAGGTATGTCATTGTGGTCAACACATCAGCCCTAATTACAATTTAACCCCACGCAGCTGGATTTCTACAGCACGAGGTCAGCACGGGTCCCGACATATTCGTCGTGATTTGATATAAATTGTCATTTCTACCTAATTTCGAGGTGCCAGGACACTCTACAGAGATATCCCTCCACATTAGTTGATGCATATGTGTAGACAGTGTGACCGCTGGTAGTGGAAAACCACCCCACGCAGTTGAAATTTGGTAAAAACAGGTCATCACGGACTTCAATACGTCTATGTACAAACCAACAAACCAAACATTATCGCTATTATGGCCCGTTTTTAGGGCTCCATGACACTCCACACGCATAACCCACGAACATAACAGGTATTTCATTGTGGTCAACACATCAGCCCTAATTACAATTTAACCCCACGCAGCTGGATTTCTAAAGCACGAGGTCAGCACGGGTCCCGACATCTTCGTCGTGATTTCATATAAATTGGCATTTCTACATAATTTCGAGGTGCCAGGACACTCTACAAAGATATCCCTCCACATTAGTTGATGCATACGTGTAGAAAGTGTGACCGCTGGTAGTGGAAAACCACCCCACGCAGTTGAAATTTGGTAAAAACAGGTCATCACGGACTTCAATACGTCTATGTACAAACCGAACATTATCGCTATTATGGCCCGTTTTTAGGGCCCCAGGACACTCCACACGCATAACCCACGAACATAACAGGTATGTCATTGTGGTCAACACATCAGCCCTACACTCTAAGAACAGTCAAGAACCCTACGGTTCTTCACGCCTTCAAGAACCGATATTATGGGGATTTGGTTCTTCGCGCTCTCTAGAACCGAATATTGACTCGCGCGTTTTGAAGAACCAAATGAAGAACCAACTTTGTATAACATGAGTTGCGGTTCGTAATAAATGCGTGTCGCCCAAATGGAACAGAACTACGACCTCGTTTTGAGTTTTCAGAACCGCCATTTTCAATCGCTGATTTTTGTGAGAGGCGATGGAACAAAATCCGACAGAATCGACAAATGAACCGGCCATGTGGAGTGCTGGCGATGTGGAGCAATGGTTGATCGAGTGCCAGACTGCCAGTTGACAGCACGTGTTGCTACTTTTGAAGGTGATTATATTACTTATCTTAATTTATATTTAGGATGTCGGATGTTTTGTAAAATAATCTCAGTTGAATTTAAATCAGACCTAATTAAAGTAAACTTGAAAGCTTTCATATTGTAGATCTATGTCACTTAATTTACGGTATTGACTATTATTACCACTTTAGAGGGCGTTCTCTACAGTTCTTCACGTCGCCAAGAACCGATATTATAATTTATGGGGATTTGGTTCTTCGCGCTCGCTAGAACACTGACTCACGCGTTTTGAAGAACCAAATGAAGAACCAAATTTCTATGCTAAACTGAACTTAAGTGAAACCAAAAATCAAGGCATAAACTTATCACCAAGCACTCTGACTGGCCTCAGAGCAGTAATTCATCGACATATCAGCACTGATAGTATTATCATTCTGCTTAGGCCTCATCTGGGAAATATCTGTAGTCTCAAATTAACATTGATTTTAGTTACTTTTTTCCTTCTTAGAAATTTCTATATCCCCTAATTTGCAGAAGATAAAATGCATAATCAAAGTAACTAATGGGTGAACATCACCAACTTCAACTGGGGAACGTCAATGGGATCCTATGTCTCCCATAGCAGTTGAGGCTTAAGCTGAATGAAGTTCTCAGAGTGTGAATTTGGTGATGCTAGCCTGCTGGGCAGGATAGTGCCACTAAATTCATGATCTGGGGACCTCATTCTGCAAATGACATACACAATATTGCAAGCTTGCTCGCCAGCGAATATAAAGTCATTAACCCTTTCTGTACTAAATAATCATTGACGAGTACATGTAGTTATCTCAGGAAATATTAAAGGTACTCAATCCGATAAAACTCCTCTCAATTACTATTTCAATGGCTTCGGGGGTCAAACATATTTGATTCGAGTCGAGGAAGTCACCCATCAAAGTTCAGATTTGTTAGATATCGATTTTAGAAATCTAGTATTTTTCATTTTCGGGAATACTTTCTGGCCCAGAACTCAGTCAAATTGCGTTATTATTACCACTTGATTTTAGAGTTATCCATCCTTGTCTGTTTGAATAGATTTTTGTGTACACATCCCGAGCAGATTACGGCAGTTGAAGGCAATTATTAGTACTCATCTTGAGTAAATAACAAATTTCAAAAATCAATATCTAATAACTCTGAGCTTTGTTTGATGGGTTCCTCGACTCGAATCAAATATTTTGTACCCACAAAGCCAAAGAAATAGTAATATAGGACCCTCTGATCGGATTGTTGTTGTTGGAATCTGTTGAGATGGGGACCCTCTGTTCGGATTGAGTACCTTTAAGAGAATGCATGATCCTAACAATATTTACCATGACTATAAGCCAGTGCATTCTCTGGTATATGCGAGGCTGCCTATGGGAGACTCGCATATATAAGAGAATTCCTGTCACATGATCTTTAATTCTGCATCTGCTGTGCCGATCCCACCATGGAAGGGATATTGAAGCCACAGCCCGGTTTGTGCTCCATGATAGAAATAATATTATTAGCTTCAGAATTTGTCCAAGTATCGAAATAGTTCGATAAATATCTTAACTACCTTTCTACGAACATTTTGTAACCCAAAAAGACGCATTGAAGTAATGAAAAATACAACTGTGAGTCTGTGAATACCGTGTTAGGGTCCCAAACACAAAACAGCCATTTACAAGAAATGGAACAAAAAAAGAACGTTCCATGGTACTCTACTCCTGATATGGTAACAATAAAGAGCGTTTATCTTACTCTGGTGAAAGTTGAAAATGACTGAGAAATGGCTGTGACTTTGGCAAAGTGTTTTTCATAGCATATGAAGCCGGTGCATCAATAGTTTTGGCAGTTCGAATGAGCCATTTACGTTTAAGGCCCTGAGTCCTTTAATGATATATTATTTTTTATTTGTAGATGTCCAACGTGTCAGGTCAGTTTCAAAGACCGGTTATCTCTGAAACGTCATCAGTTGCTGCATATAGACAAGAACCGTGTCAAATCACGTAACTTTTGTGACTATGTGTGCCGGCGATCTGTTTCATTGAGATGTCATTTTGGAAAGATATCGCCGATCTAGCGGAGCTGCGCCACGTACATGTCTTCAAATGTGATGTGTGTCCATTCGAGATGATTGACGAAAATATATTTAGTAGACAATTTCATTCTGAAGATTCACATAGGAATGTAGTTGGAATCTAAATGCAGAGAGGTCAGATGAAACCATGTTAACAGAGAACTCTGGTATTCAAAATAAGAATGAACGACAATGTGACCTTCAGAATAAGGATGAGAAACACTTTTACATTCCCGCTCTAAGCATGTCAGCTATGAAACTGTGGACCAGCATTGTTACCAGAATAGTCACCAGAATAGTCAGATAAAGTCCCATTCTTGCTATTAAAACGTCAAGGAATATGGATGCTGAGGGCGTCGAATGGGAGCGACTTCAGAATATCTTACCAGTTGTCATACAAATACAAAAGTTTAATGTTTTCTCAAATCTCACTATTTGGTGCAACTGTGTGGCTCAATAAGCTAATTCGCACTATTGACATATTCGTGATTTGTATATATGGTCTTTGTGATATATGACACGACTACTATGTTGCAAAGTGAAATATCAAGATTCAATTGAGCTATTGATATATTCCACCTTATTTTTTTTTCTGGGACTAATCAGAACAAGCTATGTGTATGTTCTGGTTTTCGCGCACATGAGGCATGCGTTTGTTTATTAGTCTCTTGCGAGAAGTCTGAACTATCGAGGAAAACAACAAATGGATTCATTTGGAGTGGCATCTTCCGGAACCATATACACTCAAATCTGTGTAAACGAATGTCAAGTTCAAGAATGCCAAATAATTAGATCTGGTTTAATTTGTGCATATCATTTGTTGACTTTCTGAATGGACATTTTGCATCAGTAGTTGCACTTCTATTGTGGTTTGACATTGGTTGTTAATGTCTACACATCGCAGCGTCGCTATTTGATACTATTCTAGATGCTGTGTTCATTTTCTAACAACTGTTTGGCGTTGTTGAAACGGGTAATAATTTATTAATATTATTGGAAAGAACCAGGAAATCGTATGATGAAGTCAACACGTGTCGCATATTTCTAAAACGTCCAGAAAATATGCATCAAGATGATTCTGACTACTCCCAGAGAAAATTTAAATGGTACTAGTCTGAAGTATTTCCAGGCAGCTAAATAAGGTGCCGGTCATTTGCAGAATGAAGTCCCTAAAGGGTGCATTTAGTGATGGAACCCACATAGCAGGCTAGCATCACCAAATTTACCCTCTGATGACCTCATAGCTGATCAATTCCTAAACAGAATGAGTCCCATTGGATGAATTTGGTGATGCTAGCCCACTATGAGGGATAGCATCACTAAACTCACCCTCTTGTGACCTCATTCTTCAAAATGTCCAGCACATAATTTTGAGGCCTGAGAAATTCTCATTAATATCCCATTTAACATCAAATGGTAATTCAGTTGGTCACTAAACTCATGATTTATCGCAAATTGATAAATAAACAAATTTTCAACATGACATTTGGGGTTCTAAACACCTTCAAAAAAGTAAGTTCCCCCTAATATATTTGTTAATATGTTATGAAACATGAGATGGATTTTGACGAAACATCATTCAATTGTTTTGTGGTATCTGGTTCAGAGCCTGCACAGTGTACGAGACAAGGTCTTGTGGGTTATGTTATGGCCGACTGAGCACAAATTGATTGGAAGAGTGGTGCTTTTCAAAAGCTGCAAAACACTTGACGTAGACTGAACAATCACTCCAGTGTTCCATTGTTCACTCAAGTTGCTACTGGCTGTAAATGTGGTCCAAAAGTGACACTTATCCACGATAACATGCGTGTTATCTCCGGGACCCAATGTGCCCACTGCATGCCCAGGCCATTCAGGCTAACCACATTAATTTGGAAAGACACCTTGCAGTAATGCAGTTACATGCTGTGAACGACACAGAGTTATTGGAATCAGTCTATTTGAAGCCCTTTTTCAGTAAACCATATAGGCATTGAGGTACCAACAGATAAGGATGTTTCAAGCCCGTGCGAGAAATGGGGGGACAACAGCACAGCCGAATGACTGATCACTCTATCTGTGTTTTTGCAACTTTTTAAAAGTGGCCCTTTTCCATTCAATTCATGCTCACTCAGCCATATGTCACCTCACCACATAGTGCTTATATCACACTTGAGGTCTCTGGTACCTCAAGTCATTCAGAGATTTTCATCAAAATCCATCCAATATCTCATAAAATATTACCGAATATATTAGGGGGGACTTTCTTTTTTTGAGGCGTTTACAACAAAATTGGCAAGAGAATGATGGTGAATTTATAAATATCTTTCAAAATTTCACGTTTAAAACAAAACCATAAATGAGATTATTGATCCCCTGAAAAAATTGTTTGTCCTAAAAATTTTATTTTAATGTGACAAATAAATCGACAAGCTACAAGTATGGTCTGCTATCCTTAAAGGTACTCAATCCGATCCGATGCTCCTAAATTACTATTTCTTTGGCTTCGGGGGTAAAAAAATATTCAATTCTAGTCGAGGAAGCCATCCATCAAACCTCAGATTGATTAGATATCGATGTTTGAAATGTGCTGTTTCTATGTGTTTGTGGACCAATCTTTTCTTGTTAATAGTTACAACTTGATTTTAGATTTATCCATCTTACAACTGCAATTTGTCCGTTTTTAGCGCATGGTCGTCGAAAAGATTGGACCGCAAACAATAGAAACAGCACATTTGAAACATCGATATATAATCAATCTGAGCTTTGAGATGGGTGGGTTCCTCGACTCGAATCAAATATTTTTTACACCCAAAGCCAAAGAAATAATAACTTAGAAGCATCTGATCGGATTGGGTTTCTTTAAAATACTGAATTCTTAAACATATTGTGCCAAAATTCCACCTGACTATATGTAGAATATTTTTCAAGTTTAATGAATAAATGATTATCTTTATGCAACATTTTTCTTCTGATTCACATGTACACAGAATGAAATGCATTTTCAGTGCTGATAATGCAATCTCTGTAACTGGTTCTTGGGCATGTATCCAACAAGGAACCAAATTTATTCTAAATGAAGAACCAATGGTTCTTCGTGGAAGGGAGGAGGGGAAATTGGTTCTTGGGGAAGAACCAAACTGGAACCAATGAAGAACCAGGGATTGGTTCTTGAGGGAGAACCAATGAAGAACCATTTGGTTCTTGGGATGAAGAACCAAATTTTAATCATGAAGAACCTATTGGTTCCGCCTGGAGGACAAACTTGAAGAACCAAATTTGGTTCTTCAATTTTCTCTGTGAGGAACCATTATTACTCTTGAAGAACCAAATTATTATTCCCGAAGAACCAAATGGTTCCACGTGAAGAACCAATTATATCAACGAAGAACCAAATATTCAGTCGTGGAGAACCAACTGGTTCTGCGGTGTATAAATAATGAAGAACCAAATGGTTCTAGATTTGGTTCTTAATAGTCACAATAATGAGGAACCAAATGGTTCTTGGTTTGGTTCCCGATAAACCCAAATCTGAAGAACCAAATGGTTCTAGGTCCCCTGAAGAACCAGTTGGTTCTTCATTTGGTTCCGCCTGGAGGACAAGTGGGGAACCAATGAAGAACCATTGGGTTCCAATTTTTTCTAAGAGTGTAATTACAATTTAACCCCACGCAGCTGGATTTGTACAGCACGAGGTCAGCACGGGTCCCGACATATTCGTCGTAATTTCATATAAATTGTCATTTCTACCTAATTTCGAGGTGCCAGGACACTCTACAGAGATATCCCTCCACATTAGTTGATGCATATTTGTAGAGAGTGTGACCGCTGGTAGTGGAAAACCACCACACGCAGTTGAAATTTGGGAAAAGTAGGTCATCACGGACTTCAATACTTCTCTGTACAAACCGAACATTATCGCTATTATGGCCCGTTTTTAGGGCTCCAGGACACTCCACACGCATAACCCACGAACATAACAGGTATGTCATTGTGGTCAACACATCAGCCCTAATTACAATTTAACCCCACGCAGCTGGATTTCGACAGCACGAGGTCAGCACGGGTCCCGACATATTCGTCGTGATTTGATATAAATTGTCATTTCTACCTAATTTCGAGGTGCCAGGACACTCTACAGAGACATCCCTCCACATTAGTTGATGCATATGTGTAGACAGTGTGACCGCTGGTAGTGGAAAACCACCCCACGCAGTTGAAATTTGTTAAAGACAGGTCACCACGGACTTCAATACGTCTATGTACAAACCGAACATTATCGCTATTATGGCCCGTTTTTAGGGCTCCAGGACACTCCACACGCATAACCCTCGATCATAACAGGTATGTCATTTTGGTCAACACATCAGCCCTAATTACAATTTAACCCCACGCAGCTGGATTTCTACAGCACGAGGTCAGCACGGGTCCCAACATATTCGTCGTGATTTCATATAAATTGTCATTTCTACCACATTTCGAGGTGCCAGGACACTCTACAGAGATATCCCTCCACATTAGTTGATGCATAAGTGTAGAAAGTGTGACCGCTGGTAGTGGAAAACCACCCCACGCAGTTGAAATTTGGTAAAAACAGGTCATCACGGACTTCAATACATATATGTACAAACCGAACATTATCGCTATTATGGCCCGTTTTTAGGGCTCCAGGACACTCCACACGCATAACCCACGAACATAACAGGTATGTCATTGTGGTCAACACATCAGCCCTAATTACAATTTAACCCCACGCGGCTGGATTTCTACAGCACGAGGTCAGCACGGGTCCCGACATATTCGTCGTGATTTCATATAAACTGTCATTTCTACCTAATTTCGAGGTGCCAGGACACTCTACAGAGATATCCCTCCACATTAGTTGATGCATATGTGTAGACAGTGTGACCGCTGGTAGTGGAAAACCACCCCACGCAGTTGAAATTTGTTAAAAACAGGTCATCACGGACTTCAATACGTCTATGTACAAACCAACAAACCAAACATTATCGCTATTATGGCCCGTTTTTAGGGCTCCAGGACACTCCACACGCATAACCCACGAACATAACATGTATTTCATTGTGGTCAACACATCAGCCCTAATTACAATTTAACCCCACGCAGCTGGATTTCTAAAGCACGATGTCAGCACGGGTCCCGACATCTTCGTCGTGATTTCATATAAATTGGCATTTCTACATAATTTAGAGGTGCCAGGACACTCTACAAAGATATCCCTCCATATTAGTTGATGCATACGTGTAGAAAGTGTGACCGCTGGTAGTGGAAAACCACCCCACGCAGTTGAAATTTGGTAAAAACAGGTCATCACGGACTTCAATACGTCTATGTACAAACCGAACATTATCGCTATTATGGCCCGTTTTTAGGGCCCCAGGACACTCCACACGCATAACCCACGAACATAACAGGTATGTCATTGTGGTCAACACATTAGCCCTAATTACAATTTAACCCCACGCAGCTGGATTTCTACAGCACGAGGTCAGCACGGGTCCCGACATATTCGTCGTGATTTGATATAAATTGTCATTTCTACCTAATTTCGAGGTGCCAGGACACTCTACAGAGATATCCCTCCACATTAGTTGATGCATATGTGTAGACAGTGTGACCGCTGGTAGTGGAAAACCACCCCACGCAGTTGAAATTTGGTAAAAACAGGTCATCACGGACTTCAATACGTCTATGTACAAACAGAACATTATCGCTATTATGGCCCGTTTTTAGGTCTCCAGGACACTCCACACGCATAACCCACGAACATAACAGGTTTGTCATTGTGGTCAACACATCAGCCCTAATTACAATTTAACCCCACGCAGCTGGATTTCTACAGCACGAGGTCAGCACGGGTCCCGACATATTCGTCGTGATTTCATATAAATTGGTATTTCTACCTAAATTGGAGGTGCCAGGACACTCTACAGAGATATCCCTCCACTTTAGTTGATGCATATGTGTAGACAGTGTGACCGATGGTAGTGGAAAACTACCCCACGCAGTTGACATTTGGTAAAAACAGGTCATCACGGACTTCAATACGTCTATGTACAAACCGAACATTATCGCTATTATGGCCCGTTTTTAGGGCTCCAGGACACTCCACACGCGAAACCCACGAACATAACAGGTATGTCATTGTGGTCAACACATCAGCCCTAATTACAATTTAACCCCACGCAGCTGGATTTCTACAGCACGAGGTCAGCACGGGTCCCGACATATTCGTCGTGATTTCATATAAATTGGCATTTCTACCTAATTTCGAGGTACCAGGACACTCTACAGAGATATCCCTCCACATTAGTTGATGCATATTTGTAGAGAGTGTGACCGCTGGTAGTGGAAAACCACCCCACGCAGTTGAAATTTGGGAAAAGTAGGTCATCACGGACTTCAATACTTCTATGTATAAACCGAACATTATCGCTATTATGGCCCGTTTTTAGGGCTCCAGGACACTCCACACGCATAACCCACGAACATAACAGAAATCCAGCTGCGTGGGGTTAAATTGTAATTAGGGCTGATGTGTTGACCACAATGACAAACCTGTTATGTTCGTGGGTTATGCGTGTGGAGTGTCCTGGAGCCCTAAAAACGGGCCATAATAGCGATAATGTTCGGTTTGTACATAGTATTGAAGTCCGTGATGACCTACTTTTCCCAAATTTCAACTGCGTGGGGTGGTTTTCCACTACCAGCGGTCACACTCTCTACACATATGCATCAACTAATGTGGAGGGATATCTCTGTAGAGTGTCTTGGTACCTCGAAATTAGGTAGAAATACCAATTTATATGAAATCACGACGAATATGTCGGGACCCGTGCTGACCTCGTGCTGTAGAAATCCAGCTGCGTGGGGTTAAATTGTAATTAGGGCTTATGTGTTGACCACAATGACAAACCTGTTATGTTCGTGGGTTATGCGTGTGGAGTGTCCAGGAGCCCTAAAAACGGGCCATAATAGCGATAATGTTCGGTTTGTACATAGAAGTATTGAAGTCCGTGATGACCTACTTTTCCCAAATTTCAACTGCGTGGGGTGGTTTTCCACTACCAGCGGCCACACTCTCTACAAATATGCATCAACTAATGTGGAGGGATATCTCTGTAGAGTGTCCTGGTACCTCGAAATTAGGTAGAAATGACAATTTATATGAAATCACGACGAATATGTCGGGACCCGTGCTGACCTCGTGCTGTAGAAATCCAGCTGCGTGGGGTTAAATTGTAATTAGGACTGATGTGTTGACCACAATGACATACCTGTTATGTTCGTGGGTTATGCGTGTGGAGTGTCCTGGAGCCCTAAAAACGGGCCATAATAGCGATAATGTTCGGTTTGTACATAGATGTATTGAAGTCCGTGATGACCTGTTTTTACCAAATTTCAACTGCGTGGGGTGGTTTTCCACTACCAGCGGTCACACTGTCTACAAATATGCATCAACTAATGTGGAGGGATATCTCTGTAGAGTGTCCTGGCACCTCGAAATTAGGTAGAAATGACAATTTATATGAAATTACGACGAATATGTCGGGACCCGTGCTGACCTCGTGCTTTAGAAATCCAGCTGCGTGGGGTTAAATTGTAATTAGGGCTGATGTGTTGACCACAATGACATACCTGTTATGTTCGTGGGTTATGCGTGTGGAGTGTCCTGGAGCCCTAAAAAACGGGCCATAATAGCGATAATGTTCGGTTTGTACATAGTATTGAAGTCCGTGATGACCTACTTTTCCCAAATTTCAACTGCGTGGGGTGGTTCTCCACTACCAGCGGCCACACTCTCTACAAATATGCATCAACTAATGTGGAGGGATATCTCTGTAGAGTGTCCTGGTACCTCGAAATTAGGTAGAAATGACAATTTATATGAAATCACGACGAATATGTCGGGACCCGTGCTGACCTCGTGCTGTAGAAATCCAGCTGCGTGGGGTTAAATTGTAATTAGGGCTGATGTGTTGACCACAATGACATACCTGTTATGTTCGTGGGTTATGCGTGTGGAGTGTCCTGGAGCCCTAAAACGGGCCATAATAGCGATAATGTTCTGTTTGTACATAGACGTATTGAAGTCCGTGATGACCTGTTTTTACCAAATTTCAACTGCGTTGGGTGGTTTTCCACTACCAGCGGTCCCACTGTCTACAAATATGCATCAACTAATGTGGAGGGATATCTCTGTAGAGTGTCCTGGCACCTCGAAATTAGGTAGAAATGACAATTTATATGAAATCACGACGAATATGTCGGGACCCGTGCTGACCTCGTGCTTTAGAAATCCAGCTGCGTGGGGTTAAATTGTAATTAGGGCTGATGTGTTGACCACAATGACATACCTGTTGTATTCGTGGGTTATGCGTGTGGAGTGTCCTGGAGCCCTAAAAACGGGCCATAATAGCGATAATGTTCAGTTTGTACATAGAAGTATTGAAGTCCGTGATGACCTACTTTCCCAAATTTCAACTGCGTGGGGTGGTTTTCCACTACCAGCGGCCACACTCTCTACAAATATGCATCAACTAATGTGGAGGGATATCTCTGTAGAGTGTCCTGGTACCTCGAAATTAGGTAGAAATGCCAATTTATATGAAATTACGACGAATATGTCGGGACCCGTGCTGACCTCGTGCTCTAGAAATCCAGCTGCGTGGGGTTAAATTGTAATTAGGGCTGATGTGTTGACCACAATGACATACCTGTTATGTTCGTGGGTTATGCGTGTGGAGCGTCCTGGAGCCCTAAAAACAACGGGCCATAATAGCGATAATGTTCGGTTTGTACATAGAAGTATTGAAGTCCGTGATGACCTACTTTTCCCAAATTTCAACTGCGTGGGATGGTTTTCCACTACCAGCGGTCACACTGTCTACACATATGCATCAACTAATGTGGAATGATATCTCTGTAGAGTGTCCTGGCACCTCGAAAAGTAGGTAAGTAAAATAACAATTTATATGACACTAGCTGATGTGCCCGACTTCGTCCGGGCTATTTAGTGATTTCTTAGTGATCGCCTCCGTCTGGACTAACTATTGTTCGATCGGTAGCAAAGTAGACCTACATATCAAATTTGAGTCGAATCGGTCGAGGTTCAGAAACATGCCTATATGATCGTACATGGTCAAGGTCAATGACATTGTCGTACGTTAAATTGGACTTGCCCATATTGTTCCCGGGATCAAATTAGATCTACATATCAAATTTTAGTCGGAAGGTCGAGGTCCAGAAACATGCATATATGAGCGTATATGAGCGAGGTAACGTTCAAGGAGACGGCCGCGCGTGAAATTGGACCCGTCCATATTGTCCCCGGGATTAAAGTAGTCCTACATACCAAATTTGAGCCGGATCGGTAAATATCAAGAAACATGTCTGTATGACCGATGTCAAGGTCAATGTAAAGGACGCAATCGCACGTGAAATTGGAACCACCCATATTGTTCCCGGGATCAAAGTAGGCCTACATACCAAATTTGAGTCGGATCGATCGAGGTTCAGAAACATGCCTATATAAGCGAATATGAGCGAGCTCAAGGTCAAGGTCAATGACACGTTCCCAGGTGCAATTGGACCAGCCCAAATTGTTCCCGGGATCAAAGTAGGCATATATACCAAATTTGAGTGGGATCGGTCAAGGTCCAGAAACATGCCTACATGAGCATATATGAGAGAGGTCAAGGTCAAGGACGCGATCGCCCGTGAAATTTGACCCACCCGTATTGTTCCCGGGATCAAAGTATGCCTACATATTAAATTTTAGTCGGATCGGTCGAGGTCCAGAAACATGCCTATATGAGCATATATGAGCGAGGTCAAGGTCAGGGCTAATGTCGGGACTAGTGCTGACCTCGTTCTGAAAAGTCTGGGCTCTGTGGGGTGTTATTTTAATTACCACTGGTGCGCTGACCACAATGACATATTTATGATGTCGGTGGGTATATACGATCTGATCGCGATTTACGATCGCGATCGCGGGGCGCGATCGCGGTTGGCTAACAGAATCGTACATCTCTATATATATATATATATATATATATATATATATTATTTTGAGTTGTGAATAGTGGTAATTTATTGTCCTATTTAGCGCTTGTGTGGACTCGAGTTGCCTTAGTCTGTTGTATTCCGGGCTTGTACTACGGGATCAACGCTAGGAAGAGGTTGCAATATCAGCCGGTTGACTTAAGGTCGGTTGGGGCTCATCAACTCTTGATGGTGCAATGCCCGCCTTTCATTCCTGTGTCAGAACCCGTTGACCTGGTTGTGTAATGCAGTCACGAGAAGAGGAAGCAGCTGAGGCCAGACTGTGTTGGTTGGTGTGTATTCAAAGGCTTGGAGTGCCAAGTAGTGTTATCGATTATTATGCCCCACCCGTCCCCCCCCCCCATAGGCGCGGGCGCGGGTGAAAGCATGTATTTGCAAATTTGTATATGCAGTTGTTAGTAGTTTTGAGAGAGATAATTATTCGACAGCTTATACTACGGCCACGACAAGCGTATCTACACCGCCCGAGGACATTCACCAGCCCCCAAGGAGCCATCTAGGGCGTGAGCCCGCTAACCTAGATATTGATATTGGTGTTAGTCGTGTTTTGTGGTCATGTTTGTGAACTATAGTTGTTCTGTGTAATGATTTTACAAGGTTAGCAGGTCAGTTGGTTGTTTGATGGAGATAATTGCTCAATGGCTTATACGACAAGCGTATCTACACCACCGGGGGCATTCATCAGCGCGCCGGAGCCATCTATGGCGGAAGTCCGCTACCCTAGGTTTTGATATTATTGTTAGTCTTGTAAGGTGGTCGATATTGCGTATTTTGCATGAGTGTGGGTTAGTACATGATGACTTATTTATACTGGATTTCTAGCATTGGACTTTATTGAGGACTTGCATTACTGCAGGGGGCGTGGCCAATCCAGTGTGTTCGCCTGCCGATGGTCAGTACGCACCAAAGAGCCCACTGAAACATAATGAATAAATACCTGTATTCTAGGTGGGGATGACTGGTAAAATTTTGGGGTGTTGTTCCGTGGGTAGCTGGAAGAGAGTTTGATTATTAGACTTACCATCCGTGTGCCTGGACTGTGTTAGTAACCTGATCGACCTCGCGTGTTTATTAAGTTCTTATGAGATTAGTCTATTTGTTTATTTGTTGATTGTATAGTGTCTATTAAGTTAGGGAAGTGTTGGTGTAACCATTGAGGGGAATTATCCCGGCATAGCACAGAAAGATCCCTTATCTCGCTGGCCTGGTTTTTATACGCCCTTTATGAAAAAAGGTCGTATTATGTTATCAGTCTGTCCGTCCGTCCGTCCGTCCGTTAACATTTTTGGTTTCCGACCGATAACTCCAGTTTGGATTATTTGATCTGAACCAAAGTTAGTATGTGTATTTCCTAGCTAAAGATACAGGCCAAGTTCGAATATGAGTTCCGTCCAATTATTTTTACATGAGTTACGGCCCTTTTTCGACTTAGAATTTGACCGTCTGTTCACATTTTTTGTTTCCGACCGATAACTCCAGTTTGGATTAATTTATCTGAACCAAAGTTGGTATGTGTATTTCCCAGCTAAAGATACAGGCCAAGTTCGAATATGGGTTTCGTCCAGTTATTTTTACATGAGTTACGGCCCTTTTTCAACTTAGAATTTGACCAATTTCATAACATTTCGGTTTCCGACCGATAACTCCAGTTTTGATTATTTGATCTAAACCAAAGCTGGTATGTGTATTTCCCAGCTAAAACTACAGGCCAAGTTCGAATATAGGTTCTGTCTAATTATGTTTACATGAGTTACGGCCATTTTTCGACTTAGAATTTGACTGCATTTTGGCATTGAAATTAGGGGTATATCAGATTTATTTCAAATGTAAGCTCAAAGTATTATTTTATTTTGCGGTAGTACAATTCGAAATGGCTAAAGGGCGTATTTTGCCACGCCCTAGCGATGCTCTTGTCATGTTTTGTTTTTGGTCAGTAGTGTTTTCCTGAGTCGGGTGTTTTCAATGTCGTCACGGCATGCAGTCTCTCTTATATATTACATACTAGCTGAAACAGTTTCGGGAGCCTTTATAACCAAACAAAAAACAATATTCAATTTATATTGTTTTTTAATATATTTTGTTTAAACTAACGCCGTCATTACATCCACTGGGGGTACCCCGAGTCACCACACCAAATTTGGTTGAAATCGATCCAGGAGACTGGGAGAAAAACCGCGAACGGACATACAGACAGATAGATCCTATACTCTTTTATATAGATATAGCTTATTTCGATGATGTGACATAATTACGGGTTTCAATTGACTTAATTACATTGTCATTTTTCCTTCACATATTTTATATTAAAATTTTAATTACATTCTTCGGCGATAATTCTCGGTATAAAACTGTCTTGAACATTCAGTAGTAGTGTTCCTGTATCAATATGTTATAGCTTCTATATACTATATAATCATTATCGATATAGTTACATCAATTTACTGACAGGTTATAGTTCAACGAGCATTGGCTGCAAAGAATATCACGCACGTCAAGGCCGGTTGTATTTTGGCGGGATGTTTAAAAATTCTTCCTATGCTGTTGATGGTGTTCCCGGGTATGATCGCCCGAATCCTGTTTACTGGTGAGTGTATTTTCACGCGCTGCCGGAGCTGGATTCAACAACAACAACATTTTGTGAACAAAATATATAATTTCAATAGGCTGTAGAAATATTAGTTTAGCCACAAGTATTTTTAACTTGTAATGTGTAAAAAAAAATAGTTAGTAAATTATAATTGAGCCACAAGTATGTTTAACTTGTAACGTGTACAAAATAGTTAGTAAATTACAATTTAAACATCACAAGGTGATACACGTACGTTCCAGTTCAAATGTGTTATGCTATATTCTCATATCTATACCATTCGATTTGCCGCTTCTCTGATCGATAGGGTCGCTCCCTGGCACGCAAGACTGCCTAGAGTGTTTGTTTTCTTCTCGAGATGGTCTTATGTTTATGTAGCATACAGCGAGAATAAACAGGGATGCATGGGAATTATTGCATCAAGATTACATAATTTACGTGCATGACTTTTGAGACCCATTTCAGAGATAAATATTTATTTTCTTCCCTGTCATCAAAGTCAACAGCCTGATATCGTCGGCGGCCCAACGCACCCCCCCCCCTCTCTCTCTCTCTCTCTCTCTCTCTCTCTCATCGGTCAGAGAGGCGGTAAATAGAATGGTAGGTCTGCGAATATATCTATATAATCTTCTTCTAGCCGCAAAGGTCAGTAACAGCTAGTGGTATGAATTAAATGATTAACACCATTTGTGAAGAATATCGGTCGCTCCAGTTATAGTCCGTGATCTAATAGCGCTACCCCCTGAGACTTCTTTATCCCACTCATTTTGTTCCTTATTATGTTCTTCAACTTTTAAGCAATGTTAACAAGAAAAAAAGTGGCCGCGTAGACTCCAGACAAGATGGCGATCATCATGGCCGCCGTTTTTCAGACTAGGCCCTAAGTCAGTTTGGTGCAAATTATAGCGGGAAACTCGGGAAACTCTAGTATGTATTTTCATGAAGCTAAGACATAATGACACTGTTATGGGGCAAAATTGAAACTCCCCATCCAAGATGGTCGCCAAAATGGCCGCCGGAAGTTGAAAATAAGACGTTTTTTCACTTATATCTTCTAGATCATTTTATGCTGTTTGGAACTGGTTGAGAAATATGACTTTATTTTGTATGTGTTTATATTAATTGATCATTGGGGCAATGAAATATGCAATTATTAGGGTCATAGCCCCTTCCGGTCCCTGAAAAAATCGACTTTACAGAATGTGGTATAACATTTCAACAAAAAAATACCAATTGGGATTCTAGTCATATTTAAACAAGAAATAAACATAACTTTGTAATGTAAGTGAGGCATATTATCAATCTCTACCAGAGCGCACCAGTCATACTTCCTTTCTGACGAGGCCCTAAGTCAGTTTGATGCAAATTATAGCGGGAAACTCTAGTAAATTATATACAAATGTATTTTCATGAAGCTAAGACATAATGACACTTTTTAGGGCAAAATTTAAACTCCCCACCCAAGATGGTCGCCGGAAGTTGAAAATAAGACGTTTTTTCACTTATATCTTATAGATCATTTTATGCTGTTTGGAACTGATTGAGAAATATGACTTTATTTTGTACATTAATTGATCATTGGAGCAATGAAATATGCAATTATTAGGGTCATAGCCCCTTCCGATCCCTCAAAAATTCGATTTTACAGAATGCGGTATAAAATTTCACCAAAAAATACCAATTGGGATTCTAGTCATATTTCAACAAGAAATAAACAGAACTTTGTAATATAAGTGAGGCATATTATCAATCTCTACCAGAGCGCACCAATCATACTTCCTTTCTGGCTCGGTCACCGGCTTGGTATTAGTCTGCCGTTTCTATATTTAGCGCTGGGTTTCCAAACAAAATGACGAAAACCGATCGCCCCAAAGTCAAATTTCCTATATGCTTTGAGAACAATTCCCGCACTAAAAGCTTAACGACAGAATGGAGAATCAGAGCGGTAATTTTAATGACGATTTTCGCAAACAACTCGTCGAAATTGGAGCAAATAAGAACTCTTGTGTCTGACTTGCAATGCGTGTTGTGGGGACATTGTCGTCCATGTGCGTTCAGACTTTTGTTTTGATAAAATAATCGGAGAACCAAATCACACCGTTTCGAATTATAGTTATTTGGTTCTAGTGGGACTTTCCAAACTTAAAGTACGAAACCACACAATTTTTTTTCTCGATATTTTGTGTGCTTAATAAGGGCAGCATTTTGCACTGCTTGCTTGGTATATATTTTAATATCGCGGAAGTCCACCAAATGTGGGTAAAATGTCGCCGATAGCAGTGGTCTTACCGAGTCATCAAGGGAGGTAAACCCTGCATGGAGTTTGGCATATCATTACCTATGAATATTCCTCATTGGAACCAAAAGTGTTACTTTGGCTCAAATTGGCTGCCAAAATGGCCGCAACAATATGGAAAACGATAGATATTGCCCCAGCGTGTCTTGAAATCGCTTACAAGTTGTGGTTGATGTATACAATTGGTATTCTGCCTTCTATACATTGAATACTAACATGTCTGATGCAGCATGGTTAATTGTTACCATTGTCACCACTGACATCACCAGAAATATTGGATTTCTCTCTCATAAACTCGACATAAATATCGGCAAAAGAAAACTTGTCAGGTTTGGACCATTTTTTCAAGTAAAATGTAACTATCTTTGTTATGAAAGGTGTTTTTAGTTTTGGTCTATCTTAAATGTGTCACACTACGGTATTTATAGACCAAATTGATCAAGATGGCTTCCAATATGGCAACCAAATTTGGTAAAAAGTTAATTTTTTACATATATCCCGAAAAAAATTCTCTGCGTTTTCCGAAAATGTATCAAATTGTGACTCACTTGGTTATTAAACGTGTTAGATAATTAACTGTCAACTACATGTTCTATTCTGGTTGTCTCAGTTCCGTATGGGGCATGACAAATTCATTTTAAAGTTGCAGTATGGAATTTTGCCGAGAACCTCTTTTGTGATTCTGGCCATATTATTGAAAGGAAATGGGCAGAAATTTGAGACGGAACTGAGATGAACCATAATATGTGGCTATTCTCGGCCCATTAGGATAATAACTGATCAACTGGATACAGGGTGGATGCCAAGATGGCAGACAGGGAGTTACTGTATTATCATAGGTGAGGTGAATAGGTATAGAGGGAGCTATTGTATGGTCATGCATGATGTGAATAGGTATACGAGGAGTGACTATATGGTCATGAGTCGGGTGCCCATGGTGAGATGTATAGGTATACAAGGAGTGGCTGTATGGTCATGTGTGAGGTGAATCGGTTTGCACGGAGTGACTGCGGTGTGTGTTTGTGTGTACCCGATGTGGCTGTATGGGCATTGATGTGGTGTATGGATACAACGAGAGTAGCTACATGGTCATATGTGTGTTGTTTATGTATATATGGAGTGAATGTAAGGTCATGGGTGGAAATACAGTGGAATGTACAGGTGTGCCGTATGTGGCTGTATTGTGACAGGTGAGTGTATATGTATACATGTGCTGTATATGGATGGAGTGTGTGGATAACTAGGGAGTGATTCTATGGTTATGGGTAACGTGTATAGGTGTACATGGAATGACTGTACGATCATGATTGAAATGTATTGGCATACCTGAAGTAAGCTGGATGGTCATTTCGAACGTGTGGGTATATAGGGAGTGCCCTTTTGGTAACTGCGGGATGTATATTTATATATGTCGTGGATGTATTATCATTTATGGTTGTATAGGGAGTAGCTGTGTGATCATGTATGGCGTGTATGAGTTAACAGTGAGTTGCTGAATTGTCATGTGTGAGGTGTATATGCAAGTAGCAAGTATGGAAGGTATGAGTATTCGTGTGCGGGTATTGGTATATCTGGAAGGGCTGAATGGAAATTAGTGAGGTTTATATGTATACCTGGGTTGAAACTATGGTCATGTGTGCACGGGCTGTATATATCGATTGGTTCTATCACTATGGGTGTGGCGAATAGGTATACAAGTATTGATTGTATGGTCAATGGTGAGATGCATGGGTGGGTTGTACATGTGAAACCTTGGGTGTATATCGCTTTCTACAATAACTCAAGGATATGTTAATCAACAGAGAGGTAATGTCAGAGAGATCTCCATCTTGACGGTGTTATGGACAATGGAGGAAAGCGATAGCCACCCAATGCCACACAGTCACTCCATATATACATAAACACCACACAAATGAAAATATAGTCACTTACTGTATACACGTACACCTGACCATGACCATACAGCCATACTTGGTTATACCCATACACACCACAAACGACCATAGAGCCATAAGTCACAATGCAGACACACCGGGTATACTCCTACACATGACCCATAACCATATTGTCACACCCTGTATACATATTCACCACATTAATGATCATAAGTCAATCCTTGTATACTCATTCACCTTACCATTGGCCATACGGTCACCCCTGTGTACTATTCTCCACACCCATGGTTAAATAGACATTCAAGATATACATAAACACCACAACAATGACCATCTCATATATATTTTGAAGACCTCTGTCTGTCTGTCTGTATGTCTGTCTGTCTGTCTGTATGGCATTTATACAAATCTACGATTCTCGACCAATCGGGACGAAACTTGGTACGTGTGTGTAGTTTGACCAGGCGGTGGACGTTGTCGTATTGGCGAGCCCGTGCGGCGCCCGCTTCGCGCATGCGCAGACGAGATCTCGGAAACGGGTGGAGCTATCGACTTGAAATTTGGTATGTGAATGTATCTTGCCCCGGATACGAATTTTATCGGGTCGCCGAGCCCGTGCGACGCCAGCTTCGCGCATGCGCAGACGAGATATCGGAAACGGGTGGAGCTATCTACTTGAAATTTGGTATGTGAATGTATCTTGCCCCGGATACGAATTTTATCGGGTCGCCGAGCCCGTGCGACGCCAGCTTCGCGCATGCGCAGATCAGATCTCGGAAACGGGTAGAGCTATCGACTTGAAATTTGGTTTTTGAATAGCCCGGACAACGTCGGGCTGGGTAGAGCTATCGACTTGAAATTTGGGTTTTGAATAGCCCGGACAACGTCGGGCTCATCGGCTAGTCTCATATATATTTTGAAGACCTCTGTTTGTCTGTCTGTCTGTATGTCTGTCTGTGTGTCATTTATACAAATCTACGATTCTCGACCGATCGGGACGAAACTTGGTACGTGTGTGTAGTTTGACCAGGCGGTCGACGTTGTCGTATTGGTGAGCCCGTGCGGCGCCCGCTTCGCGCATGCGCAGACGAGATCTCGGAAACGTGTGGAGCTATCGACTTGAAATTTGCTATGTGAATGTATCTTGCCCCGGATACGAATTTTATCGGGTCGCCGAGCCCGTGCGACGCCAGCTTCGCGCATGCGCAGACCAGATCTCGGAAACGGGTGGAGCTATCGACTTGAAATTTGCTATGTGAATGTATCTTGCCCCGGATACGAATTTTATCGGGTCGCCGAGCTCGTGCGACGCCAGCTTCGCGCATGCGCAGACGAGATCTCGGAAACGGGTGGAGCTATCGACTTGAAATTTGGTTTTTGAATAGCCCGGACAAAACTTACCCGTCGTCGCGCATATTGCGGGCAGCAGTGTTTAACAGAGTTTAATTTACGTACCCGCAGCGAGGATTATATAGGATAACCAGCGCGGTAATGTTCTATATATAAAGACAGCAACAATTTATTATGTTCCAGTTCTTGGAACACATATCTCTTAGTGCCCATGCGCATTGATTAGGTTATACTTTAATTGTTGTTGTCCTCGGTAGTTCAGTTGTTACGGTGCATGCCACAGTGTGCCAACATATGTCCGTCAAGCACTGACGATTTTGGTTCTAATCCCGATAAGCATGGATTTGTGAAAGGGAAGATTTACATGATTCGTCTATTGGGACAAGTGAATCAGTTGCTTTCATGGTACCGGTGGTTTAGAATTACGTTTAGTTTAGTGATTTCCCTGTAATCATACACATATAAAAACTCTTAATTGGTTTTATTGTTTCATTTCCTCATTCAGATACCGTAACGTGTGCTGATCCGGATGTTTGTGAAAAGGTGTGTGGCAGCAGGACAGGATGCACTAATATTGCGTTCCCGACACTCGTGCTTGAGTTGCTGCCCAACGGGCTCCGTGGCCTGATGATGGCGGCGATGATGTCCGCCTCCATCTCATCACTAACTTCCATATTCAACAGCGCCAGCACTTTATTCACAATGGATATATGGCGGCGTATTCACACGTCGGCGGGAGAAGTTGAACTCATGATAGTTGGCAGGTACGGTAAGGCGTGTAAGTAGGCTACATGTCTAGTCGGTAGGTAATATATAAAGAGATGCCATCAAGATCAAGCTTCCAACAGTCAAAACCATCAATCTGGAACTGAATATTCACATTGTACAAGAAAAGTCAATATGATTGCAAAGAGACATTACATGTCTTTTTTTCGCCCAGCTAGCCACTTACGATTCCGAACTCATTAGGACCAATTTCCCCTCATTTTCCGACCTTGTCTAATTTCGAGGCATTTCGTACTTTTCGACCCAAAGTTTTTTCAACCCAATTTTTTAATATTTTTTTACCAAGGACGTTCCCGTGGTCATTTACCACAATTTCTATATTTTTCGGACCAAGCGCAGGGTCGAGTCATTTTCGGACTACTTTTTTCAAACTCGAGCCTAATATTTTCGGCCCGAAATTTGCCACATTTTCCAAACAATTTTCTGTCCGAGCACAGGGTCGAGTAATTTTCGGACAACTTTTTCAAACTCGACTCAAACATTTTTCGCCCCAACATGTTCCGCCCAGTTGGCCACTTACGATTCCGAACTCATTTGGACCAATTTGTTTCATTTTTCCGATTTTACCTAATTTTGACCAAGCGATCCCAATTTTTTTCGGCCCAATTTTTAATTTTTTTTTATTAAGGTCGTTTACCACAATTTCCAAACAAATTTGGACCGAGCACAGGGTCGAGTCAGTTTCGGACCACTTTTAAAAACTAGACCCAAAATATATTCGACCCGAAATTATTTGCCCAGTTGGCCACTTACGAATTTTGGAATCATTTGCCACAATTTCCTAAATTTTTCGAATAAGCTTAAGGAATAATCAACGGAATTCACATTGCTGTCATAAGACCATAATATATCCACATGAGCTAAAGTCAATGTACATCATTACATGGGTTAAACAGGTTTAACATGCCTATGAGGGGTTCTCCATCATAAAATCGAACATGCAAAATAAACCGAATTGTGCTCATTTTCACGAGAACAGGCTGACCAGATCTACGCTCTGTATAATGTGTTCACTGCGACCCGCGAAATTCAACGGAATAACGCAGGGTATATAAGTCCACTATATATATGGGTTTATTTCAGAATCAAATATGTCCGATGTGAACTTTTGTGAATATTTAGGTCCAATATGAACCTATTTCGAAGAGGATATGTTGTGTTGAGCTCCATGCAGGACTTCAGCCCAATTTTCGAAAAATTGGAAGGGCTATTGAGCCACGCCCCTGCTCTAAAGACGCACATGGAGTGGCACCGCATGAACGTGAAATGATTCCAGGATGACTAGATTTATAAAAAAAAAACGTTTATTTGACCCCACCCCGTGTCTCATTTCGGCTGGAAAATAATAACAATTTGTGTAATTTGGTGCTATTAAAGCAGCCTATCAGGCTTCTTGTTGAATCCTACCGGTTAAATTGGGCATACGAATCTCAAGTACCAGTTAACACCCAGTAAACATGCCGGCGCCGGCCGGTACCGGCCACATTCTGGTTCATACCGGCAGTGCTGGTCAGGGACGTGGCTAGAGGGTCTCCGTTGGGGGTGTGTTCCAACTTGGGGAAATTCCAACTGCACCCCCCCCCCCCCCCCTTGAATCAGATTGGGACCAAACACCAAGTTTTGCATAATTACATTTGCATCTCCCCACTTGCTCTCATGCCTAATATCGTATATATTCATAATCCATGGTTCTAAATTCCCGGTATGAAAACATTCAAATATATTAACCTGAAAAATTGCATAAATCCTAACATCTAGTGGTCTAACTCCAGACCAATGCACACGGCTACGGACAAGAGACCAGAACACACCGGGCCGACCATGGTTGTTCCGCCCGGTGTGAGAAAATTTTGAAAACTATACAAGAAAATCGCAAATCCTATAGCATTTGGACTGGCCTCAACTGAAGTTTTCCTATAGTGTTGGAAATTTCAAACCTAATACTCCCCCTCAGGTTGGAAAATTCTGCAACTGATGACCATTTCAGTCCACAAGTTTGACCAAATGTAGTAAAATATTGTTTTGTTAAACTAATTAGCAGTTTTGTATTGCAACGGGGACAATGACACACCGGACCGACCATGGTTCGGCCCGGTGTTCGAAAATTTTGAAATCTGAACAAGAAAATCGCAAAATCCTACCATCTAGACTAGCATCAAGCCTTCCTAGAGTTGGAAATTACAAACCTGACATCCCCACTTAGGTTGGAAAATTTCCAACTGATGACAATTCCAATGACAATGCTGACCAAATGTATGACAATATTGTTTTCTTAAATTAACTAGCAGTTTTTGACTGGCCACGGGGGAGGGACCAGGACACAAGCTTTCCAAGTGTTGGAAATTTCCAACCCGTCACCCCCCCCCCCCCCCAAGGTTGGAAAATTTCCAACTGATGACAATTTCATTCCAAAATTTTGACAAAAAATAGGAAAATATGCAAATATTGGTCCAAAAACAATTAATTCCCCCCGATAAATTGTTTGAAAATCAAACTACAAGAACATTTTCAACCTATTGTTGGTGTGAAATTTCCAACTAATGTTTTGGCAGGTATGAAATTTCCAACTGTTGAAAATTTTGACCAACACCCCCCCCCCCCCCCCCCCCCCCCCCCCTGTCGCCACGTCTCTGAATACGGTGATGGTAGTATATTCCGACCGGTGCTGATGCCGAGTCGACATGCCGCGATGATTGCCAACAGTCAGTCGGTACCGGCCGGCACAGGCAACCCAGTACCAACACGATGGCAAATATTTCGCGCAGGTATAGTCGGTACCGGCCGTATGTAGGCAAAAGGCCGGCAATCCGACACAAAATCCACCTCGTGTTATTTCCGATTAAATCACCACAATATACAACGATTTGAAATATTATGATACTATGTCATGCAACAGTCATGAGGGGTATGAATCCCGCGTGCCGCCTGAAAATGGCCTGCATCCCGCGTTCCAGAGACGTGGCTAGTGGCTCTTTTTTGGGGTGGGGTACCCCCTTGAACACGGCCACAAAAATTTGATATTTGAATACTGCAAAATCATAGCATCTATAGAGATCTGTCTCCAGCCAAATTCAGGAAACCCTTTTAAAATTAACTAGCCGTTTTTATGAATGGCCACCGGGGAAGGATCATGACACCTCAGCCATGCTGCCATGTCCCTGCACCGGGGTGATCCTTCCTTAATTATGACGATGTCATGAGTATTCCATAGAAAGATGTATAGGCCTACAGTTAACTGTTAGCAGTTGATAAATTTGATAAATTAAATGGCGCGCCAAAATGTGCGATTTTGATACAATCACCAAAACATGCGCTTATGCATGGCGCACATTCTGGCGCTTTCGGCGTGCGCCAAAATGTGTAATATTATCGCATGTTTCGGCACCCCGAAAGTATTGCCAGAAGCGGCAAAATATGCACAGTAAACATGCGATAATATTGCACATTTTGGCACTGGCCGAAAACCCAAACATGTTACGCCGCACATTTTAGCGCTTTCGGCGTGCAACCAATGGCGCATGTTTTTGGCCCTTTCGGCGCGCACCAGAAGCTCTATTAGGAAGTGGCAACTTGATGCAAAGTTTGTTGAATTTTTCATCACAGCCATAACTTGGTAACTTTCATTCATTCCTTGAATTATTAATTATGCTATTGATCATGTTCTTCTAGGATATGTGTGTTGGTTTGTGTTGGTCTTGGCATAGCATGGGTTCCCACTGTACAGCATGCCAGTGGACTTAACCATTACCTTCAGTCTATAGTAAGCTTCCTATCACCGCCGATCTGTGCGGTTTATATACTGGCTGTTATGTGGAAGCGGATAAATGAAAAGGTGGGTTATCCCTCTTGAATTTATACTCTAAATTCACAATGAAATGACATCAGCAGGGATGTGTCTAGACGGTCTCCATTGGGGGTGTCCACCTCAGAATTTACAAATTTCCACCCCCCCCCCCTTGAGCCAGACCCAAATATCCAAGCCTGTGAGGTTCAATTTGCACACGCCCCCTTGTCATGGACATCAGCTACTTTTTCCTTATGAAATTTGTTTCCTGGGTGTTGTATGCCCCCTCAACACTTCCATATTAATATTCTCTCTAAAGATACTTCGAAACTTGTGAACCCAGACGGCATATGAATAGTAAATGCTTGCTTTGATTCGAGGGTGGCACCTTCCGAAGCTCAATGCTATTAAATTTTGATTTAAAAAATCTGTTTAATTTTATTGGCCTCCAAGTTTTGTCAGCCAAGAAAAAAATCCACTGGAAATATACAGACACCCGTCACAATAATTTGAGAAGTCACGCAATGTCACGGTTCGCGTTGGCTTTACGTAAGGTATCTTGTGGTACTGAGTTGGCATGCCGATACATACATATACTTATTTCTAAATCATTATTCGTGTTTAATTCAAGAAATTCGACAAGTTACATACCGATCACATGTGGAAATGTTTTTTTTTGTTGCATTTGTGATGACGCATAGTGGGGAATTACAGGTCGAACTAGGCATCACCATATACACCCCCGTGTACGTGGTATCGCCCAACCCGAGGGTATCATCAAACCAGACCATGCGGTTTTGATAAATGAACAAATCTTCCCTCAGATGAAGCTATATATCTCCCAGTTAAATGGTGATATCCACTTTTCAAAGCATAATTTCTCAAAGCGGAATGTTCCCTCAATGGGATAGCGACCATAGCTCTCACCCCGATAAATTTAATAGAAATTCTGACTCATTTCCGATTTTATCATAAATAGTAGACACTTTTTGACGTTAGGTGGTTCGTTTGAAACATAATTACCAGTCATAGATGGCGGATAATCCATGTATCAATAGAAAAATATATGTTTAATTAACCATAAACTTGTCTAGTCTGCAGAGCAGTTCGCAAAAATACTATATGCGTCCAAGTGTGGGTACCCACCATAATTTCAGGTATAAAAAACCGCTAATCGATCCTGCGATGAGATGTCGCCAAACCAGAGCTGGGAATGATATGCTTCATATTTTGACAATTTCTGCTTGATAATATCCCAATTATCATTCGGACAGGCAGGCACATATGCCGCTAAAAAGTCCGGTAGTGAAAAATAATAGATTTCACAAATCGATATCTGATCACTCTGAGATGGGTTCCTCGACTCAAATCAAATATTTTTACCCAAATTTTAAGCCAAATAAATAGTATTTTGGGAGCATTAATTCTGATTTTGCATCTTTGATAAGGGCTTATTAGTTATGTTTGAAAACAACACACAACCTTAGCACTTGGGATGCTTTTCCTGACAGCAACAACTACAAAAACATCCAACAACTACAAAAACTTTTTATGAAACTCATTTTCAGGTTTTTCAACTATTATTACCAAAAATACACAAGAGATATATCAAGTGTTTCATATATTCCACTTAAAGGTGTCTTCAGAGATAAATTGCTAATTAAAAATAATGTAATTTTCTAAATATAGCAACATTTTCTGTCCAGGTTCAAAGAATATAATGTTGTATGGGGCGCCATCCCTGCAAATATTCGTTTTCGGAGATATCTCCTCGTAATTCGGAGATATCTCCTTATCTGCTTGGAATATGGTCCATTATGGAGATATCTCCTTGGGTCCAAGGAGATATCTGCTTGGATTATGGAGATATCTCCTTGGATCCTAGGAGATATCTCCTCGCAACTACGAGATATCTGCTTGAAATATTTCCAACGAGATATCTCCTTGAAACCGAGGAGATATCTCCATAATCCAAGCAGATATCTGCTCGGATTATGGAGATATCTCCTTGAAATAGTTTGCAACGAGATATCTCCTTGGACCCAAGGAGATATCTCCATATTCCAAGCAGATATCTCCTTGAAAATATTCCAAGCAGATATCTGCTTGGATTATGGAGATATCTCCTTGGAAAACCGCGGCCATGAAATATTAATGATTTCTCAGTACATATACTTACTATGATCGAAATACATCCAAGCAGATATATGCTCGGAATATGGAGATATCTCCTTGAAATATTTTTCCAGCAGATATCTCCATAATCCGAGCAGATATCTGCTTGGATCCAAGGAGATATCTCCTTGAACATATTTCAAGGAGATATCTCCATAATGCGAGCAGATATCTGCTTGGATCCAAGGAGATATCTCCTTCGATATATTTCAAGGAGATATCTCCATAATGCGAGCAGATATCTCCTTGGATCCAAGGAGATATCTGCTTGGATCCAAGCAGATATCTGCTCGCATTATGGAGATATCTCCTCGGTTTCAAGGAGATATCTCCTTGAAAATATTTCCGAGGAGATATCTCCATATTCCAAGCAGATATCTCCTTGAAACCAAGGAGATATCTCCATAATGCGAGCAGATATCTGCTTGGATCCAAGGAGATATCTCCGAAAACGAATATATATTTGCAGGGATGGCGCCCCATACTGTTGCCTATATTCCCTCAGGCTCAAAATTATTATTTTATAGTCCCAAATTTATACCGAATGTTTAGAAGAGATACACCATTCATCTTTTATACAGAAGGTGATGATCGTGTATTGCAGGGAGCGTTTTGGGGTTTGATGGCTGGTTTGGCAGTTGGTTTGACTCGATTTATCTGGGAAAACATGTACAGCGTGCCACCATGTGGAGAAGAAGACCAGGATGAGAGACCGTCAATCATAAAAGACTTCCAATACCTCCATTTTGGATGTCTCCTTTTCGGCATCGTTTGCATCGTAACCACAGCAGTCAGCTTATTGACCGAACCAATAGCTGATTGCCATGTGAGTCTTTTGAGTGTCCATTTCTTTAAATTGTTTTCGGATTTCAGGTCAAAAGTGAAAATATTAAATATTAAAACAGATATTTAAAAAAAAAAATTAAATATTAAATCAAATTAAATCAAACCACTATTTATACAATTTCTTAGATCATGCCATGACTCTCTACTCTGAACACCCGAAGGGAACATATTCCACCAGTACAAAACCTTGGAACTTTTTGAAGTTTTGACAGGGAACCTTTTAAAGTACAAATAACACGGGGAATATATTTCTTAGTTATTGTCTGTTCCTTAATACTGTACTTCACTGTAGGTGAAGGTCCCAACTCGAATTATCACGAATTGAGTGAATTTGTGAGCGATTTTGCTTTGCGTCGCTTACAATTACGAATATCTAATGGGTAATTAATTTGATGTTTATTGCGATATCGGCTCACAAAAGTCAGAGAAAATTTTGAGTTGAGACATTCACTTACAGTGAAGTACAATATTAAGGAAGAGATAACAACTAAGAAATATATTCCCCGCGTAATATTGTCAACTTTGTAATGTTCCCTGTCATAACTTCAAATAGTTCCAAGGTTTTGTACTGGTGGAATATGATCTCTACGGGCGTTAGACAGGGTAGAGATTCATGGCCTTTATAGGAGCTTTTGATCATCAGATATTGAGAAACAAAAGAGATATAGTTCACCATCTAATAATTTTTGTCTGGTGTGCAAATTTTCCATATGATTAGTTCTGTTGAAGAATATTCATGCTTTCATTACACAAAAAATAATGTGTTGGATAAACTTTGTAGATTTTCGTGACAGCGATATGAGACGAATAGGCCTAACGGTTAATTACAAGTATTTTCAATTTGCCTGGTGAGGGAAATTTGCTTTGGAAATTCTTATTATTACAGTGTCAAAATCCTTTATTAAATACTCATTGACGAGTATTTCCCTTATGAAATGTTCAGATAATAAGTTCAACAAGCTGCCATAGACCGCTTGTTGAACTTATTATCTGAACATTTCCCGCCATGAATCCTTCTGTACTTGTATTATCTTTTCATCCGCGGCATAATAGACTATTCTAATATGTACATATATAACTGAACTAGCATGATTACCTGGTGTAGCCCGGGAATTTGTTTTTTAAATGCCAAAGATTAGCCCGTATCCCTAACTTTTATGGTCCCTTGACCTCTGACTTGGGGACGGCATCACTTAGGAATATTTGAACTATACCATTATACAAATACGTAGCATAATAAGTTTAGTTAAGTCGACGACATTTTTTAGCAATATGGTGCCCCCCCCCCCCCCCTCATTCCTGACTGACAGTGCCATTTTGGGAAAAAATAAACCACACCATTGGATCATCATATCATGAAGAAGCCTCTATATAGGGTAGCAATACACAATTTCCAGCAATTTTGGCCAACTTGGGAGGGGATACTGTTTACTTAAAATATATGCTGAGCCATTATCTTTGGCATAGACCCCATAAATCAGTTTTTATTTTCAACAGAAATGGTAGGTGTAAACAAAATAATATCTGTAATTTGGCTTGTTCATAAAAATGTTCAATGAGTTATGCCCCTTGATTTGCACACACAAAGCGCCCAATTTTACCCATTATTTTTACTAGAATTTTCAACCCAAAAGCTGACTATGACAGAGCGAATGTCAGTAAATAAGCTTCTATCTGAGAGCTTTGTTAGAGTTGAGAAATATTTGACATAGAAAAAAAGTTATTGTAGCAATTTCAAAATATTGTCTTGCAAGCAAAGATGATAGAATTCAAGGGAGAGAAATAGGGATATTTTCCTATATCCAAACACACCGAGTTGGTCAGCACTGACAGGGACCATGCAGCCCAGAGGGCGACATCTTCTCCATAAATTGTGCCACTTCTCTCTAATTGTCGCAGGGAGAAGTGACGTCTTTCTCATATACCAGTATGCATATGTCCCAACAACATATTTAAAGTACATATCTTATAATGGTGTTCTTACTCATTATACTGGTTTTATAAATGTTGCATAATACTTATTATATTGGATCCTAGAAGGGTGATGTTGGGTTGTAAATTGACATTAATCCATAGTTACTTCTTCCTGTTAATAGGACACTTCTTCCTAATAACCAAACAGGGAGAAGTGACTTCTGCCAATTTGATATGTCATGTTACTCATCCAAATTGTTCACTTTTTTGTGAACATTACTTTTTGTAAAATAATTAAACCAACAAACCAGTATTGTCACATTTAACACAAGCTACACTGACAGTTATGCCCCCTACAACCTGAAATCGTCTACTACTATCTAATTAATAATCTAGTTTAATCAATTTTAGTGCTCCCCGCCCTTTTTGTGCGTTTGCATATTTTTAATGCGTGGTACTCACCAACCTCGAATGCATGTGATTCCCCACCGTGACTTGAGCAATTAAATTTTAAAACTTTACCATTATCTCCATCCTTAAAAAATATGCCCCTTCTAAACACATTGTGTGCCTCTAAATGGTCCCCTGTTAATTTCTATAGAGAACAGAAGACAGACAGACATATAGATATTCGAAAATATAGAAATAATTTTTATGGGAGAATCCATTTAGTAAAGATTTTAGAAATGGTTAAACTTCTTTCAACACCCTTCCAACAGTTACATCGGCTGACATTCTGGTCCAGATACAGTACAGAGGAGAGGATAGACATCACAGCAGAGGAAGAAGAATTTAAAAGCGATCATCGGGGTAAGATATTCCAACTCAGATATATTAAATGTCATAAATGATTTTCACATTTTCAAATAATTGTGAGAAGATTTGAAACAAATTGTCATATTCAAGCTTAAAACCCTTGGTACAAAATATGCAATATATTTCCAACTAATTTATTTTATTGTTTTTACGATCTTCAGCTCCATCATTTTAAAATATTGATTACAGTGAGTATCTAATTCAGATTCACAAAAGTCAGATAAAAAAGAAAGACAGACATATATATAAATGAATAGGTGCAATTGATTTGTAAAAGCACATCACCTTTTCCAATGTTTCAATATCTTTCAGATCTTGGATATTGGCATTGCTAATCTATTATACAAGGAATACTTATTAAAATATTACGTAGTTACTTAAAGGTACTCAACCCGTAAAGAGGGTCCCCATCTCAACAGATTCCAACAACAACAATCCGATCAGAGGGTCCTATATTACTATTTCTTTGGCTTTGGGGGTAAAAAATATTTGATTCGAGTCGAGGAACCCATCAAACAAAGCTCAGAGTTATTAGATATTGATTTTTCAAATTTGTTATGTTCTCGAGATGAGTACCAATAACTGCCGTTATCTGCTCTGGATGTGTACCTCAAATCTATTCAAACAGACAAGGATGAATAACTCTAAAATCAAGTGGTAATTTTAACGCAATTTTTAATGAGTTCTGGGCCAGATAGTATTCCCGATAATGAAAAATAATGGATTTCTAAAATCGATATCTAACAAATCTGAGCTTTGATGGGTGACTTCCTCGACTCGAATCAAATATTTTTGACCCCCGAAGCCATTGAAATAGTAATTGAGAGGAGTTTTATCGGGTTGAGTACCTTTAAATTATCATTTTCACACAAAATGCAAAGTTCAAAAGCATAGTTTGTTCCTCCAATGTGTTGTCTGCTCCATCCAAATTGTATGTTGATATTTCCAGAAGATGAGAAGGATCTACCATGCTACAAAATGGCATGTAACTGGATTTGTGGTATCGAGAAAGTAGGAAAAGGACCCGAGCTCAGTTCAGAAGAGAAGGAAACTTTGAAGAAAAAGATGGAGTATATACACGAATCGAGCGGTCATCGACTTGTTGTAAATTGTGGTGCTATTGTGCTTGTTGTTGGGACCATTTTCTTCATGGGTTTTTATGCGTGATTATCAACAATAAAGCATAATATATACATGTACAAATGGGCTTTTCAGTAACGTAGCAGTATTCAACTCAATTAAAATGCAAACTCGATCCTTTTACTAGTTCTATTCATGTGCTTTTTATAGCAGCTATTCATTTCCACTCAATTTTTATATTTGCCAAGAATGCAGTTCCCAAAATTTCCCTTCTAAAACTATGATTAAAGTCATCTTTTTGACATTTTCATTGTTATATATGCTTGATGTGGTCTTCAGATAGTATAGATTCCTTCATGTGATTTACTAGCTTAACAATTAAAGATGGTCTATCTCTTTGTAAACATGTGTCATATACCGGTAGTTACCAGGGTATAAAATATTAGCTATGAATTGAAGTCCCCTGTCCAGAAATGCTTCTATCGATTAATATTGATTATATTTCGAATATTTTCAGGTCTAAAAATGTGTGGTTGTTTAGCTTGCAAACAATAGTGGTCACTGTTAACAGAGACCAGAATTTCTATTGTGTAATTTTGTCACAAATAACGTTAACTAAACTCATTAGTCATTATCATTTATAACTACGTAATAAAACAACACAATCAATCTGGAACATTTGACATTCAGAGCATAGCTATGGGAACACCCTAATGATCTCTATCGCTATATTCCATCACCTGAATGGTCTGTTCTAAAAATAGAACAATAAAGTGTCCCACTCAATCATCTCATTTTATAATAAATTATTCGGAATAAAATCAATATTAATTGATAGAAGCGTTTCCGGACATGGGTCTTCAATTCATATTTATTTATACCCACGAAACTATTTAAAAATTGTTATAAAAAAAAATAGTTTTCTGGTATAAATTAAATAAAAAAAATAAAAAATTATAATTTAAAAAAACAAATTATATATTTATTTTTTTTTGGTTAAATTGAGCAAGGAGTTCAATGTAAAAAAAAATAAAAGTAATGTCCCTGGCTCCACTGATATGTGACCCATTTGAACAAGTTTGAACCCCAGTCACCCAAGGACCCTCCATACCAAATATAAGCTAAATAGGCTTAATTTCAATAAATGAGATTTGTCTCCAGGTAAGTCAATCTGTATTTTGGGCTGAGAAACTGACTTACCAAATTTAATTCCGCACCATGCATAAGGTGTCTACAGAAGGACAGACAGACGAACGATTGAATGACGAGTGGTCAATCTGGACGTCGACACTATGTGTACCATACTATGGTATGGGTACACATAAAAATAAATGGCAGTCACTTAATTAGCCATTTTTGAGCAATGCCAACATAGCTGGTCTCAATTGACTGACCAATTAAATGGATGGAAATGAAGCTTCTCTTCACCCGGATTTGTGATTGACAGGTTAATTTCAATAAATCAGATTTGTCTCTATGTGATAAAGTTGTCTAGTATCTCTCATAGTGGGAGCCTGTTATCATCAGAAAACATCAAAAGAGGGTCATAGCTCGGTTATAAAACATCGGATCAAACCCATAATCAAACTCAATCTGTATTTTTGGCTGATAAACTCACATACCAAATTTGTTTCCGATTGGATAAAATTTGTTTGAGTTATCGAAGCATGCATAAATTCTAAGTCGAAAAAGGACCATAACTCCATAAAAGAAATTGGATCAAACCCATATTCAAACTTGATCTCTATTTTGGGCTGAGGAACTGATATACAAAAAAAAATTCTGATCAGATTGAAAATGTTTGAGTTATCGCTCCATGCGATCAATTCTGGATAATTCTAAGTCAAAATAGGGCCATAATTCTGTCAAAAAACATCAGATCAAACCCATATTGAAATCATTCTGTATTTTAGGATGCTAAACTCACATACGAACTTTGATTCCGATCGGATATAAAGTGATTGAATTATGGTAAATTATAAGTCAAAAAGGACCATAACCCAATTAAAAATAGAAATCGGGTCAAACTCATATTCGAACTTGATCTGTATTTTGGGCTGAGAAACTCATATATAAAATTTGGTTCCGAAACATGAAACTCAAAAACTTGTATACAGCAACTAGGGAGTGGAATAGGAGAAACTGACAGGTCCGTGATTGGGTGACTAGCCACATAACTGTCCGAACATCTCCTATTGACAGATTATGGATGTCTAAATCTACAGACTTTTTGTTTCCAACTTTTGAGTGGCTAAAAAATTAAATTTACTGATTGGGCCAAATAGATAATTTTTGAGGGTTCATCGCAATGCTGTTACATGCGTGGCTAGCCTCGTAACGGAAATTAGACACACAACTATCCATTTTTCTTATCAATAGCCACATAAGTATCCAAATGTAAGCATATTTGCATGGATGGATGAATGATGAGAGGTCAATCTGGACGTCGACACTATGTGTACCATACTATGGTATGGGTACACATTGAAACAATTTGTGATCACTTAATTAGCCATTAAGGTAATTTCACTATAAACTTAATTGGTGTCGGTCCCTCTTCCAGATAGCACATGTGCATGTGGACAACAGTCCTACACATGTTTTGAGCAATGCCTTGGCATTGCTGGCCTCAATTGACTGACCAATTAAACTGATGGAAATGAAGCTTCTCTTCACCTGGACGTGTGATTAACAGGTAGTTGTGCCCAAAACATAATTGTTTATCGCAAGGAGTGTACCAATTTTATGGAAATATCTTGATGAAATTGATATGTTTTCGACCATGCTGCGATTAAATTATAAGATAGATATTTCTACCTTCGTTATCGGAGACAAACATATTTTTAGGCCTCGACAATTATTACGCTATTGTAGTGGTTGATTATTTACAAAAGTTTTTTGGAACGTTTTCCAATTGCTGAACCTTTTCATAGTGACCCAGGAGAAATTGATATGGAAAAATGCCAAAGAATTGCCAAACACATGTATCCACACAATGACCTGAGATAACTTATTTAATCAAACAGTCAGGATTAATGCTATTATTTAATTCTGATTAACTATTGATTATCTTGTGAACTATTGCACCCCTGGTCAATTGGTCCTGCTAATATGCTATGTTGCTGGTGGTCCTGTTGAATTGCTATAAAAATTTAATATGATCGGATAAATGAGAGTTTTGGTGTTGAATTATAGAGTATACTGTTATGTACTATTATAGACAAATGTACATAACACAAATTATTGGAATTTATGGGTCACTGGCATTTATATAAGAGAATGCACTGGTCTAGGATCTGTAACGCTAAACCGCCACAGCCAGCAAGCCCATGGGTTAAATGTGTAGGTGTAACCTGGACATGGAATACTTGGGTTAAGAGAGTCCAATTTAAGTTTACAATAATAATGTGTCCCAGTATACAGATAAGCAACCTCACCACTGACCCATTAATATCAATTATATAGCAGAGCTGTCAAAAAATCACAGTAATTGTTTATGTTGAACACTGACCTCTCTATTAAACCAATAACAATTATAATGATATCAGACCATCTGAAGATATAACTCTGCAGTACAGATGTCCAAGTCTACTGTTAATATCATGTGATGTTTATTGTTGAATCTTTATTTTAAATTAGATACCATAGCCTTCTTTATCAGATTATTTGCACATTGGCATAAGAGACATCAGAAAATAATATAGCCTTAATATCAATAGCTAAGTAGTCCAAAGGCAATTGGTGAATTGGATTTAATGTTGCTCCAAACAGTTTTACCAGTACATAACACAAGATTTTGGACCGATTTAATCAAATTTGGTGTGGTGATTCGGGGTATCCTTGGCAGAGTTATAATGGTGTTAGTTTTTCAAATTTTTTTAACTTAAAAAAGAAAATTGTTTTTAATTATTTAAAAAAATTAAAGGGACACATTGGAAATCTTTTTATCAACTTGTATCATAATCATCAATATCTAAATGAAAACAAATGACAATGTCAATGACATTTTTTTTATTATTATTATAAAAGTTAAAAAAAAAAAAAATTCAATTTTTTTTCGAAAAAGGGTCATAACTCCTTTAAAATAAATCGGATCAAACCCGAACTCGATCCGTATTTTGGGCTGAGAAACCGATATACAAAATTTGGTTCCGATCGGATAGAAAATGTTTGAGTTATCGCATTACTCGTGAAGTGTCTACGGACGTACAGACGGACGGACGGACGAACGAACGAACGACGAGTGGTAAATCCGGACAACGACACTATGTTTACCATACATGGTATGGGTAAACATAAAAAACCAGTGTGTGTATGAAACTTTCAAGAACATATATATTATTAAAAAATATAATAATGCCTACACTGTTGTTTCTACAATGTCGTGAATAACCATCTTGATAATAGTTGATTTTCAACATCTAATACAACCAGTTTAAAAAATATTTCGCAATAAATATGTTTTTGGATGTTTGATACGCATAATGGCTTTTCCTGGATATGTTCAGATTATTGGAATACTGTGAAAAAGACAAATTAAAAAAATATAACAGTACTTTTTGTCAACAGCATCAGGTTGCCCTGACAGCATCATAGCAATTCAGCAGGACCCAAGCACATAGCACATTAGCAGGACCACTTGGCCAGGGGTGTATTATAAACAAACACCAGTCATCTGAAGGGCTGCATGATTTTAAGGTTGGTTAAGAGTAAAGGGGATAAGCTATATAAACATCACACAGCATAACATAGTCAAACTAACACTGTCGCAACAAACCTTTTAATGTAAATATTATTTTTGCATGACTTTTTGAACACAATGTTATGTGACTGGTGTCCAAACAAATCATTCCTAGATTTCACAGAAAATTAATGCCTCTTGGCAATAATTTTGTAAGAAAAAAATATCTATTGTCAAAATATTGTTATTTTAGATAATTTGGTCATGAATACATAACTTCACTTGAACTGGTCTCAGCTTACGATTAATACAATAGATCTATATACTAAGTTCTCATATCAAGCTGTGAAATTGTGCCGCCCTGAGTGATGCCACATTGATGGTTATGATGACTCACATAACTTGGACTCAGCTCTTGATTTTATCTGCATTCTACAAGATTTTCATGAGGATTTCAGTAGCCATGGTCAATCTTTGAATAATCCATTGAATAATGGAGGAGGCAACAATTGCTACTGTCCACCTCAATTTATCATTGCTCTGGAATTAATTCGAAATCTATCAGGCAATTTTCTCGTGGATTTGTGTAGTCCTGAGAAGTCTTTGATTGGCAATGTGACAGATGCAAGGATTTCAATTCGATTGGCTGTTCATCTCTCAGTTGTACTGAGACCGTTTCATGTTACATCCTTTGTCCTTTTGATTGCTGTTAATGCTAGATTTCTTGGTGAGATATTCTCTTGGAATACTGGTATAATTTCTGCCAAGTATCCTTTTTCTTGAAGCCAAAACTGTCTGTCGAAATTGATTATAGTTTCTATCACAGGCTGTAAGCACACCTGTAAAGCCTAGAATGGAAGACAGAATTTAGTGTACAAATACACATGATTTGAGTAAATCCATTCCAATTGGAATTCAGGGACGTCCGTGATACATGGGTCGAGTCTAAAGACTCTTCTGTAGCTTCAACATCATATCATGGAAAATGTATTATCAGTTTTCCTGCTTGTCATATGCTCATATTCCCTAAACACCACTCCGAATGAATAATATACCATTTCAACATATAATATTATGACGTAAAGGGAGAAATCATTTGGTAAAGAAATGGTTAATGAAGGGTTTCCACTATACTGGCATAGGCTCCGTCAAACTTTTGATGACCAAAATATATTTTATGAATCAGTATTTCCTAGTACCAGTAAATTAGTATGCCGACATACCTGTTTAATCTCCAACTTTGCAAATTAGTCTGCCGATTTGATCCTCGACACCCGCCTGTACCACACAACCCTCATCTAATCTAACAGTTTGCGCAAATACATGAACATGTAAAGACAAACATTTATCTCATAAGTTTGCCATTGGTAACATACTAACAAGGAAGTCATTACATTTTGTAAGTCTTGTTTTCGTCGCGGCCGAGATTTTGTCGATGTTGGTGTGATCTATTGTCTATTCTGATTGGACAGTTCAATACAATGTGCCTTACATCTGCATGTGTTTATTACCTGTGATTCTTGCATCTATGATTAGTTTGAGCTTGTAGTGGCCAATTGCAATTTCAATAATGTACATATGTACGTTGGAATTTGGAATTTGGAATTTGGAAAGGAACACTCGTTTGGTTTTGATTAAACGCAATGACTCGATAAGGTTGATTTTAGCAGCTTACCTTGTCCAGACTCCAGGCTATTCATCATGTACTAATAAACGAAACTGAGGAGCCGATATATCGAAATGGGAAATTTCCAATCTATTCAGGGCATATATAGACAAATACAGCTTTGACTTTCATTATCCATAAAATAATTTAATTCCGACCATATATTCTGTGAAAAAGTGACTGGCACATTGTAAACTGGGCATGCATTCCCGCATCCTACACATTATATTTCCTCAAGGAAATGAGGGTTTCTGAACATTAAATTTAAAAAATCACCTATGGCTAGCCGAACCAATGGACCCAATATTTTTACCCTAGCGGAAACCCTGGTTAATGAACAAAACATGTATTTAAATCAGTGAGGATTTAAAGTGATGTGAAACACTCCGGTTTGGTGATCAAATGGAAATGAAGAATAATCTTGCTCAAAGTAGTTATTTTTACGAATATCAATCCAAATTTACAGCACAAACCGTCATTCTTATATATTATTAAATGCAATGACTCTCGATTGCAAAATCATTTGCGTTAGTTTATCGCCGATTGTTGCGTCCCGAATCGAGATGTAATTATTTACTATTAAGCGTAGTTCAGACGATAATTTCTATGGAGTGGTATCGTCAATTTCTTTGAGATTTTCAGTGATGTTAGTAGAATTCTACATTCCCACTGTTGGCATGGGGCGTGCATACTAACTTCTCAGTTTCGTGCACTCGAAAAAGCCCATAATATGTCTTTAAGTATTTTTTTTATACCATGATGGCATTTTCAAATGCAGATTTTAAATATATATCACACTACTGAGAATGAGCATCCCCAAATGAAAATTCTGTTGTTCAATTATCTCTATTAATATTGCGAATCTCACCTGTGGAATGTATTTTATTGTGGAAAGACAAATATCATATTATGTTATATTAATATGTGTGGTAGTTGTTATGCTATGTTATGGAGCCCTGAAAATCTTCAATTTAGATTGATACTCACTGTTATTGGTTCAATTAGAGTCATGTGACTACTGTAGTCTTTGAACAGACAGTGTAGTTTCTCTCTGGCATCAGCCTCTTCCAGGTCTGAAATGAAAGTGTCAATAACACTGTAGCTCAAATTGGAGATGGGATAATATCATACATTGCAGTCTATGGAGCATGTAGGAATGTTGAAAGTTTAAATGTTTAAGTAATACCAAAGGTCAACCCGAAGAGCCTTATGAAGTTTGGGATAAATTGGATGAAAAAATGTTGGGCATGCCGAAGTATTTAGTGATGCAGCGAATAAAATCCTAGATAGCTGCCAGCAGCAATGTTTTGATTAAATATTGTTCAAATTTGACAGCTCCCATCTAGAAGTGATCCTAAACATGCCTAAAAAATTTCAAAACATTTCTCCATTAAATGTCAGCTGCAGGGTGTGAAAATGGATTAAAATGTGAAATACAAGATGACCGCTAGCAGACATGTTTTAAACAAAATTTGAAAAAATTGATGACTCCCATCTCATGGTCACCCCAAAGATCCATATGAAGTTGGCGATTGGAAGAGAGATGTGGTATGTAGGATGTGCCCAAGGAAACCTCTGATGGATCAAGGATGTACAGACATTATATTTCGGATATAGACATACTTTGTTTACTTAGATATCAAGGAAATCGAGCGTGAAAACAGTTTGTGAACAAGACGGCTTGCCCAAAACAGGGTGCGTTTATCTCCAATGTGATTCAGTCCACCAAAAGTTTAGAAGAGCATGAAGAACACGAAAAGCACTTTTGATCAAATTTCCCTGCAAAGGTTTAATTTTTGTGGCATTGGCTATGCCTATGCAGAATTTGCGTCTTTTGGAATGATGTACAATAAACGAGCAAAATCAACACCAAGACACCCGAATCCCGTACTGTTAGAACTACCTAGAACTGACTGGTCAGGTAAATTGCCACACCACGCCTACCCCACAACATGGAACAACATGGAAAAAGACTATACATCTTACCAAAGCAGGCACACGTTGAAGAAGCGCTTACAGATAGCAATGCTTAGAAATTACCAAGAAAATGTATGCTGTAAAAACAAAGGATGCCCCGACTGTGCTCTATAAATAATATGAATATTCATTGTAAAACTCGATGCAAAATCATAATTGTTCTCGACACTAACATACATATAAACATTACATATATGTAATACTGTTAATTTGATTATCCCAACACCTCACTCAACAAACAAAACAAAAAAAGACTTTCCAGCGATATATATAGATAATTCCTATCTTACTTATTTAACTAAAGACGGCGGTATCTTACAATTCGTCTGGATTGTCTCACAACCACACCAATACTGGTCTGTGATATGCCCCAAAACTAGTTTCTAGTTAGTTTCATACACGAGAATACATGTAGTCTGTACGTATGCGTGGATAGGGGGTAGCAGGAAGACAGCCCGATAGGGCTAGGCTAACCCCCAACAATATATACAGCATTTATATTATTATATCTTACTGTCATTGTATTATTCATGTGTATATTGTAAATAAATTATCCTATCCTTTAAAATTCCAGATACGGCAAGAGCAATTTAATAGCATGGTTTATAAACCCACCCTAAACTTTATTCTCAATATTGCAACAAAAATAAAACTTTTTACTCAATTGGATTATGTTCATGTTGATTAAAATATGAAGCATGTGGTGAAGAAAATAGTTGATGGCCATGTACCTTTTTTGCTTTTCCATTATTTATACAATTTTATGGGAAGAAATACCTCACTTTATTTTTTATAATTTGAGTAAAAATTATCATGCACTATTTGTCAATTGTTGTGGTGGTGATGCATATTTTTATTTTTATTTTTTTTTGATCTCCTGCATCTACTTTTTTCAACTAAAATATTTGTAAAACAGGCTATTTTATTGTTGTGACCTTAGGTTATTGACCAATAAGAGTCCCAAGCCTGAGTTTAGTATGTCTGTCATTTGTAGAATGAGGTTCCCAGAGGGTGAATTTGGTGACGCTATCCCACATAGTGGGCCAGCATAACTAAATTCACCCTCTGGGGACCTAATTCTGTTTAGGCCTCATCTTCTCTGGAATTGTCTTTATTATCAAATTTCTATAGAAAATTCTTCACATAGACTCTATTTCTTTTTTAGTTTAGTTTAGTTTCTCTATATCCCCAAATTGGCAGAAGACACATTGCATAATCGAGGTTCCCAATGGGTGTACATCACAATATTCACCATTTGGAAACTTCAATTCGAGTCTATGTTTATGAGGTCTAAGCCGAATGTGGTCCCCAGAGGGTGAATTTAGTGATGCTAGCACACTATGTGGGATAGTGTCACTAAATTCACCCTCTGGGGACCTCATTCTGTCAATGACAGGCACACTAAACTCAGTGTATATATGTGATACATTGTATCACCTTAATAATAATAATCATGTGTTTGATGTGAAGAGATTATAGTGCAAAAAAATAGGTGGTAAAGTTGAAAACATGCACTCACCATTATTTTCAATGAGACCAGACCGGCAAACTGCATCAACATATGACTCAAATGACTTGTAATCATCTTTATGAGAAATCTTCTTGGAAATCTTCCCACAATTCAAATTACCTTTAAAGGAAAACAAGAATAAGAGTATAAGGCCAAAAACAATTAATTTTTATTTGAAATTTAGCCCTCGCTCACATGCATACACTAGAATACAGATAGATGTTGTTGAAACAGGTGATATATTAAGTTACTGTTTATTGGTCGCATGGTGAACAAAGGCATTACGCCTTAATGTAGTATCATAATTATATTGTTTCAACTTGATTAGGCCACTACCTTAGTAATGTTTGATCCAAAGCATGAAACAATTAGCATGGAATCCCATTACCTTCAAAACGTATTACATCAGTATCAACAAATCACAAATCGCGGGCATTCACAGCAGGACTCGGTCAAAGTCAAATAGATGATAGTCGCAAGAATTCTTTAACCCATCCATGACTGCCATGACTGGATCTTCCTGAAATTTTGCGAAAACCCTGGGCCAATGCATTCTCTTATAACTGCAAGTCTCCCATATGAACCCACGCATATATAAGAAAATACATTGGCCTGACAGTATTGACCTTGACAGCCAGTGCATTCTCTATAAGAGGATGTACTGGCACAGGACTTTAATGCTGCACCAGCCCAGCTCCCATCATGAAAGGGTTAATGCACAGCAAGGGTTGTGATGTCATACTGTGGGGAAAGCCCTATATAAGGCTGGCAATACGAATATTGGAATGTTTAAGACTATCGAACACTTAGTTGTTCAATAGTCTGCGTTCACCCAGACTGGTCCCAAACAATAATTAGTCGTAGCACCAATTGCAAGCAGCATAAGACTTATACTTTGGTACTTTGGGTACTACGTCTAATCTTTGTCAGGGACCTGTGATACCATCAACATTATATATTAGATATTTTGACTGAGAAACAACTTCTGCCCTCTGAAAGCAACAAAGTCGATCTCGACACTAATATCTAAATCCCGAGATGAAGCCTGTCACTCAAATAGCAGGAAAGTTAAAAATTGGATACCTTGACTGAGAAACACCTCCAGCAGTCCTCTGAAAGCCACATGATTACTGTGATCAGTATGTTCAATGTCTGACTGGGAATGCCACCTAGATCTGAAATTTATTGAAAAAGAATGAAATTCACAGCGTATCCACTGCTAAGTTTGGTATTCACTGAAACGCATTTATTTTCTGAGGTGGCTAATTTGAGAAGATTTCTTACCGGGACTCAAGGTCTTATAGTGGGTTCATGCAAAATAACATAAATCTCTGTAAAACAACTATCATCAACAAGTACATGACAAAATTGATTGACTCTGTTCTTAATTTAATTATTAATTACTCTCCCAACATTGAGAATTTGCATGTCAAAACCATTTCAATGTAAACATTACTGTTACAGTGAATTTTACCAATAAAAGTCAAATTAGTTCATTAAGATAACCAAAGTTTAATCAAAGCATTGAAAAATATTCTGAAAATCATATGCAGACTGAAATATTTTAAATTACTACATGATTAGTGATGTTTGTTGACAAATCACTGTAACATTTTTGTATACATAACAAAGGTTTCAACATGCAAAATTTCGTTATTGGAGAACTATCAATAATGAATATCAGAACAAAGTTGATCTACTAGTATTTCTCCATTTTCTTCTTAGTGGTGATGTTTTACAGGCTTTTATATTTTTTTGCACATTTACCTACTGCGAGTGCCCTAGATCCCTTTAATCCAGCCTGTGATATCTAAGATATAGAGATTAGAAGTTGCTATGTACATACATTTAAGCGCAAATGCATTTAAAGCTCTATGCGCCATAGAAAACATGACTGGACAAAACATGTAGCATCTGGGCGTACTTCATACTGACTTTGGTTCATGAAAGTACCAAGGATCAATCACATGACGGAGAAACATAAGCAGAAGTATTTTTCAATCTGAGGGCCATAACATCAGTAGAAACTAGAGGTGCAATTGGGCTATATTGTGGTTCGCCAGGCATATTAACATTTTTGTTTTGTCGAAAAAAGATAAATTAGGCATGTTGTGAAAAATATCTAAGTAGAAAAAGGGGGATAACATAATGACAGGTTCGCATAGTGGAAATATCTGTTCCAAGTTAAAAAAAACAATAACCCATAAAATGTAGGATTAGAAGCTCTGACAAAATTATACATGCCTCATAATATCGCAGGTGCACAGATTCCTCTGGTACTAAATATCTGATTCCTATATGCCCCCAATAACTTCGCTATGGCGTGAAAATGGACAAAACCTGATATTGGATATTGTTCTGCTGCTGCTGCATGATCGAGTATTCTAAAGATCATTCAAACATGACCTATGATGACTTAGATACAGAGATTCAAAGTTTGCATGGATTCATTTTTCACTCTAAGGTCCATACTAGTACCTATGCAAAAAATGGGTGAACAAAATCCACTCGTTGTGAATATCATTTCCCCGATACTGAGCTTACCAAAGATCATGGAAGTCCATCCTACGATGACTGAGATAGAGAGCTCCAAAGTTGTTACACGAGGAGGGATGCATGGACAGATGGAACCCAACTCAGTGTCACCTAGCGGACATCATTTGTGAGAGATAATTAAGGTGACCTCTAATGCTCTCTGTTAACATAAATTCTAGCCTTTTCCATGTTCGCGGGATCATATTGGGTGATATATATATTGTACTCACATATAAACTTCATATGGTTGGGCAGAAGAATAAACTAATTAACATTTACCACTTCAAATTGCATCCATGGTCCCATCATTTTGTGGAAGTAAACAATATTGAGTGTTAGTTTTATCTGATAAAATAAATAACGTTCATTATCTCTGTGTCGATTATTAGCACTATGCCCACAGCAACTTTGATTTGATTGAAAGCATCAATAACAAAACATCATTGTGTCTTGTGTCCAACTGTACCTAGTTTCCTGAGCTGCTAGCCTCATACTGTACACACTCAATATGCTATGATCTGCATACGATGCTTTTAAAAAGGAGCTCATTGGAAAACTGCTGAAAGTCCCATCAACTGTAAAAGAAAACAAGGGTTATGCATCAAAGATGGCTCTGGTCGAGTTTTTTTGCACATTAGAGTGAATCTGTCTGACCGAAATCAATGAAAATGGACAATCTAAAGAACTATAACTCAGAACTAAGGTAAAATAAATGTACAAACCTGGTTTTTGAACTCAATCAAGAAATTTTTGTCAAAAATCCATACACCTAATATGAATGAAATTGGTTGAAGTTTGTTCAAGTTTTCGTACCAACGGTCATATCATTGCTAAAAAAAAATAGACTAACTGAGGGCCGTAACTCAAGTAAACTAAATCATACGAATCTGGTATTTGGACTCGATTGATATATGTTGTGAAAGATCCATATACTAAATATAAATTAAATCGGTGGACGTTTGTTCAAGTTATCACGCTAATGGACACAAATTGCTATAAATAGAAACAAATAGCATAACTCTGGTTTGAAGTCAGGGCTGGCCTGATTTTTATGTGTGCAAATTTCAGTTATCAGAATCAATTAATTGCCAAAAAATAATGCTAACCACTGTCAACTATAATATAACATTGCCCAAAAAGTGTTAGATATCAACATTTTGTTCAACACAATTTGGTATCGAGAGTATGTCGGCCGGCATTTGTCAAATATTTGTCAGGCCGCCAAATATTCCAGGTGGTGAAAAAATAACACATTTCAAAAATTGATATCTGATAATTCTGTGCTTTGATGGGTGGGTTCCTCGACTCGAATCAAATATTTTTTACCCCCAAAGCCAAAGAAATAGTAATATAGGAGGTTAACTTTGGATTGTGCATCTTTAACTACATTTATGCTGCCTAACCTGTTTGCTTCATTCTGTGATAACAGCAGCTTACACAACATAGAGCCCTGATGGTATCAATGTGATGGAAGAAGTGCATCATGGTCGGCGTCAGATCACCGCAGCAGTGCAATCCCACCATACAAACTGAAGGTGCTGTGACAAATATTCCAGGTAAAATGTTCATTAACTGATATGATTACATAGTATATATAATGGTGCGGAATCATAAATACATAAATCACGATACAAGTTTCCACTGCACAATGATAATAACTTCATCGTAGAGCTTGGTAGCTCAGTGGTCAGTATGTTCGACTTTGTATAGCTTCAACACAGCGATATGAGTTCACTGCTCGCCAGTGGACAACTGAATTTCCCTGCAACAGAGGCTTGGTCAAATTAAGCAATGTGTGACTGTCAAGTAGTATGCTGTTCAAATTTAGAGCCAAGTTGTGATCCTTGAGCAATTGCACTGGTACTGTGACAGCTTTGTCATACTTAGATGCAAAATAGATACCCAATGTGTTGGGCAATCGTAAGTTGCTGGTGGTGCATATGTGCTTGTATATAACTCGCCGCCATAGTGTAGCACTTGTAAAATGACATCAAATATTAAATCCAGCATCGCTCTATACCTGTGGTAATAGTTTAAATGTTCAATAAGCATTTAGGGACTCAAGTGATAAGCAATACATAAAAAACATGAGGGCTGCCAGCGGCCATGTTTTTCATAATTTTTTTTTTAATACGATAGCTCCCATCGAGCTAGAAGTGATCCTGAACATGCCGGTAAATTTAACAACCCTCCAATAAATGGGAGCTGAATGGTGTGCCGATGGATTCAAATTTGGAATTCAAGATGGCTGCTGGCAGCAATGTTTTCGGCTGAAAAATTGTTATAGCATCCCATTATTACCATGATTGTGAAAAATATAAAAGTTTGTTTTTTTATATGGAACAAATGGTTTAACTCAGAAAGCTCAGCTCAGATTTTAGGGGACTTTTCGTGTCGCGTCCGCGATGATATGGCCTAAAAAAAAAAAAAATCAGCTTTCCCCCCGATTTATTTCCTTAATTTTCTCCTTCCACGTCTAATGTGCCTGGACTATCTGGTCGAAATGAGTAAAAACAATCTACATGTATATGGGCATCAAATGTTATCTCTACTAACATAACAGAGACCATTAGAGATTTATTGAAATGTAAATGAAATGTACATGAAATAGTGAATTTGACCAATTGCAAACTCAGACATTGAAACTATGCATAGCCCTTCAAAGTATTATCTCAAAGAAATATTAACTTACACTATTACCTCCCTTATTCCCTTCATTCCCAAGAGATGATTCTCTGCATCCTGGGTCAGTGTGTTCCTTAGCACAACACTTAGACAACACATCCTCAAACTGCTGCAAGCATTCCTCAGTCATATTCAATTCAAATGTGATATTTGTAATTCCTGATTTATTGTCTGGAAAGAAATATATTGTGGAGGATTAGATCAAGCCTGCAAACAGTGTGTATGTCATTAGTAGAATGAAGTCCCCAGAGGGTGACTTGTAGTGATGCTATCACGCATGGTGGGCTAGCATCACCAAATCACCATCTGGGAATCTCACTCTGCTTAGGCCTCATATTATGGGAAGTATCTATAGTCTCAAATTAACATTGTTTTTAGTTACTTTTTCCCTCCTGGGAAGTTTCTATATCCCCTAATTTGCATAAGATAAAATGCATAATCGAGGTGACTAAAGGTTAATATTACCAACTTCAACTGGGGATCTCATTCTGCAAATGACAGACACACTATTTGCAGGCTTGGATTAGATACACCCAATCTGGAACCATGGGCCTTTATGTTCCAATCCTGAATACCCCACTGATAATTAGTCCGTGAAGTGGTGGCGGCTGGGAGATAGATTTGGCAGTGGAGAGTTGGAAATTGCATGCACGAAACAGCATTTGTTGGAATTGAAAATCGGTTGAATTTGTACTGAATTTGTACTGATAGTTTGATATTCTGACCAGTATTTTGTATGAAATGTATTGCTTTTAGACCAAAAGTCAATATTTTCCTATATTTGGTAAAAAATTTGTACCCAATTTGCAATCGATTGGAAACTTCCAACCTGGGACACTCCCCAATGGAGACCCTCTAGCCACATCCCTGTGAATAGTTATATGATTCCTATTGATTCATTCTCAGGCATGTTCAGCTAGTAAATTCAACAAATATCCCTGGTATGGTAGTAGTTAGCTGGTAACAGAAATACCAATTTTGTAAACCTGCTTATCCTGAATCTGGAAACCTTTGTACCCAAAAACAGAGCCTACTGAGAAAAGGGAGTGGAAATACTGGGAAATACAGAAACAAAATTCAGTGACTCAATTAGTCGACGTTTTCCTCGATGTAAACCAGCCAGTGAAATCGGTTGGGATAATGCTACGTTACGTCAATTACGTCAATTCTCCATGTATATATTTCTATAGCAGACTTTACACCAGATCCAGTTTGGGGGGATTTTAATCATTTCACCCTAGAAATCAATACATGATGTATATATATCAGAATGACATCTTATGGTCATAATGATATATAAAATTGAACTTTCATGTTAAACTGTGCATCGAATATATCTCTTAATTAGGAGTAACCTAAGTTTGTTTACATTTAATACACAATATGACTTCGCAAAGTCAAATGAGTTTGAATTCTTGTAAACATTCTTGATAAAATATATTTTTCTCATTACATTGCCCCTTTCAGTTGACAACTCTTGTGGAGTTCAAAACAAATATAGTATTTTCTATGGAATAAACCAGTTTACTGCCACAATTGTGACATTTTATTACAGTTATTGTGGATTTAAGGTGAGCGTGTTAACAATGCTAAATCCTGATGTAGAAAGATATATACACAGGACTTTGACGTAAAAGAGCATTATCACAACCGATTTCACTAGTTGGTCTAAGTCGAAGGAACTTGTACTCAATACATATTTGTTCATGTTCGAAAGATTTATTTGACTGGCTAAATTGACTGTTAATATTTAACAGCTTCCTATTTCCAATGTAATACAAGTTTTTAATTTTACAATATAAAAATTAGGAGTTCAAACACTATGTGTGGCTTTAAGCCTTGAACATGAACGGCCAGAAAACCGACCAATGCACAAACAGCTATAACCTGAATGGCCGGAAAATTGGTTAGCTTATGACTTTGGTAATTTGTGATGTAATTAATGCAAGCTAAATGCAAACTGTTGGTCGGCATGGCATAGCAAGGTCAGCTATGGGGATATAGACTCATTTATAACATTTATACGATAACAACAAACTGATGACATCAAAAAGCACTGATGTAAATTTGCTACAAACAAATACAAATGATGATAACTGTTGGTAGGCATGTGTTTCAGTTGGGCTGTTTGGGACAAATCCACGCCAAGGTTGCAAAATTATAGTAGTTTAATTTCAACCTGGAATCACACCAAAAACAATACGGAATTAGATAAGCAGGCAGGCAAATTGTATACACACACATCAAGAATAGACAATTGGCATAATTGGCGTGGCCATTTGCATGTTACATATATCACACGAAAACGGCATAAAGGCTAAACAAATAAAGGCCGTATAAAAATGAAACACAAATTGCAAAAGCATTATAAACAATTAATCCGATGAAGCATGTTGAGATGAGGCACAAAATGAGTATAAATGATAAATGTTAGCAAAGCGATTACAAGCCATACGCATGTGACATATAAATGTAGCACTGTTCAAAATGTATTGGAGAAATAAATAAGGAAAACTAGGTTTAAATGTAAAACATTCAAACACGTACGTATGTAAATTATTGAACAGATTGAGAGAAGTATAACATATTGAGAGAAGTATATGCAAGTATAAGGAGCGATAGAGAGATAAGAGAGAGAGAGAAGAGAGAGAGATGTGTGTTGATATAACACAAATATATAAAGTGATGGATGCGATGATATAAAACAAAAAAGGTCACACTGGATGCCGTTTTGTGGAGCCTACATAACACATGCAGAAAAGGTCAAGTTTGAACAACAAATTCCATTAGTCGTAAATATAAGAGTTTGCTGTATAATGTGTGTGAGCCAAATTAGAACCTACGCATTGGCGGGACTGTTCATTGAGTCAAAGGCTGGTTGATGTGCGTCGCGTAACCAAGCGATCGAATCAGTTGAATTTACAAAGGAATAATGTTCGGCGATCGTGAACTATCAGTTTAGGTGAAGAGAGTGATTCTGTAAAGTTGGTTTAACTGAAGGACACCTTTCACAAAGCGTAGAGAATTGGCACGTGTGATTTTGTAGAATCATGGAAAAACAAATCACCGATGCAAGTAGACGTACTTCAGAAGTCACCATGTTTTCAATCCAGCAGATACAAGTCCCTGCTTCATCACGCGTCTTAGACATGCCTATCGCAGCGCGATACAGCATGGTATAGCAAGTTCAACTTCAAACTAGTTTATAAATATGTTTGTGTTTTCTAATCTAATTGCATCCTAATTTACAATTGGAATGTGCCATTTTACATATATATTCCATGGTTCAATGGGTTAAATATAACCTCAATTGTATAAAACAGCAAACAGTCAATTGTGTTATTTTTAAATGTTCACCTTGTTTTTGTTTTCTTTTTTCTGCTCCATGTGTATGTCCTTCTTTGCCTTCAACACCAATGACTGCGTACCCATAATTGTCGTGCAGTACTTGTCCCAAGTAGCCCTTAATTTAAAGTGTTGCAAATGTTGTTAACTGTTATAAAGCACCACTGATAGACGTAAAATTTGAGTTCTAATTGTTTAATCATACATTGCAAATTCACAAAATACTAGTAAGTCATTGTTTTTTGCTTAACCCATGGCTGCTATATGTGTGTACTGAGTATGGAATTAAATTATCACACTGTGTGCTATATACTGAGTATGGACTGAGTTGAGCGCACTAGCAGACAGCCATCATACATGCAGGGAAGTCAGAAATTAACACCTCGGAACAAGTGTACCTCGATCTTTTAACTGTATGATGTTCCAGGATTGTTTTTTTGGTAATAAGCTTCTGTTCAGTTTCTATATCCCCTAATTAGCGGAAGATAAATTGCATAATCGAGGTGACTAATGGGTGAACATCAACAACTTCAACTGGGGAACTCCAATCTGATCTGAGGTCTCCCAGTTGAGGCCTAAGCAGAATGAGGTATAGCATCATTAAATTCACCCTCTGTGGCCTCATTCTGCAAATGTCAGACACACTATATCCAATCTTGTATGGAAAACATACAAAAAGTTGTTTCGTGGTGTCAAATCAGATGTGGCATCTTTCATGGGGGACTGTACACTCAATCCGGCCATTTATGGGACCATCTCCTTTTATACTCCACAGAATATACCGGTATGCAACAAATGAATTAATTTGAGCCATGGATTAGTGCAAAATACACTCATGTGCTCTATGAATGATGCAAACAACCTGGTAATTATAATGAAAATGAGTCTATGACTCGAGTCATAAACTCATTTTCATTATAATTACCATGTTGTTGACATCATTCATAGAGCATATAGGTGTATTTTGCACTAATCCATGGCTCAAATTCATTTATTTGTTGCATATATTATGTTGGGTATAAAATACATGGTCCCATAAAGGCCAGATTTAGTGTACAGTCCCCCTTTAAAGATAAAATAAGTTAAAATGTTTGGTTAAGTTCTTACCAGTCCTGATCCGATATCAACAATAACTTCACATTCAGACTTAACGGCGATATCGTGAACCAGACTGGCCATGTAAGAAACCTCATGTTCCTTCTTTGGTATCATTCCAATCTTTATAGCAGGATCTATAGCTGCAGCCGAAATTGACGTTATTTGCTCTCGACAGGCAGACAACCTGACTGACTCCCTGACTGTGTCCTGCAGACTGTCTGGCCATTCTTCCTGCAACAGATTTGGTATGATAAAAATGGGTTCATACCCATCAAAGATAGCCAGTATTATAACTATAATATACAAGGCTGTTCATAAAAAATGTCTGTCCTATCTTTCATTACAAATACCCAGTAAGAGTAGCCCGATAAAAACTTATTTACAATCATTCTTTCCTGCTTGAATAAAATTCTGGAATAACATAGATTCTTTCGTATGAGAATGTGATTCTATATTTAAATTTAAAATGGAATTTTAAATAGTAATGATACAAAAGTTATCATCTGGAAACCAAAATTATTAGCAAGGACATAACTCTCACAAAAATGGGTGGACCTCACCCATATTCAAACTTGACCTGTATTTTCATGTAAGCAACCCATATACCAAATTTGAAAACAAACAGATAACTATAAGTATAAAGTTATCTTCTGGAAACCATCTAGGATGCATGCATGAATGGCTAGACGCCTACACTGCCAGCTAGATGGACGCACAGACGGACACCGGTGACAATCAAATTATACACTCCAAAATGAGGGCAGGATGCAGCGATCTGAATGCTCACAATTTCATTGGGTTTTATACCTGTAATGTCATGTAGTAACATTGTAGCTATGGCTACAGGCTTGAAGATTCTGAACATTATCTCATTTATTGTCCTAAACATACACATCTCCATAGTGATATATTTCATAAGATTTGGAAATTGAATGAGGAAATTTATGTGCATCTTTTAATGTATGGTGATCCAGCTTATACCATTAAGTCTAATACTTTTTTAGTCTTTGATATAGTACAGGAATATTTTACAAAGTCGTAAAGATTTCGTAAAGATTTGATAAATCTAGACTATGAATAATTCTGAATAAATGTCTCCATTACCTCTAGTATCACTCCACTCTACCATGTCTTGCCCTCTCAAATATTACCTCAGCACCGGGATTCCTGATATTGTATTTTTTGTTTTGATTTAATGTTGTTATATTATTTCTTAGGGTCTGGTCTCATAGAGCTACATGTGTTCACCTGGTGATGAGAAACAGTGCTGTATACATTTGTATTTAAAGATGCCCTGTCCAATTTAGCACCGTTAAATTACTACTTCTTCAGCTTTGGGGGTGAAAAATATTTTATTTGAGTCGAGAAACCAACCCTCCAAAGTCCAGAGCTACATGTGACATCACAAATGATCACATTAAGCTGTCGCTTGGTGATTGAAAATTATCCTCAGAATAAAAGACGACAAAAACTATTGCCAGAAACAAAATTAACAGTATCTTGGAACAGTTGGCATGCAGATAGGTATATTTATTCCCTATTCAGTAGCTATGATTTATGCATGAAAACAGACAAGTTATGATAGCATGCTGATCACACGTGAAAGACAATGTTTGTTTATATTTGTGACTGCCTGGGCTACCCGGCATTGCTCGTGTGAAAAAATCCATAATTTATTAGTGGCCCTTACATTTATGAGGAGAGTCATCTAGGGTAAACAGCACATATTGCATGACTCTCTGGATAAATTACATCTATCTTTTAAGTTGATAATAAACGCTCTTTATTGTTAATTATTAGTGCCCATTTAAGTCATTTGAGGTCAACAGCACATATCCTGTAACATTCCCCGCGTCATTTTACTTTTATCCACATGTTTTCCCACATATTGTCTGGGCTGATAAAAATGCTCTTTATTGATCAGAAATTTATTAGTCAACTGAGGTCAAAGGCGCCTATCCTGTGATTATCCACTGGTCAGGTGATCCATCTGTACCAATTTCCCTACATATCTTCTAAGCTTATAAGGAACTCTCTTTATTGCTCATATTTGCTCCTTTAAGCCATCTGAGGTCAATGCGATCTATCTCGTTGCACTCTACATGTCAATGTATCCCCGTGTTTCAATTTTCACCAACCAGATTGCATAAATTTTGGATATATATTTAATAATTTAGTTAAATATATTATTAGTGCCCTTTTAAGATATCTTATAAAGATGACCCGGGCCAAATTACCCATATGTACACATTTTCAGCTCCGATGGTCCAACCATTTGATCGCCTCTAGCCAAAATATATATAAAATAGTTATTAGTGCCCTTCTAAGACATCTGAAGTGAACAGGACTTATCTAATAACGCTCCCCGGGTCAAATTACTCCTATATGCAAATTTTTAGCTCCGACGGTCAAGCTAAAATAACAAACAAACAAAGAAACAAAATTGAGTTTTATTAGCATAGATGACACTTGCAGCTCTGAGATTTGAAGGGTGGGTTCCTCAACTCAAATCAAATATGTTTCACTGTCAAAGCAGAAGAATAAGTAATTTAGGGGTGTTAAATCAGACAGAGCATATGTAAGTGATATTTTTCAGCCCCCCCCCCCCCCACCTAAGCTCACATAAAATTTGTTTACTGGTACCTATAGTTTAGTCAGACCATTCTTCTGAAACACTTACCTCAATGTAACCATATGGTAACCTGTTCAGTTTTTCTGCATTGAGCTTTGACAGGACATCCCTCCACTGCAACAAAAAAGGTATCCATCATAGTTGATAAAAATATACCTCATGTATAATCATGAAACTATCAGAATATGCACAGTGGCATGCCCTACTATACATTACAATTTCCATGTATAGACTTCAATTTTGGAACTTGGTTCTTCATAATCACAGACTCTGTTTGCAGTCAGGTTTTAAATAGTTGATTTAAAATCTACATAATACAATAGATTTTGTCATCTCATTCTTGTTTTTATTACTAAACATTCAATAATACCCGCACCAATTTGATTCAATTTTGCAAAAATATTGACAGCTTCTGAAATTTGCTAAAAAAAAATTAACCAACATAATTTCTTTTTGCTTCTGTATAGCCAATTGCCGATGCTAATTAACATAGCTGCAGATGAGATTTCATTCATCCATGCCTGCCTGGTATACTGGCTGTGCTAGATGCTGACATAAACATTGATATAATACAACAACACCATGGCTCTTACAATAGTGTTTAGGGCAATAATATGACAACAGTCAGGCTAACAATCCCTGTATTCTTACTAAAATGTAACATGGCCTGTGAATGATTGATATTTAGAGGTTATTATTACTTGTTAGTTGGAAATCGGCTGAGATATCAGCCCGAGGTAACTTCATATCAGCCTAGTACAGAAGGTCGAAGGCTGATATGAAGTTATCTCGGGCTGATAAGTCTTGGCTAATATCCAACTAATAACCTCATTATTAATTAGTTCAACAATATATGGTAATACCATCACTATCCATTCCAATTTCAATTCATCGGTGTAAACATAAAATGGAATGGACATAAGATATAATATAAATGAAAAAACTAAATTTACATCTTAAACACAGGTCCCCCAAAACAAAATTGACCCCACCCCCAATAATACTTAATCATAGGATTAAGTATTATTGGGGGGGGGGTGGTAATTTTTATGTTCTGGGGACCTGTGATCTTAAATACGATGTTGAAGAGTTGTAAATTTGTGTATGACCATGCACGTTATATGTCCGAGTAGATATTCATGATTTCCATTTAAATTACGGAGTAAATACCAGTTCGAAATGACATGAAACACAATGAAATACCATTACTTCAAATCCATTATGAAATTGTTGTTATATCGGACTAGCACTGTGACTGCACCCCCAAATGGCTATTGCGTTGGATGTAAACACTACGCTTCACTCGGTGACATCAGAACTGATATCAGCCAAGTTTAATGGGTTATCAGCAGAGTTTAGTGGGTTATCAGTTTGGGTTATCAGTTTATGAGTTTGGAGTGATATCAGCCGAGGCCGATAATAGGTCATGCATGGCAAAAATGTGATATCTAATTAATAACATATATATATAGTACATATTTATGCAATCAATTCCGCTTTTAGGTGGATTTATATGCATATAAAAGTGTCACTGTATAATTCCATGAAGTTTTCCTGCTGATTTTTAACTTCGATCCCACCAGAATTATTGTTTCGTGGTTTTGCATCATTCATAACATCATAATTAAATGTGGGGTGATGGTTAGTATCGCCCAGTTTTCTTACTATGCAAGGTGACTGGTCTACTGATACTGATACTCTACTGATACTGGTATAGAGCATGCTGTGCACTTGCCTCAAGATCTATTTATATATTTTGGAACTTCTGTCTGTATGTGTGTTATAGACTCGAAACCGGCCCAATCACTCTGTCTCAAATTTGGTATGAGGCTACTTTGATCCCGGGAACAATATGGACGGGTCCAATTTCACGCGTGACCGTGTCCTCATATACGCTCATATATGCATGTTTCTGGACCTCGACCGATCCGACTCAAATTTGGTATGTAGGCCTACTTTGATCCTGGGAACAATATGGGTGGGTCCAATTTCATGTGCGACCATGTCCTTGGCCTTGACCTCACTCATATACGCTCATAGAGGCTTGTTTTTGGACCTCCACCAATCCGACTCAAATTTGGTATGTAGGCCTACTTTGATCGTGGGAACAATATGGGCAGGTCAAATTTCACGTGCGATCGTGTCCTTGACCTTTACCTCAGTTATATGCGCATGTTTCTGGAACGATCGAAAAGACACTGTATATTCTACCCAGACAGAGGCGATCACAAAGAAATCCCTAAATAGCCTGGAAGAAGTCGGGCACATCAGCTAGTATTATATGTTGGGGTTCTGGCTACAGAGCTTAGCTTTCAGTCGATATTTACAGATCAACTAAACCCATTGTTGGTTTTTATCGTGAGGATATTATCTCCATTTTGATATTATATTACAATGTTTTTTATGGAAACAATTTTTACCACCAAATCACAGAAACTGGAATTAGAAAACCCAAATCAGTAACCCCCTAGGTAATATTTAAAAAGTGTCCTAAAATTCAGTGATTCCATTTTCTGTGACCAATGGTTTAAAAATAATATGTAAGACAGTATATAAGAAGTCATATGCTAGAGACTGATATAGCCTTTCAGAATAAATGATTATATTTCACTTCACAAAGGTAAATATAATATCTGGGAAGAAATTCAGGGAGTGCAATAAGACATATAATAATGAGCCACTCTACATCATAACAGAAATATACTTGACTTTTAGAGTTTTTCAAAAATGAGAATCTAAACAAAATAGAACCAATTATTACTTTCAGGAATCCATACACATGCAACATTAATGGCTGTTACTGTTATTAAACTTCTGGCTGACAAGAGCAGCAACAAAGAATTAATTCTCAATGATACAGTAATGCACTAAATCCTGAAAAGTTACCCATAATTCTGCTGTTGTTAAGGAGTCAATTATTTAGGGCATTGCTGTAGTTTATGGTTGCCCATCATTCAATTTCTGGAATTACGGGCATTGAATTGAAATGATTTCAAATGATATCAAATGGGACCAAATACTCACAATTTCGAGTCATAGATACAACCAATGTTATATAAGAACCAAGGCCATTTTCTCACCTCCTGTGGCATATCCTTGCACACTTCATTTAGCAGGATATCTGTAACTTTGAAATCATGGATCCATTTGTTTCGCAACAACAAATCAAATGCATCATTGAAACTGAAGTTAGTCATATCTCCCTGGAAATAGAAAATAAACTAGATAACGAAAAAGTATATTCCTCAGGTTTCCCAAAGTAAGATCCAAATTTCATTTCTATATGTTGGGACCACTTCTGCTGTATTCCAATCAGATGGTATGTTATTTCCTCAATTTCTCAATAATTTGGTGTACACCATTTTGCCAAGAAAATATAAATCGCTTTGTCAATAAATTGCAACACTTTATCACATAACAAGTGATGTTTTGATCTGGTTGAAAGTGACCCGATAATTGGGTGACGTAAATTTGATGCACAAATTAGAACTTCTGGTTTATTATCGAAAAACAGCCAGTTCGAGAGTATAGCTGAATTCAGGTAGTGCAGCTACCAGACTTGTTTGAGTCAAATTACAATGTAGTCAATTTTGTCAAATTAGTGTTCACTATGGGCAGCCAAATTGACATCTAATAAATAATTGAGCTTAAGACTAAAAAAAATATATACATAGTGGTTTCTGACATGCATTTTTTCATTTTATTTTCAACTTTGCTAAAAATAAATATGAATACCCCCCCCCCCCAGACTGCTTCTCGTGTAATTATTGTTTTATTGAATAGAACATGAAAAAATAAATAATTCGGCTGTGACCTAATTGAAGTGTGGTATAATTTCTGGTTTTAACAGTACACATGTTGTGTCCATTTTACATGGAAATGAATCAGTTTACAAAAAATAAAATTGGATGCGTACTAATTTTGCAAAATCAATAAAATGAAAAAGATTGGGGGTGTCGGAATATGGGTGGGCCGGTCACCAGAAACACAGGTCTATTTTATTTTGGACTAAGTGCATAATGAATCTGTAATTGCCCTTAAGTGCAATATTTAAGAATATTTCTTACTGTGCTTAAGCGCAATTAGAGATTCCTTATTGCGCTTAAGAGCAACAAGATATTGCTTATTACACTTAAGCGCAATTAGATATTCGTTATTATGCATATACGCAATAAGATCTTCTCTTTTTGCACTTAAGCTCAATTAGATCTTCCCTTATTGCGCCTAACTCGTTTATGACGGGAAACTGATATATCCGTTTCCCAAAACATTACCTACAGGACGGGAAACGGATATATCCGTTTCCCACTTCATGCACTTGTTATCAGCGAATGAATCTTTTATAATTAAATGTTTGCGCATAGTATCATGTATTCAATATATAGGCCGATCACTCAGTGAGGGGTCCAGGAAGATGTAACCTATTTCTTGCGTCACGTGGGGGTAGCGTGACGTGATTCATGACGTCATTGTTTCAAAATGTCGGCGCCTAGTAGCCTAAGCCGTAGACAAGTTTTCGGTTGGTAATCACCATGGCAGGTGAATCTTGACCACTTCAGCGGAAGGACAAAGAAGTGAGAGCAATTTCAGTATATTCCTGGACCATATTTTTTGGAAATTAATTACATTTGATTCAAAATGTGGCATGCAGACATCTCGTATAGCGAAATTACAGCCCCCAAATGCATAATTTTCCGAAAATCGGTTGCCATGTCAACCGGTCGCAATTTGGTGATATCTACCCAAATTTTTTGGAAGATTCATAGACCACGGATGATCACCCGTATATTATAAGTTGTCACGTGGAGAATTCTGTCATGACAAATAGTCTGACCCAGCATTAAATTAACGCATACATTGCTATAAAATGATATAAAAGTAAGCATTTTAACGTTAGAAAATGGGCGTTTGGTGGCCATTTTGAATGGCGCCCTCTGTCGGTGATGAGTGATTTTCGATCAAGGTTAGTTCCAGATGTTGGAAAAATATTCCTGGATCATTTAACTTTGGAAACCATTTATATTTGATTCAAAATGTCGCAAACATATCGTCATACAGCCCCAAAAATCATAAATTTCCGAAAATAGGTTGCTATGGCAACCGGCCGCAATTTGGTGGTATCTACCCAAAATTTCTAGAAGATTTATAGACTACGGATGATCACCCATATAATATGAGTTTTCATGCGGAGAATTCTGCCATGGCAAATGGTCTGACCCAACATTGAATAAACGCATAAATTGCTATAAAATTATATAAAAGTAAGCATTTCTGCAAACAATCTCGTCTGTGAGTAATGTTTTCTCAAAAGAATCAAGTCCCAAACGAGTTAAGCGCAATTAGGGATTCCTTATTAGTAGTTATTACATTATTAGGCAATAAGATATTCATATATATGAATCTGGTACATTTTTCCTCCACTAGGCATTTTGTAACAGTGTTACAAGTGTTACAAATGATTTAAAGTCCCAGTAGAAAACCGCAGCATATTTTATTCCTACCGTCTCAGTGTAGCGACATGTTACAATGTGTTACAAGTGTTACATTAGTTCTGAGATACCAAAGAGACCGCTCGTAGACGAGTGTTACAAGTGTTACAAATGTTACAAATGATTTAAAGTCCCAGTAGAAAACCGTAGCCTATTTTTTTCTACCGTGTTCAGTGTAGCGACATGTTACAATGTGTTACAAGTGTTACATTATTTCTGAGATACCAAAGAGACCGCTCGTAGATGGGTGTTACAAGTGTTACAAATGTTACAAATTATTTAAAGTGCCAGTAGAAAACCGCAGCCTATTTTTTTCTACCGTGTTCAGTGTAGCGACATGTTACAATGTGTTACAAGTGTTACATTATTTCTGAGATACCAGAGAGACCGCTCGTAGACGGGTGTTACAAATGTTACAAATGTTACAAATGATTTAAAGTCCCAGTAGAAAACCGCAGCCTATTTTTTTCTACCGTGTTCAGTGTAGCGACATGTTACAATGTGTTACAAGTGTTACATTATTTCTGAGATACCAAAGAGACCGCTCGTATATGGGTGTTACAAGTGTTACAAATGTTACAAATGATTTAAAGTCCCAGTAGAAAACCGCAGCCTATTTTTTTCTACCGTGTTCAGTGTAGCGACATGTTACAATGTGTTACAAGTGTTACATTATTTCTGAGATACCAGAGAGACCGCTCGTAGACGGGTGTTACAAATGTTACAAATGATTTAAAGTCCCAGTAGAAAACCGCAGCCTATTTTTTTCTACCGTGTTCAGTGTAGCGACATGTTACAAAGCGTTACAAGTGTTACATTATTTATGAGATACCAGAGAGACTGCTCGTAGATGGGTGTTACAAGTGTTACAAAAGTTACAAATGATTTAAAGTCCCAGTAGAAACCCGCAGCCTATTTTATTTCTACCGTCTCAGTGTAGCTACATGTTACAAAGCGTTACAAGTGTTGCATTATTTCTGAGATACCAGAGAGACCGCTCGTAGACGGGTGTTACAAATGTTACAAATGATTTAAAGTCCCAGTAGAAAACCGCAGCATATTTTATTCCTACCGTCTAGGGTAGCGACATGTTAGAAAGCGTTACAAGTGTTACAATATTTTCTGAGATACCAGAGAGACCGCTCGTAGATGCGTGTTACAAATGTTACAAATGATTAAAAGTCCCAGTAGAAAACCGCAGCCTATTTTATTTCTACCGTCTCAGTGTAGCGAAATGTTACAAAGCGTTACAAGTGTTACATTATTTCTGAGATACCAGAGAGACCGCTCGTAAATGGGTGTACACGTGTTACAAATGATTTAAAGTCCCCAGGATGTTTTTGTTGTGTGGGAAAATGGAATCTCCTTTCTTCTCAAAAGGAGAAAAATGACCAGAGATAATCAAGGCAATAAGTGTATAAACGCTCTTTATATCATAGACACACGCTCTTTATATTATACTAGCAGGTTAGCCCGCCACTGGCGGCATTCGTCCCATGGCTTTGTTTGAAAAAGCAAAACAGGTTCCGAGACACTTGTGCTGCATTTGTACCAAATTTCGTCGAAATCAGCAAGTTTTACCCGATTTGACCTTGAATTGACAATTTTGTAGGTCAATGTCAGGTCGTGGTCATGATTTGACCCGTCCAAAACACTCCCCGGACAAAAGTACAGAAATCCGCCAGTTTTACCCAATTTGACCTTGAATTGACCAGTTTGAAGGTCAATGTCACATCGGGGTCACGATTTGACCCGTCCGTGACATATTCTTAAAATGACACAGTCCAACACGTAATTATGTTTTAGATGGAAGAAATTAAATTTTTTCGATGCTAAATTTCGAGCGATAACGTTGCGTTGAATTGTAAACAAACGCTCTTATAGCGACATAGGATTTCCCATTAAAATCGATTTATGTCGAGAATTTTTCAAAATTTTAAGCTGAGACTTGGTGTGTATGTGTATAATACTTACATATTCTTAAAATGACAGAGTCCAGCACGTAATTATATTTTCGATAAAAGAAATTAAATTTTTTCGATGCTAAATTTCGAGCGATAACGTTGCGTTGAATTGTAAACAAACGCTCTTTTATAGCGACGCGTCATATACAACGCTCATTAAATTATCACTTGATTAACCACCGCAGTGCCGTTTTTTGTGACTGAGAGTGGAGAACGGGTGCTATGAGCTTCTCCAAAACGCGACGCCGACATTGTAACATGTCGCTACATTGAACACGGTAGAAAAAAAGGTATCCAGCTAACTGGGACCTTGGCTAACTGGGACCTCAAGTCAGGCTAACTGGGACCTTGGCTAACTGGGACCTTCTGGCTAACTGGGACCTTGGCTAACTGGGACCTTGACTAACTGGGACCTTCAGATATATTATTAATCATTTCATTAAAATCAATTTTTATTAAAGGGATACTGTACCCAACATGTTGTTGTTGGTTTCTATAGTCTCCGAGTCGGAGAATAAGGTAACAATTTTTCCATTATTTGAAAGTCTGTTGAGTACGAAGTAGTGTTACGGATGGCAAATTTACCGGAATGCAAAAATACAAATTGTCGTTGTCGAGTAATTTTTGTACAGTTTTCAACCAAATGAATCAAATTAAAGTTATATTATATGCATACTAGTCCCATATTCTCATTTAAGTTATTGTATCGTTACTAGTCAGTGAGTAGCTTGAGTTTTCTCCCCATATCACCATAATGTTTAAACGATCGTGTGTGCGATCGGTTTAACAATCCAGTATCCCTCAATTACTTTATTTGATTACTTCGTGTACACGGAAATTCGTAATTTAGTCGACGCCATTTTATGGCTCCAGTCATAAATTCAATTTATATCAAATTATTAACTTTTAAATTATTAAATTTTAAGATAGCCTATTAACCTGAGCATTTACAGAATACATCTTCGACTCAAATTACTTATGTTTCTATATATTATCGATATTAGATCGTTGTTATCACCGGAAATTTAATGAAAATGGCGTACAGTACCCCTTTAAGTCATGAGAAAGTTAAAAACAAATGAAATGTTAACATTTTAGATAAATAACATTAAACAAAACAGTAAAAACTCAATAAAAACACTATACAAGTCTGCTGGTTTTGCAGTTCTGTGTAGCACGATGTTGACTAGTAGCTTTTTGCAAGAAAGATAAGAACATACAGTCAATAAAAACATACCATTTAAATTCAAAATTATTTTTTATTTATTTTTTTATTAAGATCTAAAGTATTATTTTTTTATTTAAGACATGACATAATTATATAGCTGTCCATATGTTGTCTTTACTGTTAAATACACTCACTGCTGATGACTGGTCAGGTGTTACAAGTGAACACAAGTAAGCTGACAATGATTAGATCACAAGATCAAATGGACCAACTGATTAAAACAACCATCGCTTTCAAAACAAACTCACACCTTCACTGTGAATGCCATGAGTAAAAATCACTTTATTGCATCTTAACTGTGAATGCCCATAATAACCATCACTTTATTGACTTTATTAGCAATAAATATTCATAGAAATATATAAGATACAAATAAGATACAAATAAGAAATTAAAATAGTGACCTTCAGTTTTATAGATTGACAATATATATTTTTTTTATTAATTCGGTTGAAACAAATCTAAAACATTTTTGAAGCAATAACATAAATAAAACAAACAATATTATATTATCAATGTTCTATTCTACTAATATATAAAATATAACCAAGGTCCCAGTTAGCCAAAGGTCCCAGTTAGCCAAGGTCCCAGTTGGTCATGGTCCCAGTTAGCCATGGTCCCAGTTAGCCCAAGGTCCCAGTTAGCCAAGGTCCCAGTTAGCTGACATTCGAAAAAAATAGGCTGCGGTTTTCTACTGGGACTTTAAATCATTTGTAACATTTGTAACACTTGTAACACCCGTCTACGAGCGGTCTCTCTGGTATCTCAGAAATAATGTAACACTTGTAACACATTGTAACATGTCGCTACATTGAACACGGTAGAAAAAAATAGGCTGCGGTTTTCTACTGGGACTTTAAATCATTTGTAACATTTGTAACACTTGTAACACCCGTCTACGAGCGGTCTCTCTGGTATCTCAGAAATAATGTAACACTTGTAACACATTGTAACATGTCGCTACATTGAACACGATAGAAAAAAATAGGCTGCGGTTTTCTACTGGGACTTTAAATCATTTGTAACATTTATTATCTCTGGTATCTCAGAAATCATATGAAGTAAGATGCCCAGAATATGCATTTTGTAACACTTGTAACATTTGTAACGGTGTTACAAAATGCCTAGTGGAGGAAAAATGTACCGGTTTCATGCAGTATCTAAAGATATTGCATCCTTTTTGTGCTTAAGCACAATTAATATCTCCCACATGAGATCACCCCTCTGCAAATAGTAGAATCCGATTAGGCCTACATTTGGACAGTCACCAATAAACTCCACCCATTCACTATGGACTACACCATTTTAATTATAGGGAGTTTATGTAATGTGGCTATAATAAATGCGCAATAAGGAAGGTTTTTAATTGGACTTAAGTGCAATTAGGTCTTATTGCACTTGGGCACAATAAGAATATACCTTATTGTGTTTAATAAAAATAATAATATTTCCTATTGCACTTAAGCACAATTAAAGATTCCCTATTGTTGCTTTTGCTCAATTATTTATTAAATGTCAATTCGGCTTCCCATAGTTTACCAGTTTACGTTTTTTTCTCCTTTAAATCGCTTTATTTCAATGTCTGATTTACTCTCAAGTTAAAATTAGTTGATGAACTATATAAGACAATTAAAGGGTCCAAAGGGACTGAGTAAATCCAGCGCTCGAGTTGACATGAGACGAGAAAACAGCTTTTCTATACTACAACTACAAGTGGTCAAGTAGAATGGGGGCTGACATTTTGGTTTTTATAAAGTTCGGACTCGGTAGGACGGAATGTATTTTTTTTAAAGGCAAATAAAATTTAATGCTAACATTCCAGCTGAATATTCACATAAAAAGGTCACTAATAGATTTAAGCATTTATAGTCATTATTCAATAATAATGATAATTTATTAAGTAAGGGCTTTATTTATGATTATGTGCTTTCCGGTGCCCCTGTTACATTTTGTAAATTCCTTAACTTAAGGCTGTTTTAAAGCGGAAGTTCAACCCCCACACACACACCGGTTTTTTTTTTGCGGAACAAGAAAACCAAAAAGTTCCTTGGGCGTGATTGTTTCATACATAAATCTTGAGACCAATTGGAGAGGTGCCTGAAAGTTCTAGTTTTGTTGTGTGTGAAAGTTGATTTTGATTTTGGCTTGTTTATAATATTATACATATAATTTATCATATGATATGACTGTTTTAGTGTTTATGGTATCCACTATCATGACTATCAGCTGACTATGCGTCTATGAGTATGACTATATAAATTTATAATCAGGTCAGGCACATCCTGAATTCCACTGACTATTACAGTATTAGCTGAATATAGTGGTATTCCACTATTATAGTGGTATATGACCATAACATTTTCATATTTCCTTTATTTGTGTCGGGAATAGACGAAGTCGAAGGTGCATACAAAGTACACAGCCAAATTTCACTCTTAACAAATAAACAATATCTTAGTAAATTGGGAGCTGCGAATGTGATGGCCGAGTGGTTAGCGTGTTCGACTCTGCAGTACTGGCCTGAGGTTTTGCTTGAACCCTGTCCGAGGTCCCAATCGACCAACAATCCTGTTTATCAACTTTATGGCATGATTGATGATGTATTCTGGGACACAGTTGTCAGGTTGTTTGAAATTAAATTAAATTCCTGAAGAGGAGCGGATAGCTCAGTTGTTTGTTGGCCGACCTCTGAACTACACCTTCGAGGGTTATCGGTCGGACTTTGTGTCTCCATCTGCATCCACAGTCTATCTATATCTATATGCACTCACACTCACACATGGGCATTACGCAATTTACAGAGAGGGATTGAGTAGATCCATATTTTGAATTTGTCCAGGAATTTTTGCCCGACCCATGACTTCTAGGGGTCTTTAACATGCGCACATTGTTGCACATGGGACAGCCATTAGCGTTGGCTCCTGATCCGATGGTGTGCCAATTGTAGTGTCATCCCCTGGTCATGACATTACAAGAAGGAGCAGAGTCAGAGGTAAAGATTTTGCCCATTACGTATTTTTCAAATGTTGTCTGAGTTTCTTTTGCCTCTGGAATTGTTTTCAGAGCACTGATCATGGCATCAATGGTTGGTTGGTGATGCCCATGGTACTGGGAATGCAGATGGCGACACAACATCCGAGATATAGTGTCAAACTTATAACTCGGAGGTCGGCCCACGAACCAACTTAGCTATATGCTCCAGTACCATGGACATCCCGAATGAATTAACCATAGATGCCACGATCAGTGCTTTGAGAACAATTCCAAAATTTCAGACAAAAATTTGAAAACATGTACTGGGTGGATTTCATACCTCCGCGGGCGCTCCTCTCATAATGTCGTGACCAGGGATGGCATTAGGTTGGGCACACTGTCAGATCAGGAGCTGATGCTAAATGGCTGTCCCATGTGCAACAATGTACTCATGTTAAAGATCCCTAGATTGCTGTGTCAGACATGGAATTTCAAAATTTTATTTTTTTCCAAAGTTAGGGGGTGACACATCATCAACCAACCCCCCTGCCAGGTGCCACATCTCCCCTTAAAGCAACTCATACACTTCAGTCCTGAAACTAAGCCTAGGAATTTTGCTCTTTTGTCACATTCATGTGACTAAAATAGGTCGATGAATGCAGAAAATCTATATATATAGACTTCATATACCCTGAAAATACTTATCAATGTCTTGTACATTAAATTAGCTGACATTTCCAAATTAAGAACAAAAGATACAAGAAGGCCCTCTATGAATGTCCCTTGTTATAGTCATTGAAGCGTATCTAGTCTAGTGAGGCGAAATCAGATGCCCCGGCAGAGATGACATTACAAGTGCAATCTTGTCTGGATTCTGGCCCGCAAAGCCAAGGATGTTAATAATGTCATGAACCATGTCATGACGTCTTCGCTGATTTTCATTATTAAAGTGAACCATTGACATTGGCCTAAATGAAACTAATAGTCCTAAATCGCATAGAAGTTCTTAGGAAGTTGTGAAGTTACCAATTAATTTTCATCTTGTTTGTCCATTGCCGACTCCACATTTTCTCCACAAGTTTGCTAACCAGAAGACAAGTAATTAAATCACAAAAATGGTCACATGCATTCCGAATTTTGAGCTGATGGTATAGAAGAAAAAAAATATGACGTCATTCACATGTGCATAACGTATAGACAACCAACATATGTGGTTGCTACTATCGGGGTCCAAATAAGTATACAGTGCAGAATAGGAGTACAGTGGGCCCGAGTGGGGACAATTCTGCTGAAGCAAGTCAGTCTGTTACGTAGAGCTGAAACGGTTAGACGGTTAACCGGTTAGCATCCGGTTAGCGACGTAACCGGTTAGAAAAAAATGAACCGGACGTAACCGCATCCCGTTGTCAGTTGAATGTGAACGTGAATAATCCTCAAAATATTAGGTTAAATGATGCAAAACTAATACTAAATCCTGTGTCACCGATAGTAGAGTGCAATGCAAGCATTAATTGGTATACGCGGTAGTATCAGATACTTAGTAGCAATTCTCGAACTGTCTGGAAGTGTCGGCGACCTTCAATCAATTCCGACCCTTTGAAGTTTTCTTCCGACAAAAGCACGTGTGCAGTCACTGTGTATCAAGCCTGAATGCACACAAGGAAGTGACAACGTAAAAGTGGCGTTGTGTGGCATACTGCACGAAAGCAACATGGATTCAAATTGGAACCACACCACGACATACTATATATAAAACTGTTTTACAGTGGGGTTTATAAAAACTATGTAAGTCGACAAAGTTTGAAGATTGAGATCAGCTGCACAATGTCTTCACTCTTCCCGTTCTTCCTCCCTGTTGTGATTTAATATGATCAATTCAATTGAGTGACCAAACAGACATCGTAGTTGAAGCAACCCAACACTTCTTCAATAATCTTCCCTTTTATCAAGGAAATTGATGCTCCATGCTACTCTGTAACTGGTTGTGCCTGTGGGACTAATTAACACTCAATTTGGCAGTAATTGCTATATGTTAAGAGATTGCATACTAAAACCGAAACCGAAACGTAAATTATATAACCTCCCAACACTAGTGTCCGCTATCATGATAGTGATACCGACGAATAGCTCGAATACGGAATAGGACTGCGAGTCTGGACTAACTGCATGACCTTCCTTTTTGTTCTCTAGTTATTACTTTCTTGTCTGTATATATAATGCATTGGAGGATATACCAATGATGATAGTGATATATTACAGATCTTTAATATATAGTTTTGTTACTCGTTTTACCAATACCCATACTATTTTACTCGTTTTACAAATGCCCAAACATATGCTGATCACGGCAAATAAGCGATCTCTCCTGCCATTCACAAATTTCACTTGCTCATTCCCCATCACGAGAGCCAGCAAAAGAACAATGAATGCGTGTTTTTGAATATCGTTAAATGCCGTGAATAAGGTCTTTATTTCAGCTACTACTTCACACCTAGGTTTGTCCCTGGAGCATGGCATAATGTCGACATAATTAGTGTGAGAGAAGTCCGCTAGAAATTTAGCGGTTAACCGGTTGAAATCCGGTTAACCCCGATGGTTAACCGGTTAGAAGAATGGGTCAACCGTTTCAGCTCTACTGTTACGCCATACCACCAATTGTATATATTTATCAAATTCTCCACCATTAAGAATTTAAGTGTATGTATATGACCTAAACTTGAGAAAATATCCATGGGCCACACTTATTGAAAATTTCAGAATAAACAACACTGTCATGCTACATGTATATGAAACCACAAAGGGAGCAGAAAGTTTGTACTATCTGCCTGACCTGAGTGATGGCTCAAGCAATTCTGGTAGGCCTGCAGAATAGCCAGCTTGCAGATCACAATTTTTAGATAAACATACAGTACAAGGCCCGTGGTTTTTTCAAAACCACGCGTGGCCAACATTTTAACACGGAAAAATCGCGCATGGTCTTAGCGTGGTCAACTTCAGAAAAATGGCCAGCGTGTTCAAAAACGGTTTGAACACGGCGTGTACATGCCGTGGTCACCCGAGTTCACGCCGTGGTCATCCGTGTTGAAGTCGTGTTCTTAACGTGATCAATTACGCCAAAATGGCCAGCATGTTCAAAAACGGTCTGAACACGGCGTGTACATGCCGTGGTCATCTGAGTGCACGCCGTGGTCATCCGTGTTGAAGTCGTGTTCATGCCGTGTTAATAGCGTGGTCAGCCGTGTTTACGGCGTGGTCTGCACCCCAATGCAGAGCGGCACCTACTCTTTTCAGGGACAGTGCGGGAGGTGTGAATAATCCGCGACATCAAAGAGTTGCCGCAGTAATACTTGCGGTAGGATTTTTCGGGTATATTTGGCCCGGATTGATTTCGTCAGTGAATAAAGAATTGTCAGATAAAATCTTTTATAATAAAAAACAATTTCATATATTGAATTATATATATATATATATATATATATATGCATATTTGTTTATCTGTGTCTATGGCCTTTATATCCGTTTCATGTTTTGTTGTTGCATTTTATTTTAGTTGGCATTAATATTTTCTTGTGTTTGTTCATATTACATGTACGCAAATGGTTTCGGTAGTTTGTGCGGCGATATCGTGTTCTAACAAATGTCAGAAAAATTGGATATAACATTACAAAAATTCATAAGTTAAATACATATTATGCACTCTGAGTGTACTCCGTGATCAGCCGTGTTGAAGTCGTGTTCATGCCGTGGTCATCCATGTTAATAGCGTGGTCAGCAGTGTTTACCCCGTGGTCTGCATCCCATTGCAGAGAGGCACCTACTCTTTTCAGGGACAGAGCGGGAGGTGTGAATAATCCGCGACATCAAAGAGTTGCCGCAGGATTACTTGCGGTAGGCTTTTTTAGGGTATATTTGGCCCGGATTGATTTCGTCAATGAATAAAGTATTGTCAGATAAAATCTTTTATACTAAAAAACAATTTCATATATTGAAGTATATGCATATTTGTTTATCTGTGTCTATGGCCTTTATATCCGTGTCATGTTTTGTTGTCGCATTTTATTTTAGTTGGCATTACTATTTTCTTGTGTTCATATTACATGTACGCAAATGGTTTCGGTAGTTTGTGCGGCGATATCGTGTTCTAACAAATGGCTGAAAAATTGGATATAACATTACAAAAATTCATAAGTTAAAGACATATAATGCACTTGTTCGGGCGCGTGAAATTGTTTAGTTAGTATGCAGGCGCTATGCCAACTCGGGGAATGTAGAATTCTACTAACATTGCCAAAAATCTCAAACAAATCATCGTACCACATCATAGAAAACATCGTCTGAACTATGCTCAATTGTAAAAATTTACTTCCCGATTCGGGAGGCAACTATCGGCGGTAAATTAACACAAACGATTTTGCCATCGGGGGGTCACTGTATTTAATGAATATATATGAATTACGGTGTGTTTTGTCAATTTGGATATAATATTTGTAAAAATAACTACTTTCAGCAAGATTATTCTCCATTTCTATTTGATCAGCCTACCGGAGTGTTTCACATCACTTTAAAATTTCGAATTTAATGTTCAAAACGTAACTAAAGTTTTAAATTTTAATTTAATGTTCAATATTCTCATTATAATATTTGGACTCCATACATGTATATCAAATAGTAAACGGTTACATGTACACAGAACAATTGACCCGAGAATTGGGCAAATACAAACCGCAAACATGTTACTTTATTAATTTTAGATATTGAGCATCTCAGATGAGTTTCTATTTTATATGGAATTTATCAACCAAGTTTACTAAATTCGATTTGAAACGATTTTTACCGAGGCTCAAATAAAATTTAGTGGACGAGGTTGATAAATTACGTATAAAATAGATCGAGTGCGAGATACCTTTTATCACATGATCAAATAAACGCAAAATATTCATCGAAAACAACAATAATAAACTGCAGCGATCGCACGTCATTTAAAGAATGGTGTGATGTCATCACACGCACTGATATTACACGTGTGTCTTATCGATAATTACTAAACTGGTTTTATGGGCTAATTATGTGATAAATTGTGATATTAGCTGTACGTGGCATATCCATATTCATAGTAATAACAAATTAATTGTTGTTGATGACTGTAAAAAATGTTATTCAAATAAACATCAAATGTTTTATTCAGTTTGTTGTCATTATGACATCCCACTCTACATAACAGTTCCAATGCACCCATGTTGGCGAGATATTTCAGTAATATATATTTCACACGGATTCATTAAAAAAATTACGTTAATGTACAAATGTCTGGTAATTTTCTTTTATAAACGCCGATTACGCGCGCACTGACCAGCTTTTGTAAATGTGTCTCTCATAACCCACATCTACTTCTCACCTACCCTAAATCGAGCGGGAGTACGTGTTTCGCATAGAATATAATGTTTCAATAGATAAATATTGCAAGTAAAATGAGTCTGATTCATTTGATGCGTACAATAACATCAATTCGATCACATAATCAATCTTAAATAATTCCGTCATTTGATATTATGGAATTATTCGTAAATTGACATCACAGATAATATTCGTGTCGTCGAGGATTGATATATTGGAAACAGACAGTTAAAACCCGAGTGTTTATAAGGAACTTCCTGATAATATTTTGCGTGTGGTACAGTAAAACAAAAACTGTCTGGTAAATAAAACGAGAAAAATAAAACAATGAACTACCGGTAAAACATAAACAATAATTTGTTGGTATTCCGCATGTCTCACATCAACACCCAGGTTAACTAAACAATGTTCATGTGTAAATATTTTCGATCTGATAACAGACTCGGATATCCACAGAAACGCTTTTGAAATTGACAAAATATTCTCATGTTTCTGTCAAAATGATTGGAGAAAAATCAGCATTTCATAAATAAACATATATCGCAAATGTTCAATTGGTGCTTACCTGATCTTCCAAACAACATAGATTCCATTTACCATTTCTGGAAAGTTTTTCACACTTGAAAATTTGTCGTTTAGTCCAGTTATCACTCATTTCGACATACCAATCACAAAGCATTCTGAGCTTCCATCACATTCAATATTCCTGTTATTTTTTCTCAAAACCCACATCACTATTTATACTGTCGTCTGTGTATATTATTGTAATATATTCAATCTCTCCTTAGAAAGAGGCAATACAGACATATTACAGGTGGGGAACATTCCCATTCTTGGTACGACCGAATCTGACATCGAATGAGTTAATTTAATTAAAATGTCCATATCTCATATAAAAAAAATCGGCGGTTTCTTGAGCACTGACTTCACCCATCGCCGCTTTTTAAAAGGCATAGCAGGAAATGGCACCCTTTTGATAATCTCTAAACAATGGCTTGATTAGCCCATTGTCTCATTTTTGTCCATCCGTTATTAATTTCCGGGTGCCTGCGCAACATGCAGTTACAGTGATAACTGAACAGGTCTTTACAGGCATTACATGATTTGTACACAACATAGACTCCACGTCCTACGCACATACATGCATGATGCATTGGACCTCGGAGAGACAATTTCACACAGAGTTTACGGATATGGGACATCGGTTACAGAGTACAGTTTCTAATCACGGGATAAGGACGATTGCATCCCGGACATCTGCCCCTCAAAGATTGCCCAAGATTTTTTTTAGTTCAGATTAGATACTTTATTCGCACAAAACATTTACATTACAACATGCAGTGAGAAAAAGTGGAGAATTTGTTTTGTACAGGGGCAGTATGGCCATGATTGGTCGTCTTCCTACTGCCCTTTTTTAAATTACCGTTATAGTTGTATTGATGGACATAACTTTCAAAACAATACATTTTAATTTTAGTTTCTTTTTTGAATTTGCCAGGACTATTTCAGTTGCATTGGTAAAAAATCATTTTCAAAAATTTAAATTTAAATTTAAAAAACAAAATTTTTCAATACCACACTAAAATCACCCAAAGCGAACGGTATCTACACTATTTGTCTAATTGTACTTAATTTAGCTGACCTCTCTGCCTTCAATGGTGTCTGCATGGGGTTATATCATAATGCTATAAAGAAGCAATGTGTTTTAAAAATGCTTCATAATCAGCTGACCAACTTATCACTGACCACCGTGTTTTAAAAGTTGAAACTTGAATTGACCCATACGTTAATTAATTTCAATAAAGTATATAAAAATAAATATTATCGTAAAACTTATGGGAGGGCACTTGACATGAGGTCGAATATACATGCACGCCGGTTATGGTCATCAATAACAGAGTAAATACCATAATCCCACCCACATCATGCAGGTTAACAAAACTGACAATAGATAAGTTTCCGTGGACATAATTGCCATGCTTGTAACGACCGATTATCATTTTGAATATTTTATTCGTTTAATATATATAAAACATAATCACATATTTCTGTAAACAAAATATTGCAGTAAAATCAAATTTTAAATAGGGACCGTTTGAGCTGAAGCCCTCTGCGCTGGTTACGGATATCGATTATAAATGTATGAAATAATTAGCAAAACGAAGCCATCCATCCATCGAAATAGTTTCCATGTAACGAATTATATCAGGTCAGAATATATTATTCTTTTAACACATATTAAATATTCATAAGTTCGTGTAAATATATTGGAGTAAAATAAGTTGAAAGTTTCTGATCCGACACAACGTTCGAAGGTTTGTTTAAAACTAAACGGACATTGATACCAGACAAATTCTAAATTGAAACTAAATTAACATTTATCAAAGGTCCCGTCAAGATATTTTCGATCTAACAACAGGAAGATGTAAATCTATAAGATTCAATAAATATATATAGTGATTATAGTCATATGTACCTGTCAAAATATTTTAGTTATTTAGTATTAAGTTAGCACCCTTCTTGAAATAATGCACGTGTATCGGTACCATTCCGACTCCCATATATAAGTTATTTTTATGAATAATCGCGGTGCGGTGGTATCTTTACTTTTTCTGGGTTAATTTTCACAATCGACGGGTTGAATTTCAATGAAATTTCCGTTAAATAAAATGGTGCTGCTCATTTGCCAATTTGAGCAGCAATTTCAAGAAAATAATTTGGACTATGGAGGTGATAATTAATTACGTAACGCACACACCACGAGCTCCTCCTCCAATATAAATATATATTTCATTGTACGCGCGGGTGGTTTCGATGCCACATACCCAATGCACAGGCGGGGAACATTCCCCTTCTTGGTAAGGCCGAATCTGACATCGAATGAGTTAATTTAATTCAAATGTCCATATCTCATATAAAAAAAATCGGCGGTTTCTTGAGCACTGACTTCACCCATCGCCGCTTTTTAAAAGGCATAGCAGGAAATGGCACCCTTTTGATAATCTCTAAACAATGGCTTGATTAGCCCATTGTCTCATTTTTGTCCGTCCGTTATTAATTTCCGGGTGCCTGCGGAATATATAATTACAGTGATAACTGAACAGGGCTACATGCATTGCATGATTTGTACACAACATAGACTCCACGTCCTACGCCCATACATGCATGATGCATTGCACATCGGAGAGACAATTTCACACGGAGTTTGCAGATATGGGATATCGGTTACAGAGTACAGTTTCTAATCGCGGGATACGGACGATTGCACGACAGTGATAACAAGTGGAGAATTTGTTTTGTACAGGGGCAGTATGGCCAGGATTGGTCGTCTTCCTACTGATCTTGTTTTAATTACCGTTATAGTTGTATTGATATATATAACTTTCAAAAAAATTAATTTTAATTTTAGTTTCTTTATTGAATTTACAAGGACTATTTCATTTGCATTGGTGAAAAATCATTTTCAAAATTTTTAATTTAAATTAAAAAAACTAAATTTTGCAATACCACACTAAGCCCCAACACGAACCTTATCTACACTATTTGTCTAAGTGTACTTAATTTAGCTGACCTCTTTGTTTTCGATGGTGTCCGCATGGTGTTATATCATAATGCTATAAAGAAGCCAATGTGTTTTCAAAACACTGGTGTTTCATAATCAGCTGACCAACTAATCACTGGCCACTGTGTTTTAAAAGTTGAAACTTGAATTGACCCATACGTTAATTAATTTCAATAAAGTATATAAAAATAAATATTATCGTAAAACTTATGGGAGGGCACTTGACATGAGGTCGAATATACATACACGCAGGTTATGGTCATCAATAGCAGTAAATACCCTAACCCCACCACATCATGTTGGTTAACAAAACTGACAATAAATAAGTTTCCGTGGACATAATTGCCATGCTTGTAACGACCGATTATCAGTTTGAATATTATATTCGTTTAATATACATGTATATAAAACATAATCACATATTTCTGTAAACAAAATATTGCAGTAAAATCAAATTTAGAATAGGGACATTTTGAGCTGAAGCCCTCTGCGCTGGTTACGGATATCGATTATAAATGTATGAAAGAATTAGCAAAACCAAGCCATCCATCCATCAAAATAGTTTCCACGTAACGAATTATATCAGGTCAGAATATATTATTCTTTTAACACATATTAAATATTCATATGTTCGTGTAAATATATTGGAGTAAAATAAGTTGAAAGGTTCTCATCCGACACAACGTTCGAATGTTCGTTTAAAACTAAACGGACATTGATACCAGACAAATTCTAAATTGAAACTAAATTGAACATTTATCAAGATATTTATCAAGATATTTTCGATCTAACAACAGGAAGATGTAAATCTATAAGATTCAATAAATATATATAGTCATATGTTATTGTCAAAATATTTTAGTTATTTAGTATTAAGTTAGCACCCTTCTTGAAATAATGCACGTGTATCGGTACCATTCCTACTCCCATATATAAGTTATTTTTATGAGTAATCGCGGTATATTGGTATCTTTACTTTCTCTGGGCCAATTTTTACAATCGACGGGTTGAATTTCGATGAAATTTCCGTTAAATAAAATGATGCTGCTCATTTGCCAATTTGAGCAGCAATTTCGAGAATATATTTTGGACTAGGGAGGTGATAATTAATTACGTAACGCACACCGCGAGCTCCGCCACCGCGGCGTGCTAAGCTCCGGCCGCCAGCGATGGCTCCGTGTTCAGCCATGTTCCTCCGTGTTCATGTCGCGGTCACCCGTGTTATGGCCGTGGTCATAGCGTGGATGTTCCGTGTTCAAACGTGATCAAGGTTTGTTTAAAACTAAACGGACATTGATACCAGAAACATTCTAAATTGAAACTAAATTGAACATTTATCAAAGGTCCCATAAAGTTATTTTCGATCAGGAAGATGTAAATCTATAAAATTCAATAAATATTTATAGTCATATGTTCCTGTCAAAATATTCGAGTTATTTAGTATTGAGTTAGCACTCTGCTTGAAATAATGCAAGTGTATCGGTACAATTCCGCCTCCCATATATAAGTTATTTTTATGAGTAATCGCGGTATATTGCAGATTGGTATCTTTACTTTTTCTGGGCCAATTTTCACAATCGACGGGTTGAATTTCGATGAAATTTCCGATAAATAAAATGGTGCCGCTCGAGAATATATTTTGAACTAGGGAGGTGATAATTAATTACGTAACGGACATCGCGAGCTCCGCCACAGCGGCGTGTCAAGCTCCGGCCGCCAGCGATGTTTCCGTGTTCAGCCATGTTCCTCCGTGTTCATGTCGCGGTCACCTGTGTTATGGCCGTGTTCACCCGTGGTCATAGCGTGGATGTTCCGTGTTCAGACGTGATCATTTGGCCGTGGTCACCCGTTGATCGTACCGTGGTCATAGCGTGGATGTTCCGTGTTCAAACGTGATCAGAGCGTGTTCAAAATCTGAACACGATTGAACACGTTTAACCAGACCGTGTTCTTGGCGAGTTCAGATTTTGAACACGGAAAAACCACGGAAGAATCGCGCGTGGTCTTCCGTGGACATGTAAAAAACCACGGGCCTTATACTGTATGTCCCAAATTAGCACCATGACACTTATCAGCTCATTTTCTTTCACAGATCTATGAAGTTTCCACTCCTTATCTAAAACTATCACAATTGCCAGGATGGAGGCTGGCATGGATCTGGAGCCACAACAAATTATTCCCAACATCACAAATGGAAATGCTCAATCATGGACAGGTGTCGTCGATTATGTGAAGAAAAGACAAAGAACAGTTGGCTTCTCTCAGACTCCACCATCCTCCTTCTGTTTTAGACAAGTGCCTGAAGAAAATGGATGCAAACTGCGACTTTATTTTCTTGGAATTCCCCCACGCTGTCGCGAAAGTACACTCATGTATGTTGATGTTGAAACAAAAAATTCAGCTGACGATATTTTAGAATGGAAACAGTTGAGTTCTCAGCAAGACATTTCCTGTAGTTTATCTAAAGACGAGCAGTTAGCTCGTGAAAGGAAGCGGATTTCGGTTTTTGGTATCACGGCTTATGATTATGCTGATAATGGACACTTTATTTTCTCCATTGGTGAGAAGCTTTACTACTACTGTGATAAATTGGTAAGTTTTATACTTCAATTTTAAACACAATTTATTATGTATTCAACATAACAATCTGAACATTTATTAATGGTCCAAGATATTGGAAGACTGCATAACTCATGCTTGTTCACATCAGCTGGAATTTTAAGGCCACCTGTTCATTAATAATTACCTTAAAATCTCCAAGATGAGATAAATGATTTAGAGTTAACTCCCTTACAATAGCAGTCCCATAATAACAAGAGTACAAGTTCTATGTTGTAAATAATGTTCAAGCTACCATACTAGATAATCCAACATCTTCCCACATATGCTCATTTCACAGAAGTTCAAAAATTTAATTGAGTATATTCATACAAACGGTACACCTTATATGACATTCCTAGCTGACAACTTGAAATACATATGGAGGGTCAGATTGTTGATAACTTCCATGGAACAATCACTTGTTGCATGTGCCCAAGCTCATTTAGATTAATGTACAAAATGTAGGGCAAGACCCAAAAAACCATTGTTTCCGCTAACAATCTGAAAATATTAGGGTCGCTAGGCAGATAAGACTTTTTTATGTGTACCCATACCATTTATGGTACACATAATTCTGACTTCAGGATCAAACATCCGTTGTTTGTCTGCCATCCTTCTGTCAGTCCGTCCATCTGTCCATAGACACATGCTATCCGGTGCGATGACTCAAGTACAATGTATTTTAATCAGTTCATGTTCATATTGTATGTGCAGTATTATGATGAGACACCCCTCAGCTATTCAGTATTTTGTATAGATCGGTTGATTGGTTTAGAAATTATTAACACTTTCAATCCACCCACAGAAGTGCTATCCGACATTTTTAGCACTCTAAATTATTTTTTCTTATAGTCGTAAACAAGAACGTATTACATTAAGTTCCTAAAAAGAGATCATTTTCTATTTTATAATACAACAATAGATAAAGTACGTCACTGCTCCTAACTGGTAAGTGGCCAAATGTTTTGAACAATGGATGTTTTTTAGGCATGCCAGCTGAGTGTACAAAAGAAAAGAAACTGCCATTGAAATTTACAGACTAGGGGGTTTGAAATAGGGTCGGTCACGTTAGCGGAAACAAAGGTGATTTAGGCCTTATATTTTTCCATACCCCTACATATATATAAATATCATTTTACAATTGTTGTATTGGGCCATTAATGTAGCTTGACAGACTTCATTTTATTCTTGTTTAAAGTTGCCAATTTTTATTGTAATTTGGTTTTGAGGTTGTTTTTTTTGTTTTTATATTATGGGCTGTTTTGTTTCTCATTTGGAAGAGCTTTGTGGACATATTTTCACCAGTTAATTAGGTTAAATTAGATGAAACTGGAGGAATGTGATCAATAATTTAAGATATGTCTATCTTTGATGTCCACTGAGTGTCAGTCTGAATGATACTAAACTTCATTATCTTGATTGTTAATTTCTCCTTGCAGAGTGAGGAAGACACCACCCCTTATGATGTTGTCAGCACAGGACGGGCTGTTGCCAATGGTGAATTTTGTCCAGTGAATCCCAACCTGGTGGCTTTTGTTAGTAATGGTGATATATGGGTCATAAACTTGAGCTCCAGTAAACAGCTTAGATTAACATTCACAGACACAGGTAAACATCGCTGCTGGTGTTAGGTGATGATTTGAATTTGAGCCCCACCCCCCTTTATTGGCTATAGCTATACATTAGTGTTGGAACTGCTAAGGGCAACATAAAATTTATTTGTTTCTGATTGTTAAAAATTGCCTATCTGCAAGCATGCTACTATAGAAATACACCAGCACATACTGCAAATTTTCGGAAGATACCAATGTTTATATGCAGCAAAATTGAACCAAATCATGAATATTACTAATGTACTAAAAATTGTTTCGCCATTGCACCTCAGTTATATGGTTACCATTATGCTAATGACTTTGACTAAGTAAGTGTGTTCTAGGTTACAATTTTGGGACCCCAGATGGCTTTGTTGCACACCTACTCATTATTCTGATTATAAAGGACTTTTCATTCTGCCATATAGATTGGTAGAAATGGAACAAGTAAACCCTCTATTTTGCCTATAAATAATCCATGCAAAAATTGCTTTAAAAAAGTTCCCTACCTGCCTGTCTGGATTTTTTTCTGACCAACAAATTGGAAACAATTTTTTTTTTAATTGGCCTAATTATATTATGTTTTATTATATTATTTATTATTTACTAGGAAGCTCTGACATATGAAATAAATAATAAAATGACTATTAATCAATTATTGGGGAATGCTATGAAATGTAGTTTCTCTTCGTATGTACTAATATTTAAAACCAACCTGATCAATTCCTCTAGCACATGTACTGTTCTGCCCAGTCAGGAGTAAACTGAACATACCCACATACATGTATAAGAATAGTCAGTATCAGTTTGAATCTGAGTGTATCTTTACAAAGACTGTGTAGTGCCCTAAGTAATTGACCCAGTAACTGGTGTTATTATGTATTTATAACTGATATCAAACCGTAAGTGCACTGCAATGAACAGTTATGTGACTGATGTGGCACCGTGATTAAATGCAGTAAAGGAACCTTGGTTATATTCCTTGACTGCCAATGCACTGTAACTACCTGCTGACTTTCATTTCTGTGACATATATAAATTTCTGGGGCCGCAATTGTACTGGATGATACTGATTCATACCAGTTGATGATTACATGCGTTTTAACCACACAATCCTATGGTTATCTTGCAGTTTATAACCGTGTATAAACCGTGTTTAAAGTTTACTGAAATGTGGTCTAACTGGGGTGCCACCCTGGTTAAATGAGTCATTTACTTAGGGCAGTACATTAGGTACTCGTTTGGAGGTTGGGGTTACTGTGCAAATAGCAGGAATTTTGAAATCAGCCTGCTCCAAAGTTCAAACACTTTAACTTTAAAGAGAATCCTCATAGAACCCACTTCAGGACAACATCTTTATGCTATATTATTTGCTGCAAAAGTCATAAAAGTTGATTCAGGGATTGGTTTTCCGAGAAATCTGCCCATCAAAACGGCTGAGTAATTTTCCAATTTGCATTTTGGTATGTGAATCAAGAAGGATATTTTACTCCCAGGGAGTGTCATTACAAATTGCTGCACTCATGATCTTATTACAATTTGAATGAGATGTTTCATACTTGGTGAAAAAAGGATAAAAAATAATCCTATTATTTGTCTTAGAGCAGCACACTTATTGCAGTTATCAAGATATTGCAATAATATTTATTGGATATATTTAATTTGGCAAATTGAAGAATCAGCCATAAATTTTCTAGTTGTTCAACTTCAGGTAATATGTTTGAAAACAGCCTCATTTGTAAAAGTTTGTATTGACATCCCTACAAATTGATTAATAGTCCTTATGGTGTTTATCTACCATCTTATATTACAGTATTTGAACAATCAATAAATTAATAATAGGACATTCATATGCATACTTTTTTTAATTGAATGGGAGAATACTTTTAGGGATAGTAGGACAAATCATTACAAATTCAGACAATTTTTGTTGAGTATGTCAAAACATTTTACCTATAGTTTGGCGAGGTCTTTTCGCGAGCGGGCGGGCATTTACAGATGGTGTTAGGGCCATAACTTGAACAGATATCAATTGATTTTGTCGACAATCGGTACATGAAACTTTTAAAAAAATATCTTGGTCAAGTTAAAAAACCGGCCTGATCCACTTATTGGCGTGCCACATTACGGCCCTTAAATATTTAAATTTTATGACACTTTCATTTCATTATTGCCCTATCAATGTGAAAAATTATTGGAATATATATATGTATAAACTTCATTTATTCACCAGGTTCCGATATTGCTCTCATGGCTGGTGTTCCATCATTTGTGGTGCAAGAAGAATTTGATAGGTACACAGGATACTGGTGGCAGAGCTGTGAGTTTCATTTCAATGACAAAAAATGCCAGTATTTGAACTAGGATGTAAATTTGAGCATTCCTCTGTACATTTGGGTATGATCACATGATGCATTTACATCACTTCGACCACAAAACTAAATTTAGAAATTAAACGTCCAAACTGGAACAAAATATAAGTATATATACCTATTGTTACTATCAATACTTCTTTGATAATTGTTTTGGTAATTTGACTACTGAATTACGATTACTGAATTAATATTCTTTTAGACCGCAGGTTCACAACAACTCTTTAATATTCTTCTAGACCGCAGGTTCACAACAACTCTTTTCACCAATACCACAGTTTGGGACCAGTTTTATGGAGGACGAGAGTGGTAATCTTGGGATATTTAGGGCCAATTTGAAATGTTCGAAATCTTCGTGTTTTAAGTTGCGTCGAAGCTTGGTGACAATTTGAATCGAAGTGATTACCCAAAGCTTTGCAGGTGTCTATGTCTTTGTACTATTCATCCTGTTATGGTGTATATTTAGTATCGCATATTTTATTAGCATAACTAAAGATACCCTGTCCGATTTAACACCCCTAAATTATTATTTATTGTGATTCAGGGGTGAAAATTTATAAATTGAGTAGAGAAACCAACCCTTCAAAGCTCACAGCTATTGGATTTCAATTTTTAAAATCTATTTATTTTTAGCCAGCACTTTTCATAAAAAATGTGAACAAACATCTTGTTTCATGTGTGGTCGGCATGGCTTTATAACTTGTCTATATTCATGCATAAACAATGATTATTGAAACAGGAATAAGTTTACTTATTTATTACATTCCTATGTGTGATTTACCTTTATTCCTCGAGTGATTATAAACAATAATTTCACTGGTGAATTATGTCACTTTAACGAGCATGTTATGTATTCATATGAATATGCACTATTAAAATTTATGCATCATGGGTATAATAGCAGTATTATTTGGATTTCTGGTAAATCAGTTGTTTATAGTGGAATATAATCAACAGAATAATCACTTGATTGAACTGGTGACGGGAAATAATTCAATCGAGGCAGGGACTATTTTGTAAAACACTCGAGTGCAATGTGCTCTCGTGTTTTTGCAATGCCCATGCCTCTCATGAATTACATTCACGTCACCAGTTCATTCAATTGATTACTCTCTATGTATCCGCATGCCAACTATAACAAAATACTCTAAATTTTCTTTTTAACTATAGAAATGACCTCTGTCCATCCGGTCATACATTATGGGTACCTTCATTGTGTAATCAACTCCTCTCATAGTTTTGATTGTAGAGATTTGAAACTTTTGGATATTGTTTCCCATATATTGCTAATGTGCAACATGTATATGGACGACAGAAACAAATTTATGTTTCACAGTGTTATTTCCCTTTCTTGACTTTTTACCATTCTACTTTTCATTTTTTGAATGATATTTATCAAAGTTTGATTTTCTTGTTCCGAAATAGCCAACCTCTTTAGAAAAGCATCTTTATTTGCCATGTGGTCGATGAAAATTGTCATTGTCTTTTATTTCGAGAATATTTTCCTATCACCAGAGCCACCACTAAAGGTGACCTTATATAAACTTCCAAACTCTCGTCAGTATATATTTCTAGTGGAATTTTTGCTATTTTTCTAGGCTGACAACAATTGAAGGTGCAGAAAATAAATCAGATTTCAAAAATCGAAATCTGATAGCTCTGAGCTTTGAACGGTGGGTTCCTTGACTCAATTAAAATATTTTGCTGTTCCAATATAATGGCAGAACTGTTCTGTGTCAATATTCGAACCCATGTTCAGATTGAAACACTTCCCAACTCGTGAATGGGCTTCCTTTTTAAGGGTAGATGAGGTTGGCACGGGTTCGAACCCTGACATGGGCGAAAATAGGTTTTCAAGCTTGATCTGAGTTGAGAGACATTCCGATCGATTCATTGTCATTTCGATAAGAAATGAGAATTTGTTCACGCTCTCTGATTTAACCATTTACCCAACAAAACGGCCAAATAAAGCTTCAACAGCCTAAAATATCTTTGGTCTGTCTCAATAACACCATACAAATATGGATATCATTGGAACCGGTCCATTGACCACATTGTGATGGTTACAGTTATGCCCTGTGCCAATGCATTCTCTTATATATGCGAGTCGACCATAGGTCGCCTCGCATATATAAGAGAATGCATTGGCCTAAAAAAAATCTTTTTTTAACACTTTTTACCATATTTTCTTACATTCTTTAACAATTTTATAATTTTTTCTTACATTTTTTAACAATTTTTCTAATATTTTTCTACATTCTTTGACAATTTTATAATTTTTAATATGTGTTAAGCCAATGCATTCTCTTATATATGCGAGGCGACCTATGGTCGACTCGCATATATAAGAGAATGCATTGGCACAGGGCCGTTCTGTTGGGTAAAGGGTTAACACATATGAAGCAATGAACACTTATACTGAGTCTGTGCCTCCATAACTCTGATATAAATATACATCTATGTTCATGTATAAACAAAGTGTTTTCTGGATTTTTACAGCTACAGCATCTTTGCGGTCAAACGTGTATAGAATTTTATATGAGGAAGTAGATGAGTCTGATGTAGAACTGATCACAGTATCAGTCCATGAGAATGGGACTGCTGATGAGGCGAGATACCCCAGAGCTGGTATGTCAACAAAAATCTTAAATATTAGAGACCGTTATTCTTCCCACTATTTATATGATATCCTTGGATTCGAGTTGAAATAAAAGTATTTATTTTAAATAGAAAGTATGGCAAGAGCCAATGAAAGCGATTTTCTAAATTGGTTTAGAATTGTAAATTTTCATGATAATCCTTTGTATATAGCCCTTGTTGTTAGGGATCTGCGAAACGTGGATTTTGCATCGAATCAAATCTCGATATTGAATGTCCTTTCTGATATCGACATCGAATCGAATCTCGAATCGAATCAGCTAGTGATTGACATTGTTTACCAGTGTTTATTTTGTTGCCTCATGACAAAAAAACTGCAAAATTCAATAGATACTATATAACAATGTTAATCTCCTTAAACATCCATTGGAACTTGTGTTTTCTCTAGGAAAATCACGACATAGGCAAGTCACTCTCAGTCTCATGGAGGGTTTGGGGCATGTTGTATTGAATTTCTATCTAGCTGTGTCATGGCGAAAGTGACAATAAGACACTTACAGTCAGTTCAATCATTGTATCACAAACTCCATGGAATGGAAGTCACTTGTCAACATTATTTAATAAAGATAATAAAGATTTGACACACTTGGGCATATATAATTGTTTCAGCCGATACCAATGGTAGTTATCTGTTAAACTTTTCACCCCACAATATATCAAACACCTACATCACATATTCACAGTAATTATCTTCACAGAAAACGGACATAGATTACAAGTGTTAAAAGTTATCAAGATTCAACGGATCAAAACTTGTGCAGCGTGCTCGATTTCCCCGGGAAACAGAAACTGAAAATAGAAAATTTCTAGGAATTCTGCTGGCTTTGTCGCAGACAACTTGTCGCACATAATTACGTCCATTTAAGAACGTAATAGATAGATTTTTCTAAGATTTCTGTTCATTCCAATCTGTTTTGTCTTGCATAACGGCGGCTGACATTGAATGTTATTTATATAATCTGAATTGGATATCTGAAGTTCTAAACATAAGGTAATCAGTTGAGGTCTGAATCTAGCGATCACACACAGTGTAGACAATTTATATAGTGTCGATACATATCACAAATATGAGGCAATTGATCACCATCACAGGTTGCGATCGAAACACATAATTTACATAATGCAACTCTAATCTGAACGGCATACATTCAAAATTACCTACGTTGGCTAACTTGGCAACCGTGTGCTTCAATTTTTGTAATTTCAGGTCATTTAGCATGTGTTGTCTAGTCGGAAATAACGAGACACCACCAAAGTAACACCGATTCGAAAATATCCGAATCAGCGGATCGATTCGATGTCGATCTCGAATCGGGTTCCCGATATCGACATCGAATCGAATCTCGAATATTCGCAGGTCCCTACTGTTAGACACCCAACATTAATTTTATATTATCTGTAGACTTCCTGCAACACAACACTAATAGCGAAGCGTGCATTGGTGCTTATACCTTAGGCGCAGATGAATTATGACATCATATAATTTTTCTATATTTGTTATAGCAATGAGCCAAATTCTGGTGGTGTGTACAATTTTTTGTGAAATTTACATGTGACTTCCAGTTAGCAATTGTCTGTCGAGATGAATATAGAATTGGCTACTTCACATCTTCCAAAAAATTCTTATGTGATTTAGGCCTAGGTCTATTAGTATAATTTAGACCAATTTCGTTGCTTAGCTTAATGACATCAAGTGAAGATGTCATGGCATGGTTCATGACATCATTTATATCATTTGGCTTTGCATGCCCGAGTCCAGACAAGAGGTTGCACCTGTCATTCATGTCACTTCCACGTTCTCAGACTTGGCCTTTTCCGCTTCGTGAAAACATTTCTTCGGCCAAGTGGAAATGGCCGAGTCGTTGAGAATGGTCATCACCACTGCATGATGTTAATTCTTAGCATGATGTCACCGATAAAATTAAGCAAATTTGAGGCAGGAATAACAATGATGACTATCCATGCGACATGCATATGTGGTTGCTGGGATTCAAGATTGTAGGGCTATATAGTATAAAATACCTTCTGATTGGTCGAAAGCTGCTAACATTTCAATTCACCAGCATCGCCCTCTGAAGTATGGACAAATTTTGAATGGAGCATGATGCCATTGACAACACGTGTCAAATATGTCATAGTGCAGCCAGGAGTCGCGTAATCAAGTTGAAACGGAAATTGTTTATTATTGATATGGTTAACTGGAAATTGTTCGGGCACTCTTCTGAGTAACCCCATGAAACGTACCCACATATTTGATCACCAAGAAAGGGTATCTCTTCATAGCATATAATGCAAATTATAAGTACCATTCATGCAATTTCTTTTATTTTTTTTTATGTGGGTTGATTAGGAAGATAAACGTACACATATAATCAACTCAAAAGATTATGTTCTCCTAAATCACCTATCTGGAATGCTCTAAATAATCGAGTCCTTAACCACAGCATAATTGTGGGTATTTTTTCAGGATTTAGTCGGAAATATCTGAATCCTGAAAAATTACCCATAATTCTGCTGTGGTTAAGGAGTTGATTATTTAGGGCAATACTGTATCTGGATTTTTTTTTTAATATGAGCTTCTGTTATTTCAGGTAAGGCAAATGCCATCAGTGCTCTGAAGATTGTTGAGTTTGAGCTTAAACAAGACGGACAGGTTAGTGTGTTTGTTGAAACTTACAGGCTTCTGCTTTTGATCAAGCCTTGAAATAGGGTGTCTGTCATTTGCAGCGGGCTAGCGTCACCAAATTTACCCTCTGGGGACCTCATTCTGCTTACACCTCCGCAGAATGAGGTTCCCAGAGGGTGAATTTGGGGATGCTAGCCTGCTATCCAGGGTAGCATCACTAAATTCACCCTCTGGGGACCTCATTCTGCAAATGACAGACACCCTATTTCAAGGCTTGCTTTTAATAAACAAGTCAGGGTATATCACCTTGTCATCGGTTGTTGTTTATGGGTGCTAGTGCATCTAAAATTTCTTCAAACATCTTAAAAACTCTGGACATATTTAACATTTTGGCTAACCTTTCTGGTATTGCTTTCACCATCAAAATGAAAATGACTGCCGTTTCGATAACATACTTGATCACAAAGCAACATATGTATAATCACCAATAATATCAAGTATATAGTGGAGTCGAGTTAAAGGACACTCAGGCTGCCTTTTCTTGACCATTATTCATAACTAGCATCAGAGATTGGTGCATCAGAACCATTCTACATCAAGTATGATGTTCCAGGTTTCTGAATGATAGTAGCCTTGCAGCAGAGTAAGTTTTAGGGCTTTCGTGAGGCCAAAATAAAAAAGACTTGTGTTTCTGGTGACCCACCCGCCCCTATTCTGGCACCCCGACCATATTCATTTTATTGATTTTGCATAATTAGCACGCGTCTGATTTTATTTTTGGTGTAAACCGATTCATATCCGTGTAAAACGGACACATTGCACGTCCTGTTAAAACGGAAATTATTCCACACTTCAATTAGGTCACAGCCGAATCAAACTTCTTTTTTCATGTTTTATTCATTAAAACAATAAATTATTCTGATAATATATAGTTAGTTTTATTATTTTATAGTACATTAAAAACAAGGAGAAGCAGTCTGGGGGGGGGGGGGGAGTACTCATATTTATTTTGAGCAAAGTTGAAAATAAAATGAAAAGAAACCCGCCCGCCCCTATCACCAGAAACACAGGATTATTTTGTTTTGGCCTGATGTTCCTGCTCTATTTTTTCACTGAAAAATTGTGATTATGTCAACTGTTCAGCACACGACTACATTAGCATCATTGTTTTCTTAAATTGAATGAAGTAAAATACTAATTTGGATTTATTTCTGTCTTTCAGGCCTGCCTGTATACATTGAGCAAAAAATATTTCTATGAATTTCTGTTTTCCAGTTTTCAGGAAAAGTAACTGAGAAGTGTCTGGCTGAACCATTATCTGTGATATTTCCATGGGCGGAGTATATTGTCCGCGCTGGATGGGTGCCAAATAAGGATATGTGAGTTAAATTGTAACTATTCATGAAGGGGGTGTGTTGGGTTACATTTTTGTCCCCCGAAAATCTTTTATTTGGGGACTATTAAAATAGCCAGTGTCTGTCCGTGCGGAAAGTTTCTGAATGAGAACTTTATTTTGGGCTATTGGATCGAAACCAAATTTGGTATATGAGTTTTAGCAGCTCAAAGCACAGGTCAAGTTCGAATATGGGTTCGGCCCGCCAAATTTTGCCGGAGTTATGGCCCCTTTTCAACCTATAACTTTGTCGTTTTGAGTTTTCAGATGATAACTTTAGTTTGTGTGATCGAATCTGAACCAAATTTGGTATGTCGGTTTATCACCTCCAAATACAGGTCAAGATCGTCTGCCCATTTTTGCCAGTTATGGTCCTTGTCAACTTAGAATTTGCCGATTATTTTGGTTTATTTTACTTTTAGTTATCTGATTGTTTTTAAATTCAACTGAATCTCTTGATATTTGGTACGTGGTTCAAATTTGATATTTCGTACGTGGTTCAAATTTCATAAGACAAAGGCCAAGTTTGAATTTGGTCACGGTCTGATGAATTTTGAGTTTAAATAAAAGCTATCCTTAATAAAAATCCACATTTTCAGGACACATGGTCTGCGACCTTTGATCTTCCAGGGAGTGTTCATTCTTTCTGTGAAATTTTTGTCTACCAAACAAAGCTTCTGGTTGTTTATTTACCCCATTCCTGGTCATAAATTGTAGTACTTTTGACAACATTCAATTTCCAGAATTTAAACACAAATTCTACAATTTATGTCCAGAAATGGCAAAAATCCCATCAGAATGTCGTTATTGATAACATTTGACCCACATCTATTTTTTGCTAACACAAGTCACCATTAATAATGCAGACTGGACCAGAGCACCCTAGGTGGTCCTGTACTCTGACTAGGCAGTCCAGTCTGGTCCGGTCCAGGTCATTCTGGTTCAGTACCCATGCCTGGACCAGTCCAAAGCAGTCCAGTCCACTTACATGTGAAAGTATTACCCTTTTAGCAAAGTGTCCATCGTTTACAGTGAAAATTAACTTTACTATATCAAAACAAGGTGCGCAAACAATGTTTGCAGCATTGCTTTCCGCAGTTACAAGGTGGCATTGCAATAACCCAGGGCAATATTTTGATATAAACTATTAGAGATGATTTACCATTGTTGCTCTGTATATTAGGCCATTAAAGATGCACATCGCTTTTCGAGACAACATTCTGGGGGTAAGAATGTTATTCTGTTTCCTGATAGGGTACATGGTGTCATGTTCCCAGCCTGGAATTATATTCAACCGAACTGCCCCAGCGACGAGGTTGCATCTAATTTACAGGCCGGGGACATGACAGCATGCACCCTGGCAGGAAACAGAATAACGTGTTTCACATATTTCCGACAATGGCTGACAATGGTGGGTCATTGACTCATTGGGTCTTAACCCTTTACCCAACAAAAGGGCCAGAAACACCCAAATAAAGCTTCAACAGCCTAAAATATCTTCGGTCTGTCTCAATAACACCATACAAATATGGATATCATTGGAACCGGTTCATTGACCACATTGTGATGGTTACAGTTATGCCCTGTGCCAATGCATTTTCTTATATAAGCGAGTCGACCATAGCTCGCCTCGCATATATAAGAGAATGCATTGGCACATGGCCGTTCTGTTCTGTTGGGTAAAGGGTTAAAGGGTTTATCAGACTATTAAATTAAATGTGATATTTTATAAATGTATGGTTATAAAAATAGAAACCAAAATAACAATGAATAGTCTAAGACTCTTATTGTCAATACCGAAGATGAAGGTAACTTACATGGGGAAATGAACTTGGCTTATATGTTTACATATCTGTTGTTAGGATTGGAGTAGAATATGTTTACACCAAGTGATTGGGCAGTGTGTGTGTACTTTAATTTCTTGTATACTTCCAGGGTCTATGCTCAGCTGATGGACCGACTTCAGAGTAGACTGACTCTGATTGTGATCCCGGTTGAAAGCTTTGTTGATGTCTCTTCCTTTCATGCCAACAGCATGGATCAGACTCCCGGTGCTATAAATTCTAAATTTCATGTTATACATGAAGAAAGTTCAGATATATGGATAAATGTAAGTCTCAACTTAAAGGTATTAAATCTGATTTGATGGTCCCCATATCATCAGATTCCAACAACAACATTTTTTGAAATGCTGCTTCAGTTATCAGAATCAATTAACTGCCCAAAAATAATGCTAACCACAGTCAACTATAGTATAAAATTGCCTTAAACCTGTTATTTATCAACATTTTGTTCCAAACAAATTTGCCGGTTTCTCAAATATCTGACACGAAAAAGCCACTTGATTTTAGAGTTAATCATCTTCTTCTGCAATTTGGTCCGATACCATCTTCTCGTCGACTGTTTACTGGGCCACTATATATTATCGGTGGTGAAAAATAATAGACTTCAAAAATCGATATCTGATCAGGGGTTGAAAACATGAGATTTTAGGGAGACTTCAGCCCAAAATAGGGAGAAGTGGAGAGACTTAAGAAAAACATTTGTTAATTTTCAAATATCGATTTATTTATAATATCAATAAAAAGATTAAATAACAAGATAAAACATGCATGGTTACCAAAAATAAAATATAGCACAATTAGAGTACCTGTATAGATAGATAACACAAACTTGTATTTCTGAAATTTATAAGTTTAATAAAATAAAAAAATGTTGACTTTTAATATCAGAAGAAATTAATTGTTATAAATTTGAAATGTTTGGAAATGGATTTTGGTCACTGCTGTAAAGTGGGTGTCCGTTAAAATAAACAATAAGGACTAATCAAGGAGTTGTAAAAGCTTGTAATATTAATGAATACCAACGTCGATGGTATGACCAGTGTTGATAATCCGATTAACAACTGATTAAAGCAATATATTTAGCAAGTTGGATAGCTGTGTTACAATAGTGATTAAAGGTACTCAATCCGATAAAACTCCTCTCAATTACTATTTCAATGGCTTCGGGTGTCAAAAATATTTGATTCGAGTCGAGGAAGTCACCCATCAAAGCTCAGATTTGTTAGATATCGATTTTAGAAATCTATTATTTTTCATTATCGGGAATACTTTCTGGCCCAGAACTCAGTCAAAATTGCGTTATTATTACCACTTGATTTTAGAGTTATCCTTCTTTGTCTGTTTGTATAGATTTTGGTGTACACATCCCGAGCAGATTTCGGCAGTTGAAGGCAATTATTAGTACTCATCTCGAGTAAATAACAAATTTCAAAAATCAATATCTAATAACTCTGAGCTTTGTTTGATGGGTTCCTCGACTCGAATCAAATATTTTTTACCCCCAAAGCCAAAGAAATAGTAATATAGGACCCTCTGATCGGATTGTTGTTGTTGGAATCTGTTGAGATGGGGACCCTCTGTTCGGATTGAGTACCCTTAATGTGTTCTTATCAAAGTCCAGTGGAGCTTATAATATACACGAACAGGTTATTTAATTGCCTGCATTGTAACCAGGTACATGCAATTAATTGACAACGGTTGACAGACACGTTAACTCTCACGATTTTGGCGTGAGACTCACAATTTCATGACCCTGTTTTTAATAGTAAGCAAGCACGTGCTATTGTTTACATAATAAATCTGCAACTACCAAATGTAAAAAAGTTGGATTGGGAAACGGAGTCAGATGCAAACTACTTTCATAAAATTAAAAAATCATGGATATTTTTAGAGTTTAAATGCATAGACATTGAAAAGACATCATGATTTGTTTATAGGCTTGCCGCGATTTTGGGAATAATCGAACAATCGTCAGTGGTGCTGATTAATCGATTTTCATTTTGAAAATCGACTTTTTTAGTTCAAATAACAATGCATATTATACAACAACACAAGAACGCTGGCATACAGCGTATTTGCAAAGAACTTAAGAGGCAATATTTTGCACCGTATTTACAGCACTAATCTAACCCAGAAACCCACCAACGCAAACATTTGTGACAATGTAACTTTCAGTTGCGGCGTCTTTTGAGGTCAGGCCGACAGAGTAATCTAGTTCCGTCTTGGTTTCACGTCACGGCGGTTTTTCTTTTAATGTGCCGACGCATGTGTATACTCCGCGGCATGCGTGATAGCAGATGTTCAGCGGTCATGTGCTATTCCGCTTTTGAGAGATTCCCGACTTTGAATTAAGGCACGATCCCGAACTTCAAATTCAATTAATGCACGATCCCAAATTCGCGAACAGTCTCACGAAGCACGTGGCCCGACGAGAGTTGGGAGTATTTTTCCGATTTTTTTCGTTCAATTTGTTTAATCAAAATGATTTCTGAATCTGCTTAGTGCTTACATAAAGTTCATAAACTACGAGTAATTATTTTGTTTTTATTGTTTAATAGAGGCATTTGAATTTATATGGGAGCAAATTCTCAGAACTAATGCCCTTCATTTCCGACGTGCGGGAGTTACGGTATACTTACCATCTTACACTTACCAGACGCACCTCTTAATAGTCTCTTTTTTTGGCATCTATTTACTACAAATTAAATCTCTATTTGAGATTTAATTTCATGGGTAGAAAAATCAATTAATCGTCAATAATAGCCATCGATTTTGAAAATCCAAAATCGCGGCAAACCTATTTGTTTACATAGGCTACTGTATGCGCGGTGGTGACCATGCATGGCTATACAACTTGCGGTTACTAAATGACCCGGAGGAACAAAGTAACGACTAACTTCTTCTTCAGACGTGCGAGTAGCTCATCATAAACTTCATTGCAAAGCGTAATTTGCTGTTTCCAAAAGCACTCAATGTGATTAGAATATGTGGATACAGTACACAATGTACACTGTATAATTAAAACTGCCTTGTTAGAACAGTTTTAAGACTATATATTTTTTGCAAAACAAGTCAAATTTCCATCGGTAAAATTACTGTAAATCCCAAGCTAGTTTGGTAAAATTTTGAAGGCGACTTCGTTTTCGCCTTGCGGACATCCGAGGGCGAAGTCGCCGGCGAGAAGGCGATAACTTCGCCCCAGTCGCCTCCTAGCTTGGGGCCTGTATCTGATCACTCTGAGATTTGATGGATGGGTTCCTCGAATAAAATATTTTTTACCCCCAAAGCCAAGGAAATAGTAATTTGCAAGCATTAATTCGGATTATGCATCTTTACCTATGTTGTTTCACCCTCTTTTTTTCTTCCATTCAGCTCTAAAATTATGCAAATGTACATATATTCGTGGTGGTCCACTTTTCGACACACAAAATTAAAAACCCCACGCACATTTCCATTATGTCATTGGCGGTTTGGGTGTTCATTTTATATTGTTTATGTGTAGATGAATTAGGCGTTGAATTCCGTAAATAAACCCTATTCTCACTGATTGTTTTGAGAAACAAGGTCATTCACCTACAGTAGCTTATAGGATTTATATGGTCTAGAAACCACCAAACGCATTCGAAAAGCCCTCCAGATTGTGATTAAAATAATCAAGTCCCATTCCATTCACATAATAAATAAGCTGAAAAACTAATAAATAATACAACCACCGGTTTTCGGAGATCTCCGTGACTAGACTATGAATGACGTCAAAATAGTCAAGCAAATTAAAAATGCAAATATCGGAGCCGGAGTTTATTGATGCTGACTAAGAATAAGTAATAATACGTAATTTGCATATTATATCGGTTTGTGGGTGATAATTTCATAGACTTGTCATTGATTGATTCATCACTGAGAGCTTTCAGATGAATGGCAACAAGCCATATTTCCGACTATATCCTGAAAAGTTACCCATAATTCTGCTGTGGTTAAGGAGTCAATTATTTAGGGCATTACTGTATACGGGTGCCATATGATTTGTTCAATCAGTGCCTTTTTTCACAGGTACATAATGTGCTGCATTTCACGCATGTGACTGACTCTGAAGTGAACTTCGTTTGGTGCAGTGAGAAATCAGGCTACTGTCATCTCTACCACATAACCTCTAAACTAAATCATATAACGTCCAAACAAAATGGACAGAATCACGATCGGAACTCCAATCACGAAGGTATCTAATTCTCACCAATTTAAATTTATATTTAAATTTGTTATTTATCTTGAAGTTGGCCAGGTATTATGATGATATGAAGGTGAAAAAAATGTTTCAACCGAGCAGTTGGTCATGCAAGGTAGGTGCTGGCATGAAATATTTTTGTGCCAAATGAAAATAATGTTTGCTAAATTATGTTAGAAATTGTTTAATAAATTCGGACTGAAATTAATGTTGTTTCTGGTAATACGAAAGATATCTTATTATTATATGATCATTAATTTTCTCCCACGAACCCTATAGTAATTGATTGGTGTGGCCGGGTTTGATAAATCACGATATTAACCCAGCGCGGGGTTAATAACAAAATATGTGTTACGTCACGCATAAGAGGTGGCAGCCCAATCACGTTATGCATAGCTTTGCAACCAGCCAATCAAAATTGCTTATACATAAAACTCATTTCTAGTTGATTTTCGGAAGAGAGTTTCAGTAAATCTGCTGTTTGTTGAACATATTTGTCTGTTCAACTCCTACAGTAGTACTCTAATTGGCTACAAGCTAAAGAATGCCGCTAGTTCATATAATAAAACACTTGTTGCATGGTTTCGAGGTTGACATGAGGATTTATCAACCTTTGGAAGTTAATATTCAGCTCGGCCTGTGGCCTCGGTGAATATTAACTTCTTCGGGTTAGTAAATCCTCATGTCAACCTCGAAACCATGCAACAAATGTATAATGTTTCAGACTATCATTCGTGTAGCTGTTCACTAGCCTGGGTTCAATCACACTGATAAGTACACCAACACAAATGTATTTTCAGCTGTCTAGATTGAACCTCATTGAAGTTCATTGAAGAAAACAGATTTTTCCATTTAAATCTAATGATGGGCCACAAATAGATTTGTCGAAAATCACATGACTGAGCAAGCGTTCGGAATACACTGTCATGACAGTGATCTGGACATTTTTTGAAGCAGTATGACTGTTAATAGGATAATTTTTTTTATTTCCAACAGAATTATCACATTTCACCATTAATTTGTCACTTTGATTTATTTATTTTCGTAGCGTCTGCATTGTCAAGGATGCTTTGGGCAAATGATAACATGATGTGAGGTGACTGTTACACTATTAAAAGGTGCAGAGTTCTCACTTACAAGAGTATCCAAGTGCCTTGGCCAATCAGATGCATGCATTTAAGAGAAAATATTTGTTAGGTGGCTGCAATTTAATGACTTGGTTTACGAACATGAGTGGAAAAATTCTCTAGATGGAGGAGGGGAAAAAAAACAAAAAAACTTGGGCATATTATTCAACGACTTTCCCCGCATGATCACTGGTGAACTAAACATCATTAATTCATTTAGATATAATTTATTAACTTCTCATAAAATGTAAACAATAACACGGAACCTGATATTCATTATTTCCAGTTTCTGTGGCTGAATTTGAGTGCATCCTATTGGTGAATATTATACAAGCGGATTTAATATATCATTAATTAATTCAGATTCAGAGATACTTACTCCCTGTGAATACCAATACTGGGTGTATATAGTCTGCATATTAAATATTAAACAAAATGTCACATTGAGGGTGTAAATTGTAAGTTTCTGTTGATAATTGTGTCAAACATTAAGTTACGATAATTGTGTCAAACATTAAGTTACTCAGATAGCCAGATGAAATCAGGGAAGGTGAACAACAAAATGAAATAAGAATACCCTACAGAATTGGTGGAATTTCTAACAAAGATATTTTGTAATCAAAGGCACAGCTTTGTTCACATTATTTAATGTGCATTTTGTCCGTAGGGCTATTAACTTTTTCGACTTCAATGACAATGTATTTTGCTTGGAACGTGGAGACAACGTTTAAGGGAAGTCAGTAGCCGAGAGCTAGCGTACTGGTCTCTCGTGCTAGCGGACCGGGGATCGCAAGTTCGCAACCTGATCAGGGTATTCTGACAAAAATCAGAACTCGGTCAGATACCAAGTTTGTCAGGCTGAAAAGTCTCATTCGAAATCACTGAATAAAGATCCGAATGCAAAATGCCAACTTCCCCCTATTACAACACTTGTCCAGGTATGTTGTCGTGGGTGAAGTATGCTGTCCGATCTGGCGCGGACATTAATGGCTGACCCGTGTACACGCCTAGATTGAAACAAGTTGATCACGAAAATGCAAGAAAAATCATAGGTCATATGTTTACTTTTTAGCTCAACTTTACTTTGTAAAGTTTGAGCTATTGCCATGGCTTTGTCGTCCGTCGTCCGTGTGTACGTGTGTACGTGTGTGCGTGTGTACGTAAGGCGTCAACAATAGAGGCTACAGGTCGTACCTTTGATCGGATCATTATGAAATTTGTCATAGCTGTTGACATCAACATTTGTACCGGAATGATTCATTTTGGGGTCATTCGGAAAAAAAACATGGCCGCCAGCGGCCATCTTAGATTTCAAAATTCAATCCATTAGCACTGGCTACAGGCCGTACTGTTCGTCTGATCGTCATGAAATTTGTCATGGATGTTAATATTGACATGTAGATGGGAACGAGTAATTTTGGGGTCATTCGGCCAAAAAACATGGCCGCCAGCAGCCATCTTCGATTTTACTCTTTGCATGACTAAATCCTTTAGCACGGGCTACAGGTCGTACCTTTAGTCAGATCATCATAAAATTTGTCATGGATGTTAACAATGACATGTAGATGGGAATGAGTAATTTTTTGGTTATTCGGGCAAAAAACATGGCCGCCAGCAGCCATCTTGGATTTTACTCTTTGTATGACTAAATCCTTTAGCACGGGCTACAGGTCATACCTTTAGTCTGATAATCATCAAATTTGTCATGGCTGTTGAAATTGGAATGTAGATGGGAACGAGTCATTTTGGGGTCATTCGGACAAAAAACATGGCCGCCAGTGGCCATCTTTGTTTTCAAAATTCAATCCATTAGCACGGGCCACAGGTCGCACTGTTCGTCTGATCATCATGAAATTTGTCATGGATGTTAATATTGACATGTAGATGGGAACGAGTTATTTTGGGGTCATTCGGCCCAAAAACATGGCCGCCAGCAGCCATCTTGGATTTTACTCTTTGTATGACTAAATTCTTTAGCACGGGCTACAGGTCGTACCTTTAGTCTGATCATCATAAAATTTGTCAATAATGTTAATAATCACATGTAGATGGGAACGAGTCATTTTGGGGTCATTCGGCCAAAAAACATGGCCGCCAGCAGCCATCTTGGATTTTACTCTTTGTATGACTAAATCCTTTAGCATGGGCTACAGGTCGTACCTTTAGTCTGATCATCATAAAATTTGTCATGGCTGTTGATATTGGAATGTAGATGGGAACGAGTCATTTTGGGGTCATTCGGACAAAAAACATGGCCGCCAGCGGCCATCTTGGATTTCAAAATTTAATCCATTAGCACGGGCCACAGGTCGTACTGTTTGTCTGATCATCATGAAATTTGTCATGGATGATAATATTGACATGTAGATGGGAACGAGTAATTTTGGGGTCATTCGGCCAAAAAACATGGTCGCCAGCAGCCATCTTGGATTTTACTCTTTGTATGACTAAATCCTTTAGCACAGGCTACAGGTCGTACATTTAGTCTGATCATCATAAAATTTGTCATGGCTGTTGAAATTGGAATGTAGATGGGAACGAGTCATTTTGGGGTCATTCGGACAAAAAACATGTTCGCCAGCAGCCATCTTGCATTTAAAAATTTAATCCATTAGCACGGGCCACAGTTAGTACTGTTCGTCTGATCATCATGAAATTTGTCATGGATGTTAATATTGACATGTAGATGGGAACGAGTACTTTTGGGGTCATTTGGCCGAAAAACATGGCCACCAGTAGCCATCTTGGATTTCACTCTTTGTATGACTAAATCCTTTAGCACGGGCTACAGGTTGTATCTTTAGTCTGATCATCATAAAATTTGTCATGAATGTTAATAATGACATGTAGATGGGAACGAGTCATTTTGGGGTCATTCGGCCAAAAAACATGGCCGCCAGCAGCCATCTTGGATTTTACTCTTTGTATGACTAAATCCTTTAGCACGGGCTACAGGTCGTACCTTTAGTCTGATCATCATAAAATTTTTCATGGCTGTTGAAATTGGAATGTAAATGGGAACGAGTCATTTTGGGGTCATTCGGACAAAAAACATGGCCGCTAGCAGCCATCTTGGATTTCAAAATTTAATCCATTAGCACGGGCCACAGGTCGTACTGTTCGTCTGATCATCATGAAATTTGTCATGGATGTTAATATTGACATGTAGATGGGAACGAGTAATTTTGGGTGTCATTTGGCTAAAAACATGGCCGCCAGCAGCCATCTTGGATTTTACTCTTTGTATGACTAAATTCTTTAGCACGGGCTACAGGTCGTACCTTTAGTCAGATCATCATAAAATTTGTCATGGATGTTAACAATGACATGTAGATGGGAATGAGTAATTTTTTGGTTATTCGGGCAAAAAACATGGCCGCCAGCAGCCATCTTGGATTTTACTCTTTGTATGACTAAATCCTTTAGCACGGGCTACAGGTCATACCTTTAGTCTGATAATCATGAAATTTGTCATGGCTGTTGAAATTGGAATGTAGATGGGAACGAGTCATCTTGGGGTCATTCGGACAAAAAACATGGCCGCCAGTGGCCATCTTTGTTTTCAAAATTCAATCCATTAGCACGGGCCACAGGTCGCACTGTTCGTCTGATCATCATGAAATTTGTCATGGATGTTAATATTGACATGTAGATGGGAACGAGTTATTTTGGGGTCATTCGGCCCAAAAACATGGCCGCCAGCAGCCATCTTGGATTTTACTCTTTGTATGACTAAATTCTTTAGCACGGGCTACAGGTCGTACCTCTAGTCTGATCATCATAAAATTTGTCAATAATGTTAATAATCACATGTAGATGGGAACGAGTCATTTTGGGGTCATTCGGCCAAAAAACATGGCCGCCAGCAGCCATCTTGGATTTTACTCTTTGTATGACTAAATCCTTTAGCACGGGCTACAGGTCGTACCTTTAGTCTGATCATCATAAAATTTGTCATGGATGTTAATATTGACATGTAGATGGGAACGAGTAATTTTGGGTGTCATTTGGCCAAAAACATGGCCGCCAGCAGCCATCTTGGATTTTACTCTTTGTATGACTAAATTCTTTAGCACGGGCTACAGGTCGTACCTTTAGTCTGATCATCATAAAATTTGTCATGGTTCTTAACAATGACATGTAGATGGGAACGAGTAATTTTGGGGTCTATCGGCCAAAAAACATGGTCGCCAGCAGCCATCTTGGATTTTACTCTTTGTATGACTAAATCCTTTAGCACGGGCTACAGGTTGTACCTTTAGTCTGATCATCATAAAATTTGTCATGAATGTTAATAATGACATGTAGATGGGAACGAGTCATTTTGGGGTCATTTGTCCAAAAAACATGGCCGCCAGCAGCCAACTTGGATTTTACTCTTTGTATGACTAAATCCTTTACCACGGGCTACAGGTCGTACCTTTAGTCTGATTTCGGGGTCATTCGGACAAAAAACATGGCCGCCAGTGGCCATCTTGGATTTCAAAATTTAATCCATTAGCACGGGCCACAGGTCGTACCTTTAGTCTGATCGTCATAAAATTTGTCATTGATGTTAACGATGACATGTAGTTGGGAACGACTCATTTTGGGGTCATTCGGCTGAAAACATGGCCGCCAGCAGCCATCTTGGATTTTACTTTTCTCTTCATGTCTATAAACTAGTATTAGACATTCAACTTTCCACATTCCTAATCGCTCCATTGACTGTAATATATTAAATTATTCCCTTTCCAAGTTGAGCTACAGTGTCATTGACACTTTCATTTAGTTAAATCCCCAAGTGTACGACAGCGCTATCCCACAGCCAAATTTGATCTGGAAAAACCCAGAACTACAGAAGCAAGTTAAATAAATATTGGGGTTATATTCCACTCACAAAACTCCATTCCCCTTTTAATTGACCAGATTAAATTATTTAGATATGATGTACAAATCAAATAAACACGATGTCATCCTTTAATAACGTATCACATGTATCAGGTGTCTTTCGATTAGCAGATCAAGCAGAAACGGATTCAGTTTCGATTTCAGTAATTCACTTCCATAGTTAATTATTGGTTGACGATTATTGCAATACGATAGGGGAACACTCTGCCGTTCGTACTCAGATATCACCAATGTTTGTACCTAGCTTGCCTTTCGGGAAAATGGCTAATTTGATTCTATTTGTCGTTATAAATATATTTATCACAACATGTATTATTCATTTTTCATAAAAATTAAATAAAACAAGCCGAATTTCTTAAGCATGAAATTGGCGACAAGTTGTTACCAGAGTACGTTATACTTGCGATAGTTACGTTACGCACACGGTGAACATTCCCCTATCATATTGCGTTAATTGCACTTCGCACCACACAAAAAACGTTGAACGTGCGCCGGAATGAGAATCCAATACCATAATACATCAATATCTAAAAGATAACTGTCGGGAATTACTAGAAATGCAATAGATCAGGAATTTCGCGAGTATCAAACGTGATTGTTAACTTTCCATCGCCAAAAAAATTGTTGTTTTTTTTTGCGATTTTCCGTAAAAAGTTGTCGGCGGGTTCGTAAACCAAGCAATTAAATTGCTGTCGCCTTAGCATATGAACCAAAAGAAATTTTCATCATGTTTTTTTTTATTTTGCAGTCGCTGACATTTCAAATGAAAGAGTTCTGACTACTGGTGATTGGGTTGTTCTAAACAAAGAGGTAATATATATCACTGGATGACTTATTTAACCCTTTCAGTGCCAAGTCCGATTTTTGTATCAACCCATATTTCCTTGATCATTTTTAAAATTTATTGATTATAATAATGTGATACATTGATGGAAAGAGCTCTAAGAGCTCTTTCCATCAATGTATCACATTATTATAATCAATAAATTAAAGGAATATGATCCTGAAAACAATTTAGTATTTTCTTTCAATATACCGATAATATATACATAAAATGTCCATTATGCGCATGTAATCTAATATTCGGCCGCTAATCGTTATTTTTATAACGATTAAAAATAATTCCGAAGTTAGCCGAAGATTTTGTGTTGTAGACGAGTCACGTGATCATCGGCCACATCACATGATTGTCACGTGTAAACAGAAGCATAGTCACATGATCGACCACGTGGTAACTCATTGACAACGCATAGATATTCAACGATACCATAAGTTTGCACGCGCAAAGCGATCATGAATTCCATCGCGGCTTTTGGCGTTTGTCGCATAATGGGAGAACACTGCGAATGCAAATACATCGTGTTATCACAATTAAACGTCTTTAGCGTGTTATTATTATATGTATCGCGATGTGTTGTTATTATAAAGCCATGCCGCATTTTACATAGGATCTGGACACTGGAATGTTTACGATATGATAATTGTCTATTAGTATTAACTGTGCAAGTCTTCGCATACATGATGTATATGCAATCTTTATATGAATATATAATATAATTTGACTATTCCGGTAACGAAAAAAAGAGAAACACGAGCACATGTTTATATAGATAACTGACCGTAAAACCAAAATAATATACGATAATTTATGTATACATCGTGGTAGAATATACTTATTAATATATCAAAGTCTTCATCTGTGATTTATTTTACAGTGAACGCTCTTTATTTAGTCATGGTAAAGGAAAATTGGGACTCGACTTAGAACAGTTGTCATCGTGATTATTTACTGTTTACACCAATACACGTAAATACATGCACACGAACTTGCGATATACATGCTTTATATATCCGTCAAAGTCGTAGCAATTTCCGGTTTATTAAACTCTTTTTATTCGCACCATATAAGGAATACTCTTAACATGAAACGCTCTTTATTGAGTCATAGTGAAGGAAAATGGGGACTCGAGTTGTCATCGTGAATACTTTACTAAATTATTCATCAATATACTCCCCACTTTAACTGCAATGGTATGTATTCGTAACCATGACTGACTCGTCAAATGAAACGCTCTTTATTTGGTATATGTATTGGCTTTTTAGCGATAGGTTCGATTGGATATACTCACGACTGGAAGCTCCGGCAAATTTATATTCTTTACGGGAGTTGACGTTTTTCTTGGGATGGCATTCTCGTCGGTGGTCCATTTGTTTAACGTGGGGGTTGCATTTCCTCTGAGTTGTCGTCGGTAGCCACTGTTCGGGCCAAGTGTATTCGCGTTGTGCTCAAAACACATTTTTTCGAAGTGGACGGAACAAATTCAGGACTATTTCGTTGGCAACTACTTCAATAGTTTCTGATTTTGAGTAACGGGTTTCCCACAGAAATCCCACCAAATGTCACGTAAACGAACGTCGTTTGGAAATGAATGCAGAATTATACCTAATTGAGAGTCACTATACCGGCCACAGCCGAAAACACTGCATTTATTTGGCATTGTCACGAATGAATTGTAAATACGGGACAATCGGGGCATATATATGGAAAATTAAAACAACATCGTGAACACGCACCCGAATAGAGTTCACATGTCGGCTCGTGTTTTTATAAGCTTTATTTCTGACACGAAAGTGTTATCTACCCCGCTCAATCGGCCTTCTATATTTCTTGTCAAAACAATAACTTTCCAAGCAGCACTTATGACAAATCACAAGTGAAGATAACTCACCGGGCGTTGAAAATTCACCACGTGTACACAATGTTATTGACATGCCATGCCCCGCAGTAATTCCATTACACTCACGCGCTCGATTCCGCATTTTCCATCGCCACTCATATGATGTCATATAGGTAGACACAATTAACTCCGACTCCGATTCCGTGTTTTTAATTAGTTTACTCATTTGACGTCATATGAGGATTTGCGACGGAGATAGCCGACAACCGGTGGGGGTATTTTTTCCGCCAAGGAGAAGCCCTCAACTGAACTATATGGATTACGTCTCCGGCCTTGTGTCAATCAGGAGGGTTAAAATTTTATTGCTGTGCCGACCCCACTCACACCCGTGTCCAGATTAGTCTCGCATGAATACACCCGCATTCTATCTATTGTCTAGTCAGTTTTTATTCCTCCTCGCCAGGACAGGATCGTTTCTATTTTCTCAAGGTTGTATCTTTCTGTGTTGCGAGTTTATCGACTCAATATTTTTTGTTGATATTACAAACTTGCAATTTATTGTACCCGATAGTTAATTAATATTTCTCACATCCGAAACGGGAACTTTTTTCGTTTCACTGTATCCGTAATTTGTTTCCGTGTTTTCTGTTTTCCTCAAGACGGCTTTATCTTCCAACAATTGGAATTAAGATGGCCATCTTGACAATGACTAAAGAAGCACATAGCTTACTTGTGGCAAAACCACATAGTGCATATTGTGCCACACATACGGAGTGATGACTATCATGACTTACAATTGAGGACGCAATGTAGTACGGTATGCGATATCTCCTAATTTCGTGCTACACGTGTTTCACTTTACATAAGTTTCTGTCGACTCGCTTCGGTTATTTCGTAAGTTCCGTTGCTTTGTATCCTAATGTATACTGCCAACTCATACATGGCACTGCTCTGTTAATTCGCAGAAAGTTGCACAGGACAGCCATATCCTCCTTTGTAATAATTTACATGAATAAATACGAAAGATGGTACTTGTTATCACTATCAGATGACAATTCACATTTCTTTCGACTGAGCGATCTGTAACATTGTTTTCACGATCAATACCTGCGAATCTATGCCCGCCAGTATGTATGAGCGCGTGGTCTTGTTAGACACATGGCAAATGTAATAACACATTACATCGACTTCAAGGTATTTAGAAAATTCTGCCTTGTCTATCACGATTAAATATCATATAACTCATTGTATCATCGGTACAATAGTTACTAACACTCCGTAACAGGGGGCTGGTATTCGTTATCACATATATAACCACACTTCAAATTGATGTGTTGTCTGACGATCTAAATATTGTGTTGCATTCTTTACATCAGGGCCTCATGTATGCTGTCAGAACTGACTACTAGTATGCTTACATATGGTGAACAGTTTTCATCCCAATACTGACATACTTTGCAGTTTCATCAGTGAATGATAACGGCAAACAGCGAAATAGAAAGAATACATATTGTCACGTGCTCCAGATTCACTGCCAATGGTCTTTCCAGTAGAGAACATCACTTGGCTCACTAACTTCTATTTCCACATATATCAAAACGATATTCTGCCAAATAGCTTTCACTCGTGTATGATGCGCAGTTACATGCAACACATTTATATTGCGCAGAATATCAGAAAGGACTGCATTTGTATTGTTACATGTCTAAAGCGAGCTTACATGCGCAGCGTTTATATTGCGCACATCTACTGCCAATATATTTCCGAAACCGGCCAAGACATGGCTCTTCGTCTATTGTCACATATCCACTGATTATGTGACAAAACGATTCGATACAATCATGACGAAAATGAAGGCATTCGTATCTTCACGTCCGCTGTAAGCGCACTTTCCTAACGGAAACCGCCTAGTTCTTGCCTATGTGCATTCGGAATCATCGTCCTCATATACGAGAAAAGACAGTATCTTACCTGTCATAGCAGGTAAGATCACGTGGCCAGGGGTATAACGTGATTTTATATTAACCTTACTTTATACTCAATAACCTAGATTGTATTGTGTTATGTATATTAACCTTGCTTTGTTATAACTAACAGCATGTCTTGCAGTCGAACATGATTCGAATTTGATGGCCACACACCGTGCAGGCTGCTCATTCACGGGTGTATTACTTGTTATAGTTGGGTAAGGGCATATTAGTCAATGATTACCTACTTTGAGCAACCGTACCAGTCTTTACCTCGGGCAGGACCAGTTCTGGCCCCCCAGGTCCTGCTACGGCAGTGTGAACCAATGGTAGGCGGGTGCTGCAAGTGGTTGATTCGGGAAACCAATCTTCACGGGCGATTGCTCCGGCACCTTTCTCTCAGGTGCCTAATGGTAGTGGCAATACGATTATTAAATTTCGAAAAAATTCACATCGATATACTATTATTCCACATAGAGTGAAATTTCCATCAGTATTTTGATTTCGGCCTGGATTCCTGCCACGAAGATCTGTTTATAGGCCACCACAATTATTGGGCACCTGGGAGTAGCCTTTGGCGGCTGTTCTGGGTGGGGAAGACTCGTTGTCACGTGACGCTCTTGCTCTCATAGACATAGCGCACCAGCCAAATGGCCTTCTGACTCTTCCCCATGGTGCAGTGGCCCACATCATTACAAGATGGGGTCCAGTCGATCCCCTGGAATCGTAATACCTTCGGGATACATCCGGGCCTGCTCCTCCACCGTCATGTGATCATAGTGGTATGTCATCGACATTTATTCCAGTTTGGTCAGGACCACCTGCATTTGGGGGATTCCATGGAAGGGGCTTCCTCTGATCAAATGGCTCATCAAAACTTATTCCCTCTGGCCTTGGGGGCGCAGCTTGCTGATGCCCCAGAATTTGAGGGGGTGACCTTGGACAGGACATAGCTACTTATCCCAAATGCAAGAGCATTTGTCTTGCGTCGAACCATTTCAGAGTAGGCCTCTTCCACAGTCTGGTATCCCAACCTGATGCAGCCAATTCTGTTGGCTGGCGTCGATCTTGACATGCTTCTCTGCATCGCGTGGCGTCGGCAGGTTTGACGACGATGAGCAAGAATCGCGGGTCGACAGTGGGTCACCAGGCACACTGTCGGACGAGGATTCTGATGTTCCGCTGGTAAGTGATTTTGTACAGGATGAGGATACAGGTTGATATCTTATATTGCTTCATTTAATTCAACAATTTGCGATAAGTACAAGTATTTATCTCAGTCAGGAAAGATCCAGCACTGTAGCCTTTGGAGGATGTTCTGGGTGGGGAAGTGAAGAGTTGTTGCGTGCCTCCAAGAGCTGCTCCAGCCTTCTGCCTCTTCCCCACGGTGCAGTGGCCCACATCTCCACAGATGGGGTCCAGCCACTCCCCTGGAATCGTACACCTTCGGGATACCTCTAGGCCACTCCTCCACCGGTAGGCTGAATGTTCTGGGTGGGGAAGACTTGTTGTTGCGTGCCTCCAAGTGCTGCACCAACCAACCTTCTAACTCTTCCCCATGGTGCAGTGGCCCACATCTCCACAAGATGGGGTCCAATCCCCTGGAATCGTAATACCTTAGGGATACCTCCAGGCCACTCCTTCACCGGTAGGAAAGAAAGGCTGAATGTTCTGGGTGCGGAAGACTTGTTGCGTGCCTCCAAGAGCTGCACCAACCAGCCTTCTATCTCTTCCCCACGGTGCAGTGGCCCACATCTCCACACGATGGGGTCCAATCTCCTGGATTCGTAATACCTTCGGGATACCTCCAGGCCACTCATTCACCGGTCATTTTGCAATTTTGATCATTCTGCTACATTTGATCATTTCGAAATGTACCCGACACTCGTTATGTGCGCCATCATAGATCACTGATGCTTCTATGCTTGTTCATAAAGTCCTCAGTGGTGTTCTCTAATCCCATATATACTGGTATGCAATGATACCTTGGATCATGATGGCGTTCCCTGCTCTCTACATTATACGAGGCTGGAGTACAGATGTGTGGCATGATATAATGAAACCTCATACCTCGCTATGATATCTGCAGCATATCATTTTTATATCTGGTTTGTGTATCACAGGGAGCAATTTACTTTCGATATCTGATTAGCAAATAATCTCACATTGACATGATTAGATAGCATTTTTATAACATCATACATGTATAAAAAATTCCTCGCTATTACCGGTATCCACATTTCAGTGGCAAATCGCGATGCGATTCCAGTTAATTTGCTCCCTGGTGTATCATAAGCATTCTGATATCTTATGGCATACACAATGGCTGCATGTGACATCAGTTCATAATGTGAACTGTCGAGAGAGCGAAGAAGATAACAAAGAGAATAGGATGCAGCAAAGTTATACTTGCTCGGTTGTCTCGCTAGCATGAATTATATGGCACTACCTGGGATGTTTATTCCAAAAACAAGGGGGGGGGGGGGGGGGGGGGGCGGTACACATTTGAGCAATGTCGTAATCTGAATTGGGAGCTCTTTCACGTAACATAATCATATCTGATTCATGACTAACTCACATTTACATGAATCCTGTTTCGGAAGAGTACATTCCCATCGAATTTGGATATTAATTAACTTTATTGCTCGTGCCTCCTCCTGGGCTTGCATTCTAATCCATATAGTTCAGTTGAGGGCTTCTCCTTGGCGGAAAAATATAATATTTATAAATAATATTACTTTTTCCTTAAGGGAAGCCCGAAACTGAACTATCATAGATCCCTCCCATGGTGGTGCCATTCCCAACCCCGCGACTCGCAAATCTCATGATTAAGTCGGAAATAAAAAACTGACTAGACAATAGATAGAATGCGGGTGTATTCATGCGAGACTAATCTGGACACGGGTGTGAGTGGGGTGGGCACAGCAATAAAATTTTAACCCTCCTGATTGACACAAGGCCGGAGACGTAATCCATATAGTTCAGTTTCGGGCTTCCCTTAAGGAAAAAGTAATATTATTTATAAATATTATATATTTATTTATTTCTAGGCTTATTTATTACGCGATTGTTATGGGACTTGGATCATTGTGATCACAATAGGGGTGGCTTTCCGATAGTGTTTTGTTGTTTCATCAGGATAGCAATCCTTTAAAAAAATGATCAAGGAAACATGGGTTGATACAAAAATCGGACTTGGCACTGAAAGGGTTCAAATAGATTCCATATGATAACATCTAGCCTAGAAGGTGACTGGTATTACATGAGAAATGATATGTTAGTTACCTCTTTGAACCCCAGCGGCCGGTATTGCTGCGTGAACCTCCATATACCCCAGCGGCCGCTGAACCGGCCATTATAACGACCGCCACGTGTTTATAGTTTATAGCTATGCGATTCAATAACAAATCGACGTCTAAACTCTAGTTATATATATCAAATATAAAAAGCCTGTTCAAATTATATGTATATGGTGAAGGGCCTCGATCGCATATCAAGTTGATTTCTTGGCGGATGCGCAGAGCAGCGAAATGCGAAATAAATGGTTTATAGCGTACTTATGCACGACATACCCACTAATATATGTTTAAATGGCCCCATAGACATCGGCGGTGGTCAGGGTGTGTATATGGAATGTCTACCCGCTATAGTATCGGGTAGGAATATATGCGCATGTGCAGAACATAGGTTGTAAATGACAAAAACATGCATTTTTAAGCGAAATGTGGTGTTGTATATAGGACATATAGCTGCATCATAATTGCAGTTTCTTGCTAATGCCGGGTAGTTGTCTGGTAACTGTTACTAAGGCAAGATTGGGTGGCAAAGTGTCCTTATATTTTAATGATCATAGAATGGTCCATGCATAACATACATATGTATGAACATTTTCAAACAGGTGCCACCATTGAACATATACAGCATTATGCGACTAGATATTGTATAAATTAAGGGAACACTACCACTTAATGGTTAGTGCAGTGGTGTCATCCGTTCATGTGTGGTACTTGATTAGCAACCGTTGCTACCTTAAATAATTAATTTCATTCGATCTCTCTTAAATTCTTGTCGGATATATATCTCAAATTTCACATTAGGGTATTATCGTCATCAAAAACACAATCACTTGCATTGAGTTATGACATACCATGCTATAATTGCCTTTTCCAGTCAATTCGGGGTAGTTGCCTAGCAACCGTTACCAAGACGCTGCCGCGTGGCAAAGTCTTCCGATTTTATAATGATCAGTGATCAATGGGGGGGGGGGGGGGGGGGGGGCTGTAAAGTTTCATATTAAACAAATTAAACATAACCAACATCATCCAACAAGACACTATAAAATTTAAAGGAAAATCCCACGAGGAGCCCAGGGTCAGGGTGTCGGTCGTGGTAGGGCGTCAGGGTTCAAAGGGTTAATGTATATAACTTTAGTCTATATATGTAAGAGTAGGATCTGTCTGTCCATCCATCTGTCTGTTTGTTCGCAGACCCAGACCCCTGGACCAATTTCAACCAAATTTGGTGTAGTGACTTGGGGTCCCCAGGTGGATGTTATAATGGCCTTAGTTTTTATAAAAACTGTTTTAAAAAATGGGACGTATTATGTTATTGGTCTGTCTATCCATTTGTCTGTCTGTGTCAACGGGTTGATGGATTACCAGTATTTATTGTGGTATTGTTTGCATAGCTAATCCTCTTCTGATGTGCCGTTCTAATGAAGCAACCCTTCTAAAATTGTATCATTCAGTTATTGTATGATAAACCACAATCGATTCTATTGCCTATTGAATAGAGAAACTAGAAAAATTAATAACAAATTGCTTTCCTATCTATCAAAAGTCATTCAAACAGCGATTGTCGAAATATAGACTCAGTGTTGCAGAAACTGATTCTATCGGTGATATCATTTGGCAAACAATATTTTCGTTTGGTTATTATAATATTGTGTGTAGAGGAGCAACCTAAGTTGTTATAATCCCAATTGTACATAAACGATACAATAAAATATGTTTAAACTACTATTTGGCAAAAGTAAATTTTTGTCCAGCACAGACCCTGCTCCTAGCAACCATTATTTGCCACCCACTACGACTGGCTGTGGAATCATCTTTAGCCTCTCAGATAATAAATTTTCCAAAAGTGATATTCGAACATGTATATTCACCAAGCCTTGAAATAGTGTGTCTGTCATTTGCAGTATGACGTCCCCAGAGGGTGAATTTAATGATGCTACCATGCACAGTGGGCTATCATCACTAAATTTACCATCTGGAAACCTCATTCTGCTTAGAACTCATCTTATGGGAAATATCTTAGTCTCAATTTAACATTGTTTTTAATTACTTTTTCCCTTTTGTTCAGTTTCTATATCCCATAATTTGCAGAATATAAAATGCATAATCGAGGTGACTAATGTATGAACATCACCAAGTTTTTTTTTTGGTCCTTTTTTTTTCTTCAAAAAAAACCATAAATATACATGTAACAATTGTTCTTTTTGTTTTGTTTTTGTAATAAATGTTTGTTTATGTTATAGCAGAAACCAAAATTCATTGGTATTGCTGAATAAAATCTTGAAACTTGAAACTTGAAGTTCAACTGGGGAACTTCAATCTGATCCAAGGTCTCCCATAGCATTTGAGGCCTCAGCAGAATGAGGTTCCCAGAGGGTGAATTTGATTATGATAGTCTGCCATGTTGGACAGCGTCACTAAAATCACCATTTGGATATTTCATTCTGCAAATGACAGACAATCTATTTGAAGGATTGATATCCACACTCATTACAGTCTTGCATGTATTGTTTTTAGGTTTGGGTCGACGATGAGTTGGAGATGGTCTATTTCCTTGGTCTCAAAGACAATCCATTGCAACATCATCTGTGAGTGACTACACCTTATGTCATTAGATCATATCATGAATCTCTATTCTGGCTACATCCATAGAGATCTTGAATACTCCAACAGTTCAATACCTGGGAACGTTTTAGCCCACCTGAGACGAAGTCTCCTGTGGAGCTATAGTCATCACTCCTCGTCTGTCGTCCGTCCATCCGTCCGTCCATCCGTCCGTCAACAATACTTTAAACATCTTCTTCTTCGGAACCATAAGCCCAAATGGGTTCATATTTCCGCTAAAGGAAGCCTTCACACTGAACTATATGGATATATGTCCTGTTTTGTAAGCCACAATAGGAAAGGGGTTAACTTTCTTGGTCGCCTACCGACGTCTATTTCCTTGCCAAGATTAGTCACGCATGAACGCTCCCCATATAACCGGCTGTACTCGATGTGATTCGTCAGCTTTATTCCTACTGTCGAGCCAACAAGATAAGTTCTAAGGGTTTATATGAATTTGGAGTTTCACCTACAACTCAACAAATTCAATTTATCAATACTTTCTGGTTGCCTCCTCGTTCGTTTTTATCATTATCGGTTTAGAATTCATGGACCAATTCGCTTCAAACATACAAATGTTCCATGTATTCGAAAAAGCCGATCACTTATTTGCGTCTCTAAATTCCAATTCGCCATGGAGCGACCATCGTTTCAATGACTTACAACGCACCTAGATTGTTGTAAAAAATACATCTATGGAATTCTTATAGACCCTATAAGGTATGATAGAATTGGTCAGACCGTTAATGCCACGTGGTTTGCTAACCGAAGTCTCCTAATTTCGTGTTTTATTATACTCGTGGCTCTTCAACTAGCGGAATTTTTTATTATGGCAAGTAACCATATCAAATGTGAGCTTGGTACATGAACAGACTGTACATACAATACAGCGTGCATTGTTCATAAAGGGCATGGTAGCAGTTTTGCACGTATTCATTGACTAGCAGGAGACTAAATGAATTTCAACTATGTATGAGTCCAGACCTTTCATACCATTGATAAGGCGAATAGACTTCACACATGAATGAAGCACATTTACATGGAAAGCATTTATATTGTCACGTGCCCCACGACCACTGCCAATAGCCTTTCCGAACAGAGTCCATCACATGGCTCTTCATACTTCTATTGCCCATATCAATTTGGTTATCTGGCACATAGAAAATAAAACAGGCAGGACGTTTGCGCTGTCCAGCTTAGCTTTCGAGGAAGCTCATTGACCAGCATTACAGACCTTTCCCCGCAGGCAGGGGACCACTTCGTATGAGTGGATCCCATCCCCATGGCACCAGACGTCCGATCATAAGGGCCTGAAACCATGCTGCCAACTCTGCACGCTTCGGTCTATGCTGTATTTGTCCTCTTTTCCTTAAACATGCCTTAAACAGGACCACTTAGGTAGGGGGAGTTCCTCTCTATCATATGGCTATTAAATTCAATAAGTAAAAATGCACCATTATAAGGGATGTGTGTCCTTTACTAGGAGGATGATAATTTAATTCGTTTCCTTCCTAGGGGAGCCATTTTTAGAGCGGGTCTTCCTTAGGCTTGCCACGATTATTCGATTAATCGACTAACCTTCGGCAGGTGTGGTAGTCGACGGTTATTTACTTTCGTCGACTAATCGCCCAAACTGGGGGGGCGGGTGTGCTGTGGGGTATGGTTGTGTATTTAAGCAGTACTATGCGCAAATACCATGCCTAGAAGTAAAAGTTAACAGTGTATGTAGCACAATTTACCACCCGACAGCCTGTAGCCTACTGTCGCCACTTCTGATGCGGCTTCCTTTGATAACGCAGCCAACGTTTGGCGGTCATCTTCAAAGGGTTCGGTGTGCCTTTGATGTCGTGTTACAGACTTGCCACTGTTAATATATTATGTTTAAATGTAAACCTATCTTCCTATGGATCTGTAATTAGCGATCAACATATCCAAAAATGGACGACGTGCATGGGACTCATCTATATATTTGTTTTTTTCAAATTTCATACTGTAAAACGTTCACTATTATTGATAATAATTGACAAAGTCACAAAATTCGCGGGACATGGAATGTTCAGTGTTACTAGACAGTTAATAACAAGTTGGTGTCATCACTTATTAGTGCTACATACATTACATTCTCCAACTTGGTAACGTATATAACCTCTCACCCCATTACCGCACTGCACGATGCGTTGCATGCACTTTGAATAACAGAACTAAAATAATGTGTCAGGTGACGCAATCGGTACACAATGGGATTTTCTGCAAACATAACTATAGTCCGTTTTCAATAAGTATGCGACAATTCCGCATGCTTTCATGTTTTGGCGCCGTGACCGCGATACATGTTCACGGGTAACATTGATTGACTGGACAGATTTTTTAAACAATTCTCGTCCGCGGCAATAGCGATGAGGAGGGCGTTTACCCGCTGCGTAAATTTGAGTTTAGGTGGCCGATGACGGGTGGGTGCCTCAGAATGACAAGCCTGCTGATTGACAGTTTATAACTGTGTTCAGACTGGGTGCAATATAGGCCACATATATAAACGATTAATCGACTAACCGTCGACTATAGCGGTCGATTAGTCGATTATGAAAACTCATAGTCGTGGCAACCCTAGTCTTCCTCTAGTTTGCTGCATGCTTCATACTAACCAACCTATCACACACATAGGTCGTTCTGCTGCATGTTTGGGGGAAAGTGACATGATGTTCTGTGCCGAGGCTCAGACCTGAATATTACATATGGTCACCATGATAATTTACCCGTGTTTATCATCTGACTGCATTGTACATAATTTGTACTGATTTCGGTTGTCAACTGTCTGAATATTTCACTCCGGTCGTTTAATTACGTACATTATATAGACATGATCTGCGCACCCTTCATTTCTTGAAATCCGATCGCAGTGGGTATTCCACTGGGAACATGGGCTGCTCTCGGGTGCCTAATGGTCATGAGGGCCTAATAATAGTGATGTGTGTGGATTTAGGCTGAACATAATAGTCGTGATAGCAAATTTTGCTCTATGTCTCCATTCCAAATAATAGTGATCGTTGGGAATTTTCTTCAAAATTAATACTCGTACCAACACTATTGTTTGGCACCTGAGAGTAGTGGTTTGCTTTCTCAGTGGCTGCTCTGGTCACCTGCGGTATTCGGCCATGAGCTCCAGGTGCTTATGGCTGTTAGTCATGTTCTCTGAGGGGCTATATCTATATATTTCGTGATACATTGGATCATGCCCGGGATCTGTGCTCTGGCTCCGACCATTGGATTGATGGGCGCAGCTTTGGTGGGGCCTTCTGACATGATCTCATGCTGACTTATATATCACCCTGATATATCTATTATATCATTTTATATATTTATATACGTGAAAGATTTGTATCACAGGATTTCTGCAATGATATCTTGTGATACATAGGTACCTCAGAGATATGTGATCACTGTTCTAAGAAGGAAGGCAGGACCAGTTCACGCTCCTCCGGTTACGTCTCAACGGTTAAACCAGCTAGTGGGGATGCGTCTGGTGGAGTAGACGGGGTACTTGGGACCTCCAGGACATTTGTCCCCCACCAAACGCCAGCGGTTCTGGGCGCTAAAGCTGCCAACTTGCGTGCGCATGAATCGACACCGGCCAAAGGGCCTTCGGCAGCTGCCCTTCGGCAGCTTAAGCGCAGGGCAGTGGCCCTACCTCTACGGTAGCAAGTCGAGACCCCCTGGCCGCTCTCTCATCTCAGACAAGGCCTTGCCTGCCACTCAACCGTCTTGGGGCTTGGAGAACAATGACCTCTCCCAACCCTCCAGCTTGGCCAGGATATTAGCTTGGGCATGACCACCTTGCAGCATGCGGTGGTGGGGGCTCCCTCTGATCCGATGGCTTGACTCTATTATCGTTGTACAACCCATTTGGCCTAATGGGTTCTCATTTTGATCCCTGTGCCACAAATTGGGCATCAGGTTATCTGCCTTTTGCTTTGGTGAACAGCAGTTAGTTAACTCTTAATGTTGGTTGTCTCGCCATCTTCGGAGTGGGCCTCCTCCTGTGCAGGTCGTTCTGTCACTAAGGCGGAGAGTGAGTTAGTCTCCTTGCATCCCATGGGCGGGTGGGACCTTAGAACTGACAGATGAAGAACGAAGAAGACGACAAAGAGAAGAACGAAGAGTATCTTCTTCAGTTATACTTGCTCGGTTCGCTCGCAACTATGAATTGGATGGCACCTCCTGGGATGTTTCTTCCAAAACAAGGGGGGAGGGTACACGTGTGAGCAATATAGCACTCTAACTATATGAGTTATTTCACGTAACTATACTCATAACAGATTCATTAAGAGTTCATATTTATGTACAATCTGTTTTAGAAGAGTACATTCCCTCTAAATTTGGCTATTAACTTTATTGCTCATGCCTCCTCCTGGGCTTGCATTCTAATCCATATAGTTCAGTGTGAAGGCTTCCTTTAGCGGAAAAATATTATTTTTAAAAGTATAATACATTTTTCCTTAAAGAAAGCCTGAACACTGAACTATCATAAGGCCCTCCCATGGTGGTGCCATTCCCAACCCCGCAACTCGCCAATCTCCTGATTCAGTCGGAAATAAAACTGACGAATCACATCGAGTACAGCCGGTTATATGGGGAGCGTTCATGCGTGACTAATCTTGGCAAGGCAATAAACGTCGGGAGGCGACCAAGAAAGTTAACCCCTTTCCTACTGTGGCTTACAAAACAGGACATATATCCATATAGTTCAGTGTTCAGGCTTTCTTTAACCCTTTGAACCCTGGCTCCCCACAACGATCGACACCCTGACCCTGGGCTCCCAGTGGTGTTTTTTTTATATTGTGGCCAGTGTTTAGATGTATGGTGTTGTTTATGTTCAAGTGGTGTCACATGTCTGAAACTTTAGAGGTATGTTCCCCATGGACCACTGATTATTTTACGATCTGGTTACATTGCCACATGGTCACTCCCTGGTAACGGTTGCTAGGCAACTACCCGATATTGAAAGTAAAATACAATTGTAGTTTTTACGGTCGTAATTCAGCCCAAGGAAATGGCGTTTTTGATGCAGTCAACACCCTATTGTGAAATTTGAGATATATCTGGCCAGAAGTGTGATCCTAACTTGTATTTAAGGGTAGCAACGGTTGCTAAGCAAATATCCCAAGTGCCACGAGTCTTAAACGATTTGACCACGTGTTTGTAATGCGCACGCGTAAGTAGATCGGACTAGATGGTATTGTGACCATGCAACCCATTTCCAATGAACTACTCTGGTGCAATGTCAAAACGTGCAGCTGTATAACGCAAATGTATGTACTATGGGGATCCTTGATGTGATTGTATCATTATGCAAAAACCCATACATTTATCATTTTATCCTATGCGCGAAACAAATCGACTCAAATAAGTAACTGCGTGCGCCTTCCTCACATATGACAGAACACTGATTATGTATACAATAATAATAATTTAAACCCAAAAGAGTGATCGAAATGGTGTCTTTCTACAATCCTGCGAACCGCGCAACAATGTAGATCGTTACCTGAATTGCTTCAAATAATATACGTTTTTTGAATTCTGCGCTGTTCGCATGCGCATATTTTTCTACCCCAACTAGTCAGCAAGAAACCCACACACATGCACCCATGGCGCTGCTGAAGTTCCTTGGGATCATTTACATATATATAAGTTGATATACCAATGGTTATAACATGTATACACATGCTACATAGGTTTATGACATCACTGGTTCAAAGTGTTAAGGAAAAATGTATTATACTTTTAAAAATAATATATTTGGTGTGGATGTTTCCTAGGTGACTCACATTCAGATTTGTTCAAATGAGGTCACTGTGTCAAATAGTTGCGAAAGCAGGGCCATAACTCTATTCCTCCATAGTAATTCTTAGAATGACTTCTTCTCAAGAATCATTGGGCCGATTTAGCTTATATTTGGTATGGAGGGTCCTTGGGTGACTGGGGTTCATATTTGTTCAAATGGGGTCACTGAGTCAAATAGGGGCAGAGGCAGGGACACAACTCTTAAAAAAACAAAACAAAACAAAACCAAAACAAAAATTTATTTGAAAAAAATAACACCATTATAACATCCACCAGGGTGACTCAACCAAATTTGGTTTAAATCAGTCTAAAATCAAGAACATGCAAAAAACTAGCAGATACTCAGAGCTCTATGAGATATGAGGAAGGTGTCTGCAATCACAGAATGTTTACTTAACACCATATAGAAGTCACATTGATTATAAAAAAATAAATGAAATGGCAGTGTTAACAAAATCTGATTGGAATGACAGCTCCTTTGATTAATACCCAAAATTATCTGCCTGTTAGAGAGTTTGTATAAATGACCCATGGCTTATGATAACAAACTCCCAAGGCAAGTGTGAATGATGAATCTGACAGTTAGGCCAGTAAAACTAAATACCTGTTTTCCCAGGCAATTACATATGGGAAACTGGATGAGAAAGAAGGAGGCATTTTTCTTAGCTTACCTGAGATGAAGAATTGAGACATATTTTGTGTGGATGGTCCCTAGGTGGCTGGGATTCAGTTCTGTTCAAATGGGGGTCACATGGTCAAAAAGTGGCATAGCTAGGGACCTAACTCTTTCCATCCATAGTAATTCTTAAAACATCTTCTCAAGAATCATCGGGGCTATTTAGCTTATAATTGGTATGGAAGGTCCTTGGGTGACAGGGATACAGATGTGTTAAAATGGGGTCACCTGGTCAAATAAGGGCGGAGCCAGGGACATAACTTGTCCATCCATTGTAATTCTTAAAATGTCTTCCTATCAAGAACCATCAGGCCTATTCAGCTTATATTTGGTTAGTCCAAGTCTTCTTGTACTAAAACCAGCTAAGATATTGGGACGGCGAAGCTGGCGTTTAGTCCAAGCCCGCTTGCATACCAATCCTACCACACGACTTACGCCCACGATCTGTGGCGGGAATCTGTGGTGTATTTTACTCGATTTACCTAGCAAATCAATACATGATGCTATATACATCGGAAAGGCTTACATCTTATGGTCACAATGGTGTATAATAATCTAACTTTAATGTTAAATTACACATAGAATATTCCGGTTGATTGCCATAAACATCGATTTGTTTCGATGTTTGTTTACGTTTTAACCGAAAGCCGAAGTGGTCCGAATAAGTTCGGCATAATCCGCTGTCTGTTCTGGGAATTCTACTTTCCGTTTCTATATATAGCGCGGGTTTTCCGAACAAAAATGTCGAAAACCGATCGCCCGAAAGTCCAGTTTTCTATGTGCTTTGAGAACAATTCCCGCACTAAAAACTTAATGACATAATGGAGGATCAGAACGGTAGTTTTGTTGACAATTTTCGCAAGCAACTTGTCAAAATTGGAGCAAATTAGAACTCTTGTGTCTGACTTTCCATCCGTGTGATTTTCATCCATGTGCATTTTGACTTTCGTGTTGATAAAATAATCGGAGAACCGAATCACACAGTTTCGAAATATAGTTCTTCCGTTTTAGTGGGACTTTTCAAACTTAAGGTTAAAAATTTATACAAATTTTGTTTGATTTTTTGTGTGCTTAACAAGAGCAGTATATTGCTCTGTTCGCTTAGTATATATCTTAATTTCGCCGAAGTCCACCAAATGTGGGAAATGTAGCACCATATTATTTATTCTAATACTCGTTGTGTTTACACTGTTTTAAACTTTGAGAGGGTTGTAATTCCCCGTAATTTATTGAATGTATTACATTTATATCTTCAATGTTTAATTAATCTATTTATTATTTTATTTATTGACACACATAATTACGATTACAATGGAGAATTCTTCGTAATTTGCGTTGTTGTCCAAAATCTACGGAATATTTTCAACGGAAAATGCCGAACACAGTTCGCGAGGTCAACCGAGTTCGCATTCTTTTAAAAAATTGTAAACATTGAGGTAAATGTCTCTTTTCGCATTAAATTACCGTTTTAAATTCACAACTGATGTGGGTTTCAGATAAAATAGCATGTCTTCTGCGGAAAATATCCGTTTATTGTCGCAATTGTGATATTTTATTTCATATAATTGTGGTTTTATTTGAGCGGGTCACTAACGCTTAAGCCGTGTCATAAGCGAGCATATAGGGCGGTCTTGGACTAAACGCCAGCATCGCCGTCCCAATATCTTAGCTGGTTTTAGTACAAGAAGACTTGGACTAATATTTGGTATGGGGAACAAGGATTCAGTTTGATCACTGGGTCAAATAGGGTCAGAACCACGGCCTAATTATTGACAGCACCTGTATGACGTCATAATTACTATTTTGGGGTTTACTCAAAATAGTTGACGCAATACTGCCAACAGGTCACATACCGATTTGATTTATTATTGTTTATCACAAACACATACTGATAAAATAAGTTAATGAAATAAAGCAGATTGTGTTGACCTTTCTAACAATGTTTTATTGTGGTATCTCTCTATTCTCTCAAATCATCCATGCAAGGTGTTTTTTTTTATTTTTTATTTTTATGGAACGTAAATAAAGTTGAAATGAAAATATAAAGTGATCTTCCAAACTTTCATAGAAAGTCTTGATTCATTTATTCCGCTGACTAATTAGAGACTGTATATGTACCGCAATGGATGATAGACAATAAAACTTCAAATAAATATTTCAACACATTTGACCAATAAACTTGGGGGTTTGGACAGCCTGTGGTGACAATATACCTGATAGTTATCATTGCCTGAGGTCTTTTGTTGAATACCCACACATACACCGTTTAGCTCCTATTCGATATTTGAAACATAACTAATTTCCGTGTTGCAGTTTCCTATTTTTTGGCCTTAGGAGATGAGTTTTCTATGTGATGACACGGTAACATATATTACCCTAAAACTACAGTAATGCCCTAATTAATCGACTGCTTAACCACAGCAGAATTATGGGTAACTTTTCAGGATTTAGTGGGAAATATGGCTTGTTGCCATTCAACGGAAAGCTCTCCCCGAGAGCTTTCCGATGAATGGCAACAAGTCATATTTCCGACTAAATCCTGAAAAGTTACCCATAATTTTGCTGTGGTTAAGCAGTCAATTAATTAGGGCATTACTGTACCATAAATGACCTCTATGTCGTTCCACCCGCCAACTGTAAAACAACAGAAATATTGTTCTACCCACCGAAGGGTTACTGGAGCATGTTGAATAAAATGAACATTTCTTCCTCTTTTTTTTTCAGGTATGTTGTTTCATATGCTCAACCATCAGATCCAGTAAGGTTGACGGACCTTGGTTTCTCTCACTCTATTTCCTTTAGCCCAGTGAGTATAATTCTTTCCAGACAATGTGCAACATGAATTCTGCCGATTTATATGAAATTATGTTGCACTTCTCCGGGTTATCTATTGTGTAATATCCTAATTTCTGTATGTTTTGAATGATTTCTTTATTAGTATGGAAGGCCAAATTTACAATTAATAGCTAATTACGCTTAAGTTTGCCTTACTGCCTTAAATATAATGGTATCATCTAAGGTAAATATTCTGGGTGGAGCCTAACATTTTTATACCCCCCGCAACGAAGTTAAGGGGGTATACTGGAGTCAGCTTGTCCGTCCATCTGCCGTCCGTCCGTCCGTCGTGCCGTGGACACAAATTTGACCGGAGATTTTTCTCAGTTGTTTTTGATCAATTTCCTTGAAACTTGGCACAGACATCAACCACCATGGGAACCTGTGCACCTGCGATTATGACGTCTGTCAGACCTTGTTTGGTGGAGTTATCCCCCTTTTTAGCTCAACTTTACTTTGTAAAGTTTGAGCTATTGCCATGGCTTTGTCGTCCGTCGTCCGTGTGTGCGTGTGTGCGTGTGCGCGTGTGTGCGTGTGTGCGTGTGTACGTAACGCGTCAACAATAGAGGCTACAGGTCGTACCTTTGATCGGATCATTATGAAATTTGTCATAGCTGTTGACATCAACATTTGTACCGGAATGATTCATTTTGGGGTCATACGGAAAAAAAACATGGCCGCCAGCGGCCATCTTAGATTTCAAAAATCAATCCATTAGCACGGGCTACAGGCCGTACTGTTCGTCTGATCGTCATGAAATTTGACATGGATGTTAATATTGACATGTAGATGGGAACGAGTCATTTTGGGGTCATTTGGCCAAAAAACATGGCCGCCAGCAGCCATCTTGGATTTTACTCTTTGCATGACTAAATCCTTTAGCACGGGCTACAGGTCGTACCTTTAGTCAGACCATCATAAAATTTGTCATGGATGTTAACAATGACATGTAGATGGGAACGAGTCATTTTGGGGTTATTCGGGCAAAAAACATGGCCGCCAGCAGCCATCTTGGATTTTACTCTTTGTATGACTAAATCCTTTAGCACGGGCTACAGGTCGTACCTTTAGTCTGATAATCATGAAATTTGTCATGGCTGTTGAAATTGGAATGTAGATGGGAACGAGTCATTTTGGGGTCATTCGGACAAAAAACATGGCCGCCAGTGGCCATCTTTGTTTTCAAAATTCAATCCATTAGCACGGGCCACAGGTCGCACTGTTCGTCTGATCATCATGAAATTTGTCATGGATGTTAATATTGACATGTAGATGGGAACGAGTCATTTTGGGGTCATTCGGCCCAAAAACATGGCCGCCAGCAGCCATCTTGGATTTTACTCTTTGTATGACTAAATCCTTTAGCACGGGCTACAGGTCGTACCTTTAGTCTGATCATCATAAAATTTGTCATGGATGTTAACAATGACATGTAGATTGGAACGAGTCATTTTGGGGTCATTCGGCCAAAAAACATGGCCGCCAGCATCGTCTTGGATTTTACTCTTTGCATGACTAAATCCTTTAGCACGGGCTACAGGTCCTACTTTTAGTCTGATCATCATAAAATTTGTCAAGAATGTTAATAATCACATGTAGATGGGAACGAGTCATTTTGGGGTCATTCGGCCAAAAAACATGGCCGTCAGCAGCCATCTTGGATTTTACTCTTTGTATGACTAAATCCTTTAGCACGGGCTACAGGTCGTACCTTTAGTCTGATCATCATAAAATTTGTCATGGCTGTTGATATTGGAATGTAGATGGGAACGAGTCATTTTGGGGTCATTCGGACAAAAAACATGGCCGCCAGTGGCCATCTTTGTTTTCAAAATTCAATCCATTAGCACGGGCCACAGGTCGCACTGTTCGTCTGATCATCATGAAATTTGTCATGGATGTTAATATTGACATGTAGATGGGAACGAGTCATTTTGGGGTCATTCGGCCCAAAAACATGGCCGCCAGCAGCCATCTTGGATTTTACTCTTTGTATGACTAAATCCTTTAGCACGGGCTACAGGTCGTACCTTTAGTCTGATCATCATAAAATTTGTCATGGATGTTAACAATGACATGTAGATTGGAACGAGTCATTTTGGGGTCATTCGGCCAAAAAACATGGCCGCCAGCATCGTCTTGGATTTTACTCTTTGCATGACTAAATCCTTTAGCACGGGCTACAGGTCCTACTTTTAGTCTGATCATCATAAAATTTGTCAAGAATGTTAATAATCACATGTAGATGGGAACGAGTCATTTTGGGGTCATTCGGCCAAAAAACATGGCCGTCAGCAGCCATCTTGGATTTTACTCTTTGTATGACTAAATCCTTTAGCACGGGCTACAGGTCGTACCTTTAGTCTGATCATCATAAAATTTGTCATGGCTGTTGATATTGGAATGTAGATGGGAACGAGTCATTTTGGGGTCATTCGGACAAAAAACATGGCCGCCAGTGGCCATCTTTGTTTTCAAAATTCAATCCATTAGCACGGGCCACAGGTCGCACTGTTCGTCTGATCATCATGAAATTTGTCATGGATGTTAATATTGACATGTAGATGGGAACGAGTCATTTTGGGGTCATTCGGCCCAAAAACATGGCCGCCAGCAGCCATCTTGGATTTTACTCTTTGTATGACTAAATCCTTTAGCACGGGCTACAGGTCGTACCTTTAGTCTGATCATCATAAAATTTGTCATGGATGGTAACAATGACATGTAGATTGGAACGAGTCATTTTGGGGTCATTCGGCCAAAAAACATGGCCGCCAGCATCGTCTTGGATTTTACTCTTTGCATGACTAAATCCTTTAGCACGGGCTACAGGTCCTACTTTTAGTCTGATCATCATAAAATTTGTCAAGAATGTTAATAATCACATGTAGATGGGAACGAGTCATTTTGGGGTCATTCGGCCAAAAAACATGGCCGCCAGCAGCCATCTTGGATTTTACTCTTTGTATGACTAAATCCTTTAGCACGGGCTACAGGTCGTACCTTTAGTCTGATCATCATAAAATTTTTCATGGCTGTTGAAATTGGAATGTAAATGGGAACGAGTCATTTTGGGGTCATTCAGACAAAAAACATGGCCACCAGTGGCCATCTTTGTTTTCAAAATTCAATCCATTAGCACGCGCCACAGGTCGCACTGTTCGTCTGATCATCATGAAATTTGTCATGGATGTTAATATTGACATGTAGATGGGAACGAGTCATTTTGGGGTCATTCGGCCCAAAAACATGGCCGTCAGCAGCCATCTTGGATTTTACTCTTTGTATGACTAAATCCTTTAGCACGGGCTACAGGTCGTACCTTTATTCTGATCGTCATAAAATTTGTCATGGATGTTAACGATGACATGTAGATGGGAACGACTCATTTTGGGGTCAATCGGCCAAAAAACATGGCCGCCAGCAGCCATCTTGGATTTTACTCTTTGTATGACTAAATTCTTTAGCATGGGCTACAGGTCGTACCTTTAGTCTGATCGTCATAAAATTTGTCATTGATGTTAACGATGACATGTAGATGGGAACGACTCATTTTGGGGTCATTCGGCCGAAAACATGGCCGCCAGCAGCCATCTTGGATTTTACTTTTCTCTTCATGTCTATAAACTAGTATTAGACATTCAACTTTCCACATTCCTAATCGCTCCATTGACTGTAATATATTAAATTATTCCCTTTCCAAGTTGAGCTACAGTGTCATTGACACTTTCATTTTACTTAGAATTTTTTTGCAACATGTATACTTTTGTCCGAGCTTTTATTCCTACATTTTTTAGTCAATTTTTTTAAAATGTGGCACAGATATTTAGTACCATGGGAACTTGTACACCTGTGATTATGACGTCTGTCCGACATTTTTTGGTGGAGTTATCCCCCTTTTTCGACTTAGAAATCTTTTTGCAACATGCATAATTTTGTCCGAGCTTTTATTCCTACATTTTTCGGTCAATGTTTTTTAATCTTGGCACTGATATTTAGTACCATGGGAACCTGTGCACCTGCGATTATGACAGCTGTCCGACATTTTTTGTGTGGAGTTATTCCCCTTTTTCGACTTTGAAATTTTTTCGCAACATGCATAATTTTGTCCAAGCTTTTATTCCTACATTTTTCGGTCAATAGGTTTAAGATTAGGGTTATGGTTGTACACCTGCAATGGGAACTGTTATTTTATTATTTTAACTACATGTTTACTGACATGTGAAACATCTTAGTGTTTTTAAAACAGGGGGGTATCCGTAGTCCCATTGGGACAGTCACACCTCTAGTTGCTCTTGAAGTATTTATTTAGAATTGGCTGCATCCATTTCAGCTTCCAGGGAATTTTGAGAGATCAATTTGAATTGAATTACCCTTAAGTATCATTACACTCAAGCGAAGTTCAAATTCCATTACCCTTATCACTGCACTGCTCACTTATAAAATAATGAGCACCTCCCTATCTCAATTAATGAACCAATCAGTGTACTAGATCATTTATTTGTGATTCAACTACAGATTGATTTAATTTAGAATTATGTTGTTCTGTTAACCCTTTCATGACTGGAGCATCCTGAAATTTTGCGAAAACCCTGTGCCAATGCATTCTCTTATATATGCGAGTCGCCCATAGGGTGCCTCGCATATATAACAGAATGCATTGGCCTAACAATATATTTACCTTGACCTTGTAATTAAGCCAGTTCATTCTCTTATATATGCGAGGCTCCCTATGGGAGACTTGCATATATAAGAGAATGCACTGGCACAGGATCTTCAATACTGCACCAGCGCAACTCCTGTCATGAAATGGTTAAAAAAAGTTGTCACCTAATTCTGAGGTATTTATTATCTCCCTTTGGAATTCAGCAATACCTATTGTCGTGAAAAGATGTGTAGTCCGCGATACGTTTAATCAGTGGACTCAATCCTATCAAATTCCAAGCTGTGAGGAACTGATATATATGTGATGTTGGAAAAATTGGTCACCTCAGTGCCATGACTATGACTATGATTATTTATTCATAACTCATTCATATAATATATACAATTATCTACACAGTGTAATATTATAACATTCAATGAGCTATCGGGGACAGCATAACCAAGAGGGTTGTCTACCTGACGTCCTCGTTGAAAAGTAATATAACTATACATGTAATAATAATTTGATTTTATCTAGGTTTTGTCTTGTTAACTCTAAACATTGGTATATAATCGTCTGTTTTTTTTATAAATAATAGTAGAATTTGTTGGTCGTTCACCGTTCATCGCTCAGTTTGTGATGTGATATATAAAGTACAAACATGTGGAATATGAATATGTGGATGCGGCCAGCGGAGAACCATGATAATTGTTTAGCCATTATAAATATTTCTTCTGAAAGTAACAACATGTCACTTTTCTAATATTTTCAGGGTTGTTCACATTTTGTGGATGTGTACAGCTCAGCCCAGAATCCTCCGCTTGGAAAGATTTGTCGAGTTAATACAGAGAGCCCTTCTATGATCTGTGATACCATTGGCTCGCTCATCACATCTGCAGGTAACTTCTTTTTTATCAACAAGATTCATATAATTGTTTGGAATACTGAACAAATATCGAAAAAGGCTCCATTTTTACTTCACTTTAGAAAAGTTCTGGTTTGTTACAACTAATGCGTTGACAGTTGAGATTTATCAGGGCTCATGGAGAGCACAATTTTAAGCCAAGTTTAATGACTTGAATAGTGTCTTCAGATTGGTAGAAATATATCATCGCCATCGCTTGCATGGATCCCATGAAATTTGAATTCAAAGGTTGAGACATAAACATATTGGACGTATTTGGTATATTACTCAGTAGAACAAGCAGTATGACTGTAGATTTCTGAACAAGCCTGAGATTAGTGTTCCTGTCATTGGCATAATGATGTCCCCAGAGGGTGAATATAGTGATGCTATCCCGCATCGCAGGTTAGCATCTCCAAATGCACCCTCTGGGGACCTCATTCTGCATGGCCTCATCTGCTATGGGAGAATAGACTAAGATTGAAGTTCCCAAATGGTGAATATTATGATGTACACCCAATGTGTCCTCTGCCAATTTGGGGATATAGAGAAACTATGCGGGATAGCGTTATTATTCACTAAGTATGTTTTCGTATTGACAAAACCAATTGATATTCTACAAAATAGGTATGTTGTTATATTCCAGACCATGTCAGTTTAAGAATTAGATGTTCTTTGTAAATTTTCATTATGAATAATTTATATTTGGCCAGGAAAATATTGTGTGGAAGCAAGTAACTTACCTACCTTACTCGTATTTAAAATCACGCAGTACTATTTTCACTCATTTTTTAATTTGTGCACTTTAATTTCACCCATTGTGTTGCACAAATTCAAAACTGACAAAAATATTTCTTTAAATTTCTTGTATAATGACAATTTCAGTTTTTACTTGTTACAAATGTATAGATTAAGACTGCCGTCATGACAAAATGTACATCAAGGAGAACATAGCTGTTAATTATTTGGTTGTGAAGGTTGTTTATGTTCCTACTAAATCATTCTGATATTTAAATAGTTATAGACACCATAAACATGAAATCAGAAAGAGTAAAACCACACCTGATTAGGCTGGTGACTTCAGAAACAAATAAATAGTTGGCTGCATGTATTTTAAATAGTTGAGTGAATTTTCTAATTAACTCAGGCTGAATGACTTCACACCTGCTCTGGGTTATGGAACCTGGAATGTGTAGTTCTTACAAGCATCGCCATATCGAAGATTCCACCATAATGTATCAGTTTTTAGATATTGACTGCCTGCATGTAAATATTAATGTCCATTCATTCCAATCTTTTGTAATATATATAACTCATTATCACAACACTCACACTTTTGTGGATTTCTGTAAACTTGGGAGCCATACTATGTTTCACTTAGTTTTAAATTTGCGCACCAATGGCTACGTGAAAAATTGTATGTTGATGATCTTTATGAAATATAACTTAATCTCCTACAGGACTAAACTGGATAGAAACACACTAAACACCCAAAATACTCCAGAGGCATGTTGTGAACTGAATTTGTCAAAAAATGTTTTGTAATTTTTTTTTTTATAGATGACCATTGTTGGATATGCTTCAACATAACTGTGTTATTTTTTTCATTGCAGAGTTCTTTACACAACCAGGACCAGAACTGTTTGATTATGACAGCAAAGCTGGCCACAAAGCTTATGGAATGTTCTACAGGCCAGATGTGGCTCCCGATGCCAAATGCCCAACAATATTGTCTGTGTATGGCGGCCCACAAATTCAATATGTCTCCGATCAGTTCTTATCAATGAGGTAAGATTTCATCATTCAATGTCAGCTACCATGATGTGACACATTTTTATTAGTCAAGTTTTTTTCCAAAACTCGACTTATAGTTTGATGAGGGACGGTGGGCGGCGGACGGGCGGGCGGGCGGGTGGGCGGACGGGCGGGCGACGTGTTTTGCTTATAACTCAACCGTTTATTGACGTGTGTGAGTGTGTGAGTACATATCCATGCACGTAAGCTGCAGACAAAAAATCGGGTTCGTCCGCACATTTATTACAGAGTAATGGCCCTTTGAATTTTCAGCTCGTTAGCGCGATAACTTCAACAAACGTTTTCCGATTTGATTGAAATTTGGTATATAGGTGTCTCCCAAGAATATCTCGGATGATTTCGAAAACCAGCCTGGTCCGATAAAATTTGATAGAGTTATGGCCCTTAATTAGTCATTTTTCACAAATTTTCAGCTCGTTAGCGCGATAACTTCAACAAACGTTATCCGATTTGATTGAAATTTGGTATATAGGTGTCTCCCAAGAATATCTCGGATGAGTTCGAAAACCGGCCTCGTCCGATAAAATTTGATAGAGTTATGGCCCTTAATTAGTCATTTTTCACGAATTTTCAGCTCGTTAGCGCGATAACTTCAACAAACGTTATCTGATTTGATTGAAATTTGGTATATAGGTGTCTCCCAAGAATATCTCGGATGAGTTCGAAAACCAGCCTGGTCCGATAAAAGTTGATAGAGTTATGGCCCTTAATTAGTCATTTTCCAAAAAAATTCAGCTCGTTAGCGCGATAACTTCAACAAACGTTATCCGAAATTTGGTATATAGGTGTCTCCCAAGAATATCTCGGACGAGTTCGAAAACCGGCCTGGTCCGATAAAATTTGATCGAGTTATGGCCCTTAATTAGTCATTTTTCACGAATTTTCAGCTCGTTAGAGCGATAATTTACCAAACATCATCCTATTTGATTGAAATTTTGATATATCGGTGTCTCCCAAGAATACCTCGGACGAGTTAGAAAACCGGCCCGGTCCGATAAAATTTGATAGAGTTATGGTCCTTAAGTAGTCATTTTGTACGAATTTTGAGCTCGTTAGCGCGACAACTTCAACAAACGTAATCCGATTCAACTAAAAATTGGTATATAAGTGTCTTCCAATAATATCCTGGACGAGTTCGAAAACCAGCCTGGCCCAATAAAATTTTATAGAGTTATTGCCCTTAATTAGTCATTTTTCGTGAATTTTTAGCTCGTTAGCGCGATAACTTCAATAAACGTCCTCCGATTTGTTTAAAATTTGGAATAGACATACTTGCCAAGAATATTTCGGACGAGTTCGAAAACCAGCCTGGCCCAATAAAATTTGATGGAGTTATGGCCCTTAATTAGTCATTTTTCGATTTTACCTATTAATTAGTCTACCGATACTGATTCACACCAATTGGCGGTAGCCACCAGCGGTAAGCCACCGAAAACGAGACACAACATCTCTGATGCCACCTCTTGTTTTGAAATGAAATAGGCATGTTTAGGATCAGCTCTAGATGGAGCTATCGAATTTGAAAAATATTCTATGAAAACATGGCCACCAGCAGCCATCTTGGACATAACTCTTTGCATGACTTAATTCTTTTGGCCCACCCTTCATCACATCCCTTATCCGATCATCACCAAACTTCATATGGATCTTTTGGGAGCCATCAAATTTTTCTGAATTTTGTTGAAAAACATGGCTGCTGGCAACCATCTTGGATTTTACTCTTTGCATGACTAAATCCTTCGCATACCCTACAGGCCACATCTCTCATCTGACGACTTTTTTCAAATTTTGTTAAAAAACATGGCCACATGCGGCCATCTTGGATTTCACATTTGAATCCAGCATGCAGGCAACATTTATCAGAGAAATGTTTTGAAAATTTAAAGACATGTTCAGGATCACTTCTAGTTTCCCAATTCTGTTAAAATACATGGCAGCAAGTAGCCCTCTTGGTACATAGACATACCTCATTTCTGCATTCCTTATCGCTCCTTTAACTGTAAATTTGACATTAGCCCCACTCCAAGTTGAGCTTCAGTGTCATTGACACTTTCATTGTTATAAGCATTGTCCAAGTTACATAATTATAGTACATTCATATACAGGTGCTTGCGAAGACTTTCGAAGTTATATAATAGTATGATAGACATTGATCATCTCAAAAACATTCCACAGATTTCAGATGCTCTTGGCCTTGTGGCATTAAAGAGCATTTAGAATAAAATTATCGTAACGCAGTATAATTGTCTGATTTTAATAAGAGGTTTGCTCTGGAGCAAACACAAGAATTATCATACAGGCTGAAACCAGTGCATTTGCTGAGAATACTGTGGGTATGCAATCACTAATATCAGCAGAGTGCTGCCATTTTTAATGTAATGTGCCTTCTGATTGCAGAAACTCCCTCCAGCATATGCTAGCTGCTAGAGGTTTCGCTGTTGTAATGATTGACGGCCGAGGGTCCAACAATAGAGGGCTGCAGTTTGAAGCTCATATAAAGCACAGACTGGTATGTTTATTAAGTTTAAAGACCAAATGAATAAAAATACTCTGTTTGCTGGCACCTCTCTCATAACTCAAAGAGGCCCTCATAAAAAAATAGTATTTCCAAATGTATCCAGAATTTTCCAAGAGTTCAAAACACATTGTCCCTGCATCCAGTTGTAACTAGCAATCTGATTGGCTACAATGCCACAATAAATCACCATGTCCCCCCATCACTCTTAACAGCAGTCTAATAAAAACCAGACCGTGTTTCATTTCAATCAACTTACGGTCTGAAGACTCTCATGGTTAAAATTATTTCAAACGAGAGAAATCTAGCCAATACGCAGCAGGCGATGCGTTGGTTGACCAATGAATAGCTTCTTGCAAATTCAATTAATATTCACTTATTCATACAAGCCACACCGCGGCATTTGACTGCAATCTCATGAAGTTATCATATAAACGCCACGTTAGTGTCGCGTATCTTAAATGACCAAACGTCGTATGTTCAAAATCACAACTAACGTACGTTTATTCATAATTGGGAAATGTTCAGACAGAACAAGTTTACATAACAGAATTGTATTTGCAAAGATATTAAAAAAAAATACTATTTTCTCCTAACCTACGGATATTACGTCACGTGCGAAATATGGATAAATTTACAACTTCGTAGTAAATTCCAAGGCCGTATTGTAAACAAGGATATGACGCAACATGACTGCGGTACAGCTCAATAAAATTTATATAGCGTGCTTATCGCTATATTGTCATTACATTGTTCTTTATTATATAGCATCTGAATTGCTAAACTTGTATTCTGCATATACAGTAAAGCAATTAACATTGAGAGCATTTTAATGCACGGAAGAAGAGCGACAACTCTTAAATGTTTACATGACCTCGGGCGCACGTGTGTAGGTCTATGTGTGTATCGCGACGATAAACAAATGCCTTATGAATATTAATGAGTTTTTACAAAAAAGGGAATTTCCCCTTCATCTCTGAAATCAGATTCCACGCGAGTGTCGTCAGACTGTAAGTTGATTGAAATGAAACACGGTCTGGTTTTTATGTTTACCCATACCATAGTATGGTAAACATAATGTCGACGTCCGGATTGACCACTCGTCGTGTGTCCGTCTGTCCGTCCGTCTGTCTGTCTGTCTGTCTGTCTGTCTGTCTGTCCGTGGACACTTTACGCATGCTGTCATAACTCGAACAATTTTTATCTGATCGGAACCAAATTTGGTATGCGAGTTTCAGAGCCCAAAATACAGATCGAGTTCGAATATGGGTTTGATCCGATTTATTTTAAAGGAGTTATGACCCTTTTTTCAAAAATAAAATTAAAAAAAAAAAAATCCGATGCTAAAACCGAAGTATATTTTGTCCGATTGTGTTCATATTTGATATGTAGGTTTATGATGACATGCCCCTCATCTGTATAGTTTTTGGTATTGATTGGTTGATCGGTTTAGAAAATAATTAACCCTTTACACACATGCTATCCAATGCAATAAGTTGAACATATTTCTTCTGATCTGCCTCATATTTCTTACCTAGGTTGTTCTTAGCATGTTCTTCGTTTGTATGGTTTTTGGTATTGTTTAATGAACCCTTTTCACTCTTATGTTTACTTAGAATTCACCCAAGCCGCTATGACTCAAAACATTTTTCATCTGATCAGCACCAAATTTGGTATATGAATTTATCACCCCTAAATACAGATCGAGTTCGAATATGGGTTTGATCCGATATATTTTAACAGAGTTATGACCCTTTATAATTCAAGTAATTACTGCTGGGAATTTTAAGAGAACATTCTGGCAGACCATGTGTGTAATTGAAATGAGTTAATTATCACTAGGGACATGCTATAAAGCCTGATAGTGGTACTCTTGGCTGGCAGGATTTGTTATCATATTAATGTCAAATTGATTGATGGCTATCTGGTGGAGTTCTGTTTTCTGTGCAATATTAAGTTAACCCCTTTACTGAAACAGGTTCATTACTAAAGTTTATGTAAACACTATAGGACACCTATTCTAAAATATTAAATTGAAATAGTCATTTTTACTTTGTAGGGATGTTTTACAGACATTGTTGTCTACATACACTGTTGTCTTATCTTAGACAAAAATTAATCCACACATTCCCAGTTCCATGATATGATGTCGTTGCAAATGATTAACCCTCTCCACACATCATATGGTTTTGATGCTTTTCATTTGATCATTCTCCTATATTATGTCCAGGTTGATGGTGATCCACTTTTGATTTGCATGGATTTGGGATTAAAATTAAACCATTCCATAGACACATATTATGTGATAGACAGATATAATATTATCCATTTCACTTTGATCCAGGTTCAGTAACGTTTTCAATAAATCACCAATTATATATTCATCATTAGAGGAAATGTCTTATTTTGAAATTCCCTCAATTGCATTTGGGCTCCAGGGTAATATTAATGGTGCTGGTATTCTTGAGACTGACTTATTGTATGGGTTTCTAAATCCAATGACATGCTTTGTATAGACTATTTTGTGTTTATCAGTTCATTAGTTTGGGTAAGATTAACCCTATTCTATCCGATTTGATAACTCAAATATTTCCATTGATTATGTTTATACATGTAGTTCTTGGTATAGTTGACAAGAACACACCCCTAACTTGCATAGTGAGGATCATTTGGTTTATTTGCTTAAAAATATTAACATCCTCCGCCAATCCTGTTGACACAATGTGATAACTAAATATTTTTCACATGATCACTATATTAAGTGTGAATTGTTGAAACTTTAGCACTCATGAAAAGGTTGATGTAAGGATTTATAAAAAAAATTTAAATAGCTAATCGCTATCGCCAAGGTATGGGTTAAACATCTGCCGATCGTGATCGGCCTCTCATTATTAGACTGCCTTAACAGTTGGGATCAAACCGTTTAACTCATTGATACAAAAATCAGACTTGGCACTGAAAGGATTAAAGTTGTAATGGCTAAAAGGCATTGGAGGCAAGCCTTGAAATAGTGGTCTGTCATTTACAGAATGAGGTCCCCAGCATTATCAAATTCACCCTCTGGGGACCTCATTATGCTAAGGCTATATCTTCTGGGAAGTGTCTATAGTCTCAAATTAATATTGTTTTTAGTTACTTTTTTCCTTCTGATCAGTTTCTATATCCCCTAATTTGCAGAAGATAAAATGCGAGGTGACTAATGAGTGAACATCACCAACTTCAACTTCTGATCCTCGGTCTCCCATAGCAGTTGGGACTTCATTCTGCAAATCACAGACACACACTTTCAAGGCTTTAAAGGCACACTTAATTTTCAAATCCCCAGATCACATATATAAAATATATGCCATATTATATACCATTTGAAAGATGAAGCTCCAAAACATTGTATTATCAACTTATCAGTGTAATAAACTGTGAACATGTTATCTTTGTTGAGTTACTGACATGTTTTTTTTTATCTGGATTGTAGTTCAAATTGTAATATTTTCAACGGAGGGGGAATGACTCTAAATCTTAAAGATAGTGTTATTCCCCTTCCATTGAAAATACATTTTTAGTTTTAATTCTGTTGCATTCTGGGATCCAAAATGGGGGTAATCTTTCTATGATGTCAGCTGTTTTCTGTTTCTCAATGATCATCTTCTGAGACACAGACGTTTCAAATGGTGATGAATTTAAGTATTTCAATCATATTTTATGGCATAGATTGTTATTAAAACCGTATATATCAAGGCACTATAAAAAAAAATAATAATCAGAGACTCGAAAATTAATTGGGCCTTTAATGGAGGATAGCTTCCATTGACTGCTTGGATAAATGTTGGATTTTATGCCACAAAAGTATCCTTATAATCTACACTAACATTTAATAATGCCAGTCTGATCTCTTCTAGGGGAGAGTGGAAATAGAAGATCAAGTGGAGGGGCTTATGGCACTAGCAGAACGAGAAGAATGTATAGATATAGACAGAGTAGCTATATTTGGATGGTCATATGGTATGTATAAGTGCTGTCATTTCATTTCAAAATGGTGGCCAAAGTAAATCATAAATCAGTTTGCTTTTCAGCTTCAAATTAATGTTGAGCTTTAGTGAGCAATTTTTCCACCTTAATCTCAATTCCCCATAGTTGTGACTTGATGCCACTCACTGGTAGCCACTTAGCAAAAAGGATATAATTTCTCAACTATTGGCTTGTAGGAAAGGGAGCTAATTCTTAAGTCAAAATGAATTAGAACGAAAAAAGTGTAAAAAAAACCTAAATTAAATCATTTTCAGTTGAATCCTTATGAAAATCAACCTGATAGTGTGATATAGTATACTTGTGGGCTTACTAGTTCAATTAGATTACTTTGCAAATGAATTTTTTTTTGTATTATGTTGAAAACCATGAAGTTGTATTTTGACAGAGATATGTATATTGATGCAACAGCATCCTCATTCAAAAAACAAACTTATGTTTTTTCTCAGAATTCACTGTGGTATAATTACAAATAATTTTGATTTCATTGAAATGCATGCATTTTATTGATCGAGAGCCTAGCACGCGACCTAATATTTCACTGTATAGATGTTGCAGTCGACTAGTCACCATGCATTGTGATCATTCAACAACAATGGTAAAATCTAACTGTTGCTCCATGCCACGCCATGCGAAAGCATAGAATGAGAATTCCGTTGGAATCAAAGTGAAAAACAACTTGATGACTAAATTGCATGTTTGTTCCTTACGAAGACTTTACTTTGCTAAATATTTGTGCCATGTTTTTTATTTGCCTAATTCCTGGAAAGCATCCATCACAACATATACTCACCATGAAAACAAATGGATCAGATTGATCATAGCACTGATGTAAATGGATAATTTTATGGTGAATGAATATTTGTTACCAGATTACTTCCTCAAGTAAGGTGCGTTTGAATAATTATTTAGGTGTTTTTGCATTATTTTAAATGTATGAATAGTAGACAAACAAGACTTATTTTTTTGACTATGTGTAGTCTATCACAGAAATTGTCAGTTGAAGTGTATATTTATATTTCGAAAGGTCGATCGGTCATTGTCAATGCAGCCAATCTATTTTCGGTCCATTAACCAGATTTGGAGATTGTCCAACGGAAAATCCTGTTTTGTCAATTTCTTTCCTGAAATGAAACACTAGATAGTTGGAAATAAAGTTTGATTTTTGTAATTATAAGTAATCAATGCAATTTTTCGATGGATTTATGAGCGTATAGAAGATTAATTGGATTACTAACATACAAAGTATAATTTAGCTTTGCTGTATTATACAATATGTTGTTCATCCACAAAGACTTCTATAGGCTCATAGATCCATCGAGAAACAACGTTGATTGTATATATCAAACCTCTTATAATAATCAGAGAAGAAACTGAAGATCATAGAGTAATAATAAGAGATCATGTTTTTAAAGGAATATTTCAGCATATCTTATGATGTTTCAGGTGGATACTTGTCTCTGATGGGTCTTATTGACAGGCCGGATATATTCAAGGTACAGTGCTCTATAATTTTTTCATCAATTCTGGATAAACAACCACTTGCTAAATTATAGAGGTCTCTTACTCTCAAACCTTTCTTAATTTCCACTACCTACTCAAATTACTAAGAGTTCAAGGCCCATAACTCTTATAAAAATAATCTGACAATTTGTATTTTGAGCCAATTCAGTCACATACCAAGTTTGCTAGTTATTAAAGATACGGTAAACGTTGGTGGTGATGTTAAAATTGTCACATCCGTTATAAACAGAAAGAATATTTGATTATAGACAAAAAAATTTCTTATACCAATAATAATTATCATGTAAAGTTCATGTTATTATCATGATAGTACTCTGTGTTATGTAAACAAATGCCATGTTATGTAAACAAACAGACGTTAAGATTATGCGATAATAAAAACACTCAACACCGGGGAGACCTCACAAAGTGAACTTTAGTTAGAAATGCCACCAAGTTGTTTACAACATATCGGTATATCGGCAAGTATGTTAATCCAGAGTATGCGCAACTGGCGCGAGATCTCGCAAAAGATCAAGAACTCTTTTGTTCCGTTTAAAAGCGGGCGTGATTGCGCGAGACTGCGGTTTCCAATGGTAATTGCATAAACAACATGGCGATAACCACGACAATTGTAGTCGTAGTCTTAACCGCATATATTAATGAAATAAAACAAAACCAAACATTTGTACGTGGGTTTAATATTACCAGAGGATTACATGGGCGTGATAATGCCAAACAAATCCTCATGTTTTCGTCTTCTTTTATTTGAATAGCAATTATAGCATCGTAATGTTAATCCTGTGTGCAATTAATTACGATTTCCGTACCATTGCTACTAGCAGTGACTAGTAGGCCTATTAGCCATTATATTGTCATGGCTGTCAAGATATAACATATATTACTTATTTCAACAAAAAGTCGCCAATCCACAACGGACGCTTTGATTGTTTTGCCGATGGTGATGTAATTAATTACCTATTATGACTAACTGCATTTCCCCAACATAGGCCGGCCCTACTGTGTGCACACACTGGATAGGTGTTACATGATTATCATCTAATATGGGTGATTTGATTAAACAACTCCACATTCCTAATAGCTTTAAACATCCACAATTACACATACTTATAATCAACCCATTCAATTATATTGTAGTGGCTATTTGTCAATAATTCCAACATGGCAGTAGAATTGTGTTAACATTGTTTTATGGTACATTTGAGATAGAGACCGTAATTCTGGTCTAGCCTAAATAATTTGGGCATTATAATAATCCCATATTAGAAAAAGTGACAATGGTAAAATCTGTAATGAAAACAAATGCTAGGCGCCTATTCAAAATCTCGAACACCATATAAGTGTTCTGATCCCATATTTGTAAGTAAGTATATGAAAGGGTTAAAGTGAAGAAAAGATCAAGACATTGTTTTATTGTGAATAGGCTCCAATCAGCTGTGTTTTTGAAATGGGACATTTATATACAAAGTCATAAAATATTTAAAAACATAACGAATCCTGAATTAACATCACACTGAGTATCATACAGGTATTCCTGAGGCGACGTTGAATTTGTTTTCCATGCATGCTTCTTGTTCATTGTAATCTTCTTACGTTTTTTAAGTTTTAGCATCTGCAAAAATATAAACATACATTACAGCAATATGATAAAGTGACATAATCCTCAACTTTTTTTTACATTCTACAATGAGATAATAGCTCTTTAATTTAAATTTAAATGTAGTAAATGTAAATGTATTAGACATACATTTAATAAAACAAGGAACGCTCTTTATTGTTACACATCAATTCCATATGATGTCACATGTAAAAATAACATATGATTTCAATGATGATAACTAAATTGGCATAATATTAGAACTTTCTAGGACGAAAGAGAATTGATGTTGATAACTTGCTAGTCCAACAATGCACGTGATGATATCATGACAATAATTTGATCTGTTTAACGCATGTGAAGCACAACTGTCAATGAAAAGATCTCAAACAAAACTTGCAAGATTGTGTGTTTATTATTATATAAGACACATTTAATTTTAAGTTAATTCCACGGAACATTACAAGTAAAACATTTCCAATATTATTCAAAGCTAAATTGGCCACTGGGTTTTGTTAATTTTGTCTAGTGAATCGCCCAACAAAATTATGGAGTGCCATGGCATGTTTTCATTGCACCTGGCGAAATGGTGAAATTTTTGGAAACTTTGTACAAGTAATTTTCGGTAATCTAATGTAGGATCAAACTGAATTTGCTTAGATTGTAGGAATACTGTCTTGTGAACACAAACATACTTGTCTGGTTGAAATTATATGAAGCAATCTACCTTTTTTGTGATTAGATAGGAACCATCTATTTCTACTGAAAAATAAGTCGAAATTAGGATACATAACCGATCTTTTGATACTTATGTAAAAGTTTTGCAGTTTCGTGAACGTAACCGACATTTTCTGGAAAATCCATTATTAAGAAACTTTAGGAGTACAAAATTTATCCCACACGACCAATTACGTTTATTTAATTGAAGAAAAATTAAATGTTCGTAGTTTTCCCATTGTTCGTTGACAATCAAAACGAGAACAATCGTCGAATAAAGCCATCGAATTTACGTTTCTGCGGTCAGAAAACATTAATTAACTACAAACAAAACATACAACCAAACACGAAGAAAAGACTTATTCAGTAAATAAAACATGTTACTTACTTATTATTGGAATTATTCACATTTATGTAGTCCACAGAACAACAAAACAGGTACGCAAACATCGTCTGAAATGAGATCTCGTCAATTCCCGTAGCGTTCGCGATATCTCCACGATGCGTTATTGAGCCAGCACTGTGAGTCTCGCATACTCTGGATAAAGGTACATGATATCGGTCACTAATCCTTCCACTCAAGATTTCGGTGTTGAATGGGTCGCCGTGATTCACTCTCCTAAAAAGTCGCCACGGTGTTGAGTGTTTTGCTTATCGCTCACTATTTACATGCTGTATATAAAGAAACGCTCGGCTAACACTAAGTGTGTTTTGTGGATAATAACGCATTCATACTATCCTTATTCTATACTATTAGTTTATTCTTGAGGAAATTTTCATCATTTTGTAACTGTATTTCAAAATTATAACCTACAACGAAGGCCATCCATACCTTTAAGCAATCCTAATTGTAGCTATCCAGAAACAGAGAAAACCTAATTTTGAAAAAGGTCCATAACTCTGGTTAAAATGGGTGACCACAGTCTAAAATTTAACTTTCAAGACCTATATTTTGCAGGTCCATAAACTTGCATACCAAAATTCTTTCATTTGCCTTGATAATTCATCCATATGCTCTGATAAGTAAGCAATTAAAATTGAAGGAATTCAAGTTATGAACACTTTAACTTTCTGCCAGTGAGGGTATGTACAACATTGTTGGTATAACCGCTTGCTGTCCAGTCCAGTTTGAGCTAGAGAGTAAGAGAGATGATCTATTTGAGATATTCTGTATCTGTTTCATGCCAGATTGCAATAGCGGGTGCACCAGTTGTGGATTGGAAACTTTATGACACAGCCTACACAGAGAGATATATGGGTCTCCCAGAAGACAATGCTGAGGGATACGAAGATAGTAAAGTCACTACCCACGTAGACCGCTTCCCTGATCAGTAGGTAGCTTATGGAGACTATCCTAGAGCAAACATGGCAACATGTCAAATTGCACTTTATTTGCCACAATACTTTCACTATCAGCATATTCATGAAATGCTTATCAGGCTGGTTTGGTTGACCAGTTTGCACATAGCTACTAATCAGCTGATTCAATTAACGCCAGACTTTTCTGTGAACAGTCAAGATAGTTATTATTTAGCTATGTCTAAAAATATAAATTGCCTGTCTGGGATGCAAGGATTTTGAGCTTTTTATAGCTCAATTTGTTGAAGTCAAGTTTGAGCTATTGCCATGGGTTGGTATCCGTCCGTGCAGTGTCCATCAACAATTTCCTTTGGCACACCCTAGGCCAAATTCCTCATCTGATCATCACCAAACTTCATATGTTTTTTGGGGTGACCTCTAGATGGGAGCCATCATGCTAATGTTTCCGAAAAAAAATTTAAAACATGGCCACCAGCCACCTCCTTTTATTTCAAATTTTAATCTGTCAGAAAACACTACAGGCTGCAGCCCACATTTATTTGAGAAATGTTTAAAAGATTACAAGCATGTTAGGATCACCTCTACATGGGAGCTATCAAATTTAAACGATTTTCGATCGAAAACATGGCTTGGATTTTACTCTTTGCATGACGAAATCCTTCGGCACATTCTACAGCCAATATTTTTCATCCGATATCTCCCAAACTTCACATGGATCTTCGGGGTGATTTCTAGATGGGAGTTATAGAATTTGAACAATTTTCAATAAAAACATGGCCACCGGCAGCCGTCTTGGATTTTATTCTTTGCATGGCTAAATCATTTGACACACCCTACAACAATCAGTTTTCATTAGATTCATCCCAAACTTCATATGGCTCTTCGGGGTGACCTTCTAGATTGGACCAATAAAATGTTTACATTTTTTTTATTTTACTGTTAAATCCGTCAGCATAACCTGCAGCCCACATTTATTGGAGAAATGTTTAAAAATTAACAAGCACATTTAGGATTACCTCTAGATGGGTGGTATCAAATTTGAGCGATTTTCAGTCAAAAACATGGCCGATGGCAGCCATCTTTTGCTCTTTGTATGACTAAATCTTTCAGCATGCCCCATAGGCCACATATTTGTTTTTGTTTTTTATATATTTTTATTCAGACAAAATCATTTATACAGTACACATTATGGATACATTATCACAATAAACTTGTAAGACTAAATTAATTAAAGCATCATTGTCTCATATTGTCTGGGGTTTTTTTTCTTTGGGGGGAGGGGAGGGGAGTGGGTTAGCTTGAACTCGAAATTATCAAGAAATGTGTTGTTTCTTTGAAAGTATGTAATATATGTTAACCATATGTATGTAATATATGTTAACCATAGGCCACATATTATGTTATCCGATCATATGGATCTTCGAGCTGATCTCTAGATGGGTGCAATTGAATTTGATTTCACATTTGAAACTGTCGATACACACTGCAGTCCACATTTATTGGAGAAATGTTTAAAATGAAAATAGTTTCATCTAGACAATACAATCCCTTCATTAAATTTTTTTGGCTTTCCTTCTTTATCATTCCATTGAACTAGTCTCAGTATTTTTTATCATGGATGTAATTACTTTCTTTTCCAGGGAAAACAGGTTGCTGATAATCCATGGTTTAATGGATGAGAATGTACATTTTTCACATACGATGTCACTTGTCTCATCCCTGATCAACAAGTCAAAACCTCATCAACTGGAGGTAAATTTCACTGACAGTAATAATCAATCCATTTATGAGGGTGTCACCCCATTTGTTCTGGTAGACAAGATTCAGGTGATTTTGTATAGCATTTACAATTAATATGTTTGATTGTGATTTACACCTATTTTTATGGGCGCCCTAGTTTTTCAACCAGTAAGGTACATAGTACATTAGGCCACCATAAGCTTTTTCAATGATGGAAAATTGACTTGATGCAAAGGTAGGGTAACCAGATTTGTGTATCTGGGCAAGTTCACTGTTTAAAAATTCTGTTGATTTCCTAGTCAATGTTTTGGACTTATAAAAAAGCAATGAAAACTTTTCTCAGCCCAATGATATAGTTGAATTTCAATGCAGGAAAAATAGTCATAAAAATAACTTAATAAAAACATTAATTAAAAGCAAAAAAACTTTAACCTTACATACCAACCCTAATTGTTTCTGACATGTAACCCCAACTAGACATTTAATTTTCTTTGGCCAAACAACCAAACGCTATTACTCTGACCTTGAGTCAAATGACACCATTGCCATTCCCATAATCCAGCTAGAAAGCAATTGGGGATGCAGCAAATGGGTGCATACAAGTTTCTAAATATGCTGTTAAAATCCATTGACTCCCACTCTCAATTGTCATGGGGTACATTTTAGATGTTGTAAACTCCTCTGTTTAACTTCATCCAAATTCTCTGCTTGAGGTGACATCAACAGACTTGAAGAATTGCCAAAAGTTTGTGTGATTGAAAAGAAACAATTTCTGATAATATTTTATCAGTGGTGCCAACAAATTTAAGATCAGTGTGGCCCCTCAAAAAGCAGTGAGTGATTGAACTGTGAAACCAAAACATTAAATTATCTTGGCCTGATCTCTTTAGGATCATCTCTAGGTGGGTGCTATTGAGTTTGAACAATTTTTTATTAAAAAAGATAGCAGCTGGTAGCCACCTTGGTTTTTACTCTTTGCATGACTAAATTCTTTGGAAATACCCTACTGGCCATATCCATCATCCAAACGTCACCAAACTTCATACGGGTCTTTGGGGTGACGTCTAGTTGAGTGCTATTTTTTACTCTTTACATCACTAGATATTTCAGGACACCATACAGCCTGCATTTTTCATCCCAATGATCCAAAACTGCATATGGATAATCGAGGTGACCTGTAGGTTTGAGCTTTTGAAATTCTCATTGTTTTTGCATCATCAATTCAATCTCTTCATGTTATTACTTCCACTTTTTTTTAACATTCCTTATTCCTAATCCTCCCATTTAACTGCAATGTATATCATTTTCCAAATTATTCCCACTCCAGATTGAGCTACAGTGTCAATGACACTTTCATTTTGATATTTGTTTCAGATATATCCACATGAGCGGCATGGAATAAGGAATCATGAGGCCAACGTTCACTACAGGACAAAAATTCTCACATTCTTACAGAAGTATCTATAGCAAATCGTTTTAGTATTATTTATGAATTAATTTATAATAAACCTATACAAAAATCACATATTCTTGTGTCATTATCCAAAAAGATGAAGCGGGGAAAAATGGGGAAAATAACTTTAAATTTATTACCCACATGACAAAAATACACCTCAGGCTACACAAAAAAAGATATTTGATTCTCAGGCATTTGTAATGTTTTCTGCCCATAGTAAGCATGGGTTATTAGCTCAACTTACTTTGTAAGTTTGAGGTATTGCCATGGTTTGGCGTCCGTCGTCCGTGTGCGCGTGTGTCCGTCAACAATTTCCTTTGGCGCGGGCTACAGGTCGTACCTTTGGTCTAATCTTTATGAAATTTGTCATGAATGTTGACATTGACATGTAGATGTGAACGAGTCATTTTGGGGTCATTCGGTCAAAAAACATGGCCGCTGGCAGCCATCTTGGATTTTACTCTTTGCTTGACTAAATCCTTTGGCGCGGGCTACAGGTCGTACCTTTGGTATGATCTTTATGAAATTTGTCATGAATGTTGACATTGACATGTAGATGGGAACAAGTCATTTTGGGGTCATTCGGTCAAAAAACATGGCCGCTGGTGGCTATCTTGGATTTCAAAATTCAATCCATTGGCGCGGGCTACAGGTCGTAATGTTTTTCTGATCATCATGAACTTTGTCATGGATGTTAATATTGACATGTAGATGAGAACGAGTGATTTTGGGGTCATTCGGCCAAAGAACATGGCCGCCAGCAGTCATCTTGGATTTTACTCTTTGCATGACTAAATCCTTTGGTGTGGGCTACAGGTCGTAGCTTTGGTCGGAACTTCATGAAATTTGTCATGGAAGTTAACAGTGACATGTAGATGGGAACGAATCATTTTGGGGTCTTTCGGCCAAAAAACATGGCCACCAGCAGCCATCTTGGATTTTACTCTTTGCGTGATTAAATCCTTTGGTGCGGGCTACAGGTCGTACCTTTGGTCTAATCTTCATGAAATTTGTCATGGATGTTAATATTGACATGTAGATGGGAACGAGTCACTTTGCGGTCATTCGGCCAAAAATCATGGTCACCAGCAGCCATCTTGGATTTTACTCTTTGAATGACTAAATCCTTTGGCGCGGGCTACAGGCCGTACCTTTGGTCTGATCTTTATGAAATTTGTCAAGAATGTTGACATTGACATGTAGATGGGAACGAGTCATTTTGGGGTCAATCGGCCAAAAAACATGGCCACTGGTGGCCATCTTGGATTTAAAAATTCTATCCATTGGCGCGGGCTACAGGTCGTACTGTTCGTCTGATCATCATGAAATTTGTCATGGATGTTAATATTGACATGTAGATGGGAACGAGAGATTTTGGGGTCGTTCGGCCAAACAACATGGCCGCCAGCAGCCATCTTGGATTTTACTCTTTGCATGACTAAATCCTTTGGTGCGGGCTACAGGTCGTAGCTTTGGTCGGAACTTCATGAAATTTGTCATGGAAGTTAACAGTGACATGTAGATGGGAACGAATCATTTTGGGGTCTTTCGGCCAAAAAACATGGCCACCAGCAGCCATCTTGGATTTTACTCTTTGCGTGATTAAATCCTTTGGTGCGGGCTACAGGTCGTACCTTTGGTCTAATCTTCATGAAATTTGTCATGGATGTTAATATTGACATGTAGATGGGAACGAGTCACTTTGCGGTCATTCGGCCAAAAATCATGGTCACCAGCAGCCATCTTGGATTTTACTCTTTGCATGACTAAATCCTTTGGCGCGGGCTACAGGTCGTAGCTTTGACTTCATGAGATTAGTCATATATGTTAACAATGACATGTAGAAGGGAACGAGTCATTTTGGGGTCATTCGGCCCAAAAACATGACTGCTGGTGGCCATCTTGGATTTCAAAATTAAATCCATTGGTGCGGAATACAGGTCGTACTATTCGTCTGATCATCATGAAATTAGTCCTGGATGTTAATATTGACATCTAGATGGGAACGAGTCATTTTGGGGTTGTTAAGACAAAAAACATGGCCTCCAGCAGGCATCTTGGATTTTACTCTATACATGACTAAATCCTTTGGTGCGGGCTACAGGTCGTAGCGTTGATCGGATCTTCATAAAATTTGTCATGGATGTTAACAATGACATGTAGATGGGATTTGTAAAGGCTGTTGACATTGACATGTAGATGGGGAACGAGTCATTTTGGGGTCGTTTGGCTAAGAAACATGGCCGCCAGCAGCCATATTGAATTTCACTCTTTGCATGACTAAATCCTTTGGCACAGGCTACAGGTCGTACCTTTGGTCAGATCATTATGAGATTTGTAAAGGCTGTAGATGGGAACAAGTCATTTTGGGGTAATTCGGAATAAAACATGGCTGCCGGTGGCCATTTTATAATTTACTCTTTGCATCACTAAATCCTTTGGCACACCATAATCACCACATCCCTGATTCGATCATTATGAAACCTGTCATGAATGTTGATATTGACATGTACATCTTGTCTTACTTAGACATTTCAATTATAGCACCTTTCCTATTCCTCCATTTACTGTCAACCATTAAATTATTCCCCTGCCTAAGTTGAGCTACAGTGTCATTGACACTTTCAATTATGCCTTCCCAGGCCAGAAAATGTAGGGAGAACTTTGTAATGGATATAAACTAATTTAATCTGACAAATTATGACATTGTAGTACCTGTGTATGATTTTAATATTGGCACAATAATTTTTATCACAGAGAACTACATATCCGATTCATATAACAATACGGAATGTAAATACAGTCAAAACGAAAACATAAATTTATCTTCCAAACTATCATAGAAAGTCTTGATTCACTCATTCCACTGACTAATTATGTGTATATGTACCTCAATGGAAGATACACAAGAAAACTTCAAATGACCATCATAAACGTGGCCAATATACATGCACACCGCTTGCCAAACTGCTCCAGTTTTCGTGCCTTCGATTGCAATAGTGTAGCCAGGGGAAAATCTCGATCTTGTAGGGTTGCTTACTTAGTGTGCAAAGGTCGCCAAGGTCAGGTTGGCGGACGACTCATTCAATATCCAACTTCCTGCTTTTATCGAAATATTTCAACACATTTGCCAAATAAACTTGGGGAGTGGGGGTGGACAGCCTGTGGCGACAATATACCTGATAGTTATCGTTGCCTGTGGTCTTTTGTTGAATACCCACACATACACCATTGTATTTAGCTCCTATTCATTATTTGAAAAATAACTAATTTTCGTCCACCCAAAATTTTTTACCCCCCAACCCACTGGGTTTCCATACCATACTACCCAAAGTGGTAAAATACCCACAATTGCATTTCTGGTCCGATTTTCACAGAATAAACAGCATTTTAGGGTGGCCATTACAAATTATTCCACCCAAACCACTGGGTTTCCATACCGTACCACCCAAAGTGGCAGAATGGCAAAAATTGCATTTCTGGTCCGATTTTCACGGAATAAATGGCATTGTAGGATGGCCATTGACAAATAATTAAGATTCCACCCAAAAAAGTTACCACCAAACACACTATGCTCCCATACCTACCATCTAAAGTGGCATAATGCCCAAAATAGCATTTCATGTCCGATTACAAATTTTGGGTGAAATCTTATTAATTCGTCAATGACCACCCTATAACGCCGTTTATTTCGTGAAAATCAGACCGGAAATGCGATTTTGGTCATTATGCCACTTTGGTAGGTAGGATATGGAAACCCAGTGCATTGGGTGGTAAATTTTTCGGGTGAAATTTTGATTATTCAACAGCAACCCAACAATGCCATTTATTCCATGAAAATTAGACTGGAAATGCGATTTTAGGAATTATGCCACTTTGGGTGGTAGGTTATGGAAACTCAGTGGGCAGGGTGGTGAACTTTTTGGGTGGAATCTCAATTATTTGCCAATGGCCATCCTACAATGCTGTTTATTCAATGAAAATCGGACCAAAAATGCAATTTCAAGCATTTTACCTCTTTGGTTGGTACAGTATGGAAACCCAGTGGGTTGGGTGGTAAAACATTTGGGTGGAATCTTGATTATTCATCAACGGCCACCCTAAAATGCCATTTATTCAGTGAAAATCGGACCAGAAATGCAATTTCAAGCATTTTACCACTTTGGGTGGTACAGTATGAAAATCCAGTGGGCAGGGGCCTATACTATAGAATTACAATTGCCGTGTTTCTCCACGTGGACAGCGTTAGTCGGTAATTTCCCAGTCTTGTAAAGCTAGACTTGTGTTCTATAGTACTCGAGCAATTGTGTTCTTGTAAATTCCTTGCATTGGATATTGGAATTTAACAATAGGCGATTACCCTTTTTCACACCATACATCGTTGTGAACTGACTTATATAATGTTCTGGGAGAGCCATTCTGTAACTGGGATTCATTTCAGCAGCAAGCTGCTCGGTTTTTGTGGTGTTTGGAGTGTCCCAACGCTGCATCTTTTTGTTATTCTATAGTACTCGAATTGTCTAACTTGGGGGGAAACAAGAACTCGCTTGACGGGCTGATAAATTACCAACTTGGGGAGTTCCATAGTACAGACATAACACAAATCGGGTAGAACACGGTGTTAACATTACAAGTATACGAGGCTGAATTAGTTGTTGTCACCGCAATGAAACGCGTGCGAATTAGTCTGGCTGTCGGGCTGAAAATATAAGGTCTACCAGGAAAAAAATCTTAACAAGCTAAATTTGGTATCGTTGGAAAGAGGAAATCTTCGTGTACAACATATCCAAAATCCGCTAAAATCCGCTTTGGGGAAAATGTTCTACAGCGCGTTGAATAGGGGTGGGGTCTGACGTAAATTATGAAGGTAAGTATACGATATGTTATGGCATTGGGATTACGTAGTTATACATGTTTGTGTGAAATTGGAGCACCGGAGCGAATTAAGTGACACGGACAGAAAATAATACAATCACGGCCATAAAATGGCTGTCAAAATGGCCGCAACTCAAAGATATACCACGACGAAAGCAACATATTGGATAACCACATAGGAGTGGACATACGTATTAGTAATGTACATTCATGTTGTTTAAAGATACACAGATCATTAAAATATCCATCTGAAGGATGTATTGGTCATTTCAACGCAAGTCAAACCCAATGGTTAAAGTTTTGTTTTTTTTGCTTATCCAACATCCAACTGTCCTGACAAAATATAATAATTTTGGTCATGCAACACACACAGTAATGTTTCGCCACGAAGTGCATGGTAGTTTCATTGGACATTGTGATTAATCATTGAATGTAACACATACACTGAAGTGCACACCCTTGTGGTATAAAGACTAGTTAGATTTATGGAATTTGCTACACTCTCCGTGATAATATACCATACACATATGTCCCAATGCTTATCACACTGCAAAGACACACCAATATCTTCAATAGATTAGCGCCATATCTCACGAGATCAAAGAGATGGTACATCTCACATATTATTTATGACTAATTTTCACGCAGCTACCAAACCGGTTTATTATTGGAACATTTTGTTCAAATTACTTCAGTCCCCACTTTACAACTGGAATATACTACCACGCAATGCACAATATTAATGTTCAGTATCGTTTTGTTTTTAAATATCTTACCAAAACCACCCACGTAATTGTGCTAAATAGCAGGGGATCATCGTTTAAAGCTGTTATTTCAGCGTTGAACATTCGCTAAATGTTGCTATTTGTGGTTTTGTGTACAGCAACTATATGTACCTTTAGGGAAAAGGGGCAAACGCGGTGATGCGGTTGCAGAAATCGTAGTACTTTTCGCTTATATGTGGTTTTGGTGAATATAACTAAATATAATTTCCAGATATAAACACAGTCTCAGCCACATTATATGTAAACCATATAAGTCAAGTTTAGAATTTATTGAAGATATGTTTTGAACTCCTTTGTGTTTTGATAAATTGTGTTCATTATATACCACCATGCATTCTTGTGATAAAAGCGAAATATTCGTGTTTTGCCACCTGATTAGAGGCAACTATGATTACTATTTTGAGATATGGACAATAGGATCTTCAGATTTTACCCAAAACTATATGCATATATCTTATATTGTTCTATAGCAGTGCATCTTGGAAGGGTTAATGTTGTAGATATCAAAATTAATGCTGATCGGTCACATTCACGAGACTGCTCTGACTACATATATTTCTGCTTCTAGAAAAGATCACAGAATCAATACATCCATTTCAAATCGCATTTAACTGTTTGATTACACATATAATCACACGATTCAACATAAAAAGTACATATAGAACTGCGTTATTGTTTCGATTCTGTGCGCCCAAAGGTTCAGATATAACCGTTGCATGAGACCATTCTTTCGATTGCTCTCTCTTGGGATTCATTAGGGAGAATTCTTTCATCTCTGATCAAACGTTTCTCTTGTACTCTGCAATGAATATCCTCAAATAATTCGAGTGTTTGTTCTATCTTATAGGACTAGCAATTACATGTTGCACAAATTGTAAATTTCATTCAGTTTTCTCCATTTTGGCGGCCGTTTTGGGAAAGAAATTCTACAAATATGGTTTACGGCTAAACATTGTTTGTCGATATTTAAATTTATTACGAATTTTGCATTTATTGTTGCACCTACCGCAGAAATTCAACAATTTCAGATATTAACAACCATATTGGGCGCCATCTTGAATAGAGAATTTTCCCCAAAGCGGATTTTAGCGGATTTTGGATATGTTATTCCTCAGATACTGCCCTACAAAATTACACCAAAAACAACTTGTTAATATTTTTTTCTAGGTCCAATGCTTCAACGACCAGACTAAATGTCGATATGTCGGATTATCGCTGTGTGTATTGCGCACTCATGCATTAACCCATTCTCGACGTGCGAAGTTTCACCGGGTCAATAAATTCGTAGTCATATCATATAAGTTGAGATGATGGGTTCAAATTACGCATGGGCGTAGATAGATATATTTTGAGATGGGGTTCATAAACATAGACAAATTGGCTTTGATAAATAAGCGTTTGCACATAAATTATGTTGTGACGGGGGCAATTCTCATCAAAATACTCAACAATTGGGAATGTCACGCAGGGACGTTCAATGGGTGTTGGCGCATCACAATAATCTTCGTCCCAAAGTTAGTGATGATTGATTTATGGGGTAAATGGCAATTAGTTCAGAAGTTTCGATCGGTTGGAATTGTTGGTTTGGGGATTTCTAACAGTTGGAAATCTTGAGTAACCATTGCAGAATTTCAACCGAATGGGGTGCAAATATAGTTTTCTGGTTCAGGGAGGAGGTGTACTCGGGCAGCGGATACCTTATACGGGAATGTTACCGCGATTCCATGTAGAAAATGGCACTGAATTTAAAAATTAAGACTGGAGAATAGGTTATAATCATTACAATGACTAAATTTTCCAGCTAATGTAACTGCAAATTATAATTGATACTACTAGTATGATGTTTTCCTACATTCAGTGTAATTTTGGTTGTTAAAGGTACTCAACGCGATAAAACTCCTCTCAATTACTATTTCAATGGCTTCGGGGGTCAAAAATATTTGATTCGAGTCGAGGAAGTCACCCATCAAAGCTCAGATTTGTTAGATATCGATTTTAGAAATCTATTATTTTTCATTATCGGGAATTCTTTCTGGCCCAGAAGATAGTAAAAAATTCGTTATTATTACCCACTTGATTATAGAGTTATCCATCCTTGTCTGTTTGAATAGAATTTTGGCGTAAAATCTCGAGCATGTTACCAAATTGACGGCAGTTATAAGTACTCATCTCGAGAACATAAGAATTTTCAAAAATCAATATCTAATGACTCTGAGCTTTGTTTGATGGGTTCCTCGACTCGAATCAAATATTTTTTACCCCCAAAGCCAAAGAAATAGTAATATAGGACCCTCTGATCGGATTGTTGTTGTTGGAATCTGTTGAGATGGGGACCCTCTTTACGGGTTGAGTACCTTTAAATCTAAGTTTCTACTTAAACAAAACGTTACACCGACCCTTTGGAAAATATACTTAAAATATATATTTTCACCCTTTTAACTTGGAAATATTTTTATCAGTCTATTATCTCCGGCAATTCAGTTTGTTTTCAATTACATTGTACATGTATCGAAATCGTACGTATACGACAACCAGTTAAAATTTCCCTGCTCAATCTGACACTATAATCACCATGTGTATACAGGTTTTTCTGTCGATGGGGTTTATTTGTGATCACTCTATCCGTCTCTATCCCTTTGTGTTCGTACATACATCGTTAAATATATTTGACCATGAACCATGTAAATACAAGGAAGGTCATGAAAAGCTATATATTGTCTTCTATGATGTTGGTCAATAAAACATCTATCTCTTATAAAGATACGATATTTTGTACTCGTGTTCAGCGTAAAATGTTGTAATCGTTTGTGTATTTTCGCGATGCTTGTGCCATTGGGATTATGGTGCACGCAAGTAGTTTTCGTGTTCCCCATTGCCTATCATAACATTGACTTTATACATCCACTAAACCACTCGCCAAATGACTCAAATATATATAGGCATTACTATATCCATTTATGTATAATATTAGAGTAAGTTCCCTTTACCCATTAACAAACGTTCGCCTCCACGCGTAGAAAACGAAGATCCATAGTACTGGATTTTGTCTGTTCCTGTAAATGACGGGGAGTCGCACACACTTGTAAATTATCGTATCCATAGTATTCGACAGTTTGTCCACGTGGAGAAACACGGCAATTGTAATTCTATAGTATAGGCCCCTGGGTGGTAAACAGTTGTTGGTGGAATCTTAATTATACCGCAATGGCCACCTTACACTGCCGTTTATTTTGTGACAATCGGACCAGAAATGCTATTTTGGGCTTTACCACTTTAGGTGGTACAATATGGAAACCTAGTGGGCTGAGTGGTAAAATGTAGTTATGGAATCATAACTATTCGTCAACGGCCACCCTAAAATGTTGTTCCGTGAAAATCGGATCAGCAATACGATTTTGGGTGGAACGGTATAAAACTCAGTTGGTTGGTGGTAACATTTTTGAGTGGAATCTTAATTATTCGTCAACGGCCACCCTGCAATGCCATTTATTCTGTGAAACTCTAACAAGCATTGCGATTTTTGGCATATTAACACTTTGGATGGTACAGTATAACGGGGCAGAAATTCTGTAGATATGGTAGTCAGGATCTGGAGATGTCCAACGTCATTAAACGAACAAGTCCATTGTGGGGGGATATCTTTTATTTACAGTGATCTGGTTTTCCAAGATGAACATAACATATAACAGCAACAGGTATTCCTTATAACGTTAGCTTGAAGTGTCCAATGGTAATCCTAATGACGTGAAACAACATAGCGACTAGTCTAGATCAGAATGTTCTTCTTTTCAAGTTTGAATGTGAAGGTATTAAAGGCACGTGCGGCCTTAGTTGTCGAAAAATATTCATATTTGTTCCAATCACCGTAAACAGAAAACGCATACAGTTTCGTCCATATATACCATGACTATCGCGTAAACAGCATGTTATCATAAAGACCTACTATAGTTTACCTAAACAAGAGCCTGATTGTGTTACAGAAGATAGCACAATGCTACTGGTTTATCACACACAAATGGCATAAACGCTCTTTATTAGTTCCATATTAGGAATTCACCAACAAAGAACGACTCTTTATGTTTACCATCATAATATAAACAAACACCAGAAAAGTAACTTTTTAAGCTTTTGTTTACATAACAATGGTCAAATATATGACAATAACATACTGTTTATGCGATATTTCTTATTTGTATACGGACAAAGTCTGTCTACATTTTGATGTTCTTTCTGTTTGTGGCGGTTTTTGACTGGTGGAAATATTTTCACAGGATACCCAATTGGAGGTGTGAAATGCCAAGCTGAATTAACCAATGAGTAAAAGGTGACAAGTAAAAACATGTTAATATATATCTTTATTTATCCTCCATATATAATGAAGATATAAGTATATAAATACATAGTACAAATAATGCAAACATATATAAGAAACATCACGGAACATATGTACAAGAGTTAATGGAAGTATTTACTCTCTGGAATCCAGGCATGTTTATGGTTAAGAACTTTGGATACAAACGTACTCAACCCTGGATATATACCACCAACACTTTTGCGTAATCAATCATATGAAGTCAAGCTATCCATACTCATAGTCTATGTAATTTCAGTAGCCGGTGCGAGACAGTGGGGACCATAAACGGGCGTGGTATCCAGAGAGGAAGACTTCCCAGAATGGACACAAAACTTTACACTATATTACAATCAAAACGGCAATACAGTAAATGCCGTATATAATAGATTTTATGTTGATAGAAAGTGTTAACTGATTGAATAGGCCAATTAAGATTAATGAACTAGATAAGCCAAGAGGCAAAACAATTAAAAGGTACCAACATAATTAACAGGTTTTATTAAATGAATATGACAATTAAAGACATGAATTATAACCTGACAGGCAAGTAATGACCTTTTCCTAAATACATAAGATGTGACAATAATAATAAAACATAACGAACCCTTCAAACTGTTTGTGAAAAGTACGGCATGCAATTAATTAATGATGAATGTGGAATGGCCAACATTTGGAAATATTACTTCACAAAACACACAATACATTGAACAACAGTTCTAATATGGCGAATATGGCCCGGTTATAACAGTATGGAAATTCAGTTGGTGGTGTGGTAAAATTTTGATTTGGGTGGAATCTTAATAATTTGTCAACGGCCACCATACAATGTCGTTTATTCCGTGAAAATCAGACAAGAAATGCGATTATGGGAATTTTACCACTTTGGGTGGTACGGCATGGAAACCCAGTCGGTTGGGTTGTAAACATTTTGGGTGGAATCTCAATTATTCGCCAACAGCCACCCTAAAATGTCGTTTATTTCGTGAAAATCGAAGCAGAATGCATTTTTGGGCATTTTACCACTTTGGCTGGTACGGTATGGAAACCCAGTGGGTTGGGAGGTAAAATGTTGGGTGGAATCTTAATTATTCGTCAACGGCTACCTTACAATGCCGTTTATTTCGTGAAAATCCGATCAGAAATGCGGTTTTGGTCATTTACCACATTGAGTGGTTCCAGTGGGTTGGGTGGTAAAATATTTGGGTGTAATCTTAATAATTTGTCAACAGCCACCATGCAATGCCGTTTATTCCCTTAATATCGGATCAGAAATGCTATTTCAAGCATTTTACCACTTTGAGTTGTACAATATGAGAACCTAGTTGGTTGGCGGTAATCATGCATATGTTTAGGTGGAATCATAATTATTCGTTAAGAGCCACCCTAAAATGCAGTTTATTCCATGAAAATATGATCAGAAATGAGATTTTGGGGGGTTTTTTTACCACTTTCGGTGGTACGGTATGAAAACCCAGTGGGTTGGGTGGTCACATTTTTTGGTTGGAATCTTAATAATTCGTTAACGGCCACCCTACAATGCCGTTTATTCCATGAAAATCGGACCATGCAGGAATGCGATTATGGGCGTTTTATCACTTTGGGAAAGTATTCAAGGTCGAGTTGTTGTGCAATCTAACTTAAAGCTATTGTTTCTATTGTGTATGACAGTTATAACTATGTTATGCTCCTGAAAGCAACTACCATTGCTCGATTTCCAACTGTCATATATATAAGTGGTAAAAACAAGTTATAACTGTCATGTTGCGAGATATCCATCTTCGTGTGCCACGGAAGATTAATGTCATAAATATTTGCACACATATGAAGAACTGCTGCGAAAACGCCTACTTGTAACACTTTTTCTGCCAGTCACGCATGTGGCTCATTTTAACCTCCAAATAAAAGGTCGCTGACCAAAATGTCCCCCGACGAAGGTGGCAGGCTTGAAGGTTTGGGTTTCAGACCCCTATGCTACAAACTGTTGGAGGAATTTATTACACCAATTGTGACCAATATGATACAAAGTACATATTCACTAAATATGTTGCATAATCTTCAATGTGTCGAGAAAGGGTCAATAACACTATAATAATAAAAACAAAACAATTATATGTCGAAAATGGCAATAACTCCACCAAAAGGACTCCGACTGAACTCAAAATCGCAGGTGCGCAGGTTCCCACGCCGGTTGACATATGTGACAAGCTTTTAAAAAATGACCAGAAAATGACGGAATACAGGCTCGGACAAAAAATGCGTCCCAGATGTACGTGCTATGTCTAAAAGGCCAATAACTCCGCCAAAATGAGTCCGACCGAACTAAAAAAAAACACGCATGTGCGCAGGTTCTTATGCTGGTTGACATCTGTGCCAAGTTTTTAAACAAATATTACCAGAAAATAATGGAATACATGTCGGCTCGGACAAACGATGCGTCCCAGGATGTACGATTCTATGTCGTATAAAAGGCTAATAACTCCGCTAAAAATGAGTCCGACCGAACTCAAAATCGCAGGTGTGCAGGTTCCCATGCTGGTTGATATATGTGGCAAGTTTAAACAAACTTGACCAACAAATGACAGAACACAGTTCCGGATGGACGTCCAGGCGCACACACAGAAGGACGAGGGTCATTACTATATATAGTCCTTCGATGGAATGTCGGGGGACAATTATAGGATAGGACTATACATAATTTGGAAGGAGGGAAATACAAAGGTAGACTGGTAAATACCGAGCTATACGCAGGCTTTAATATTTGTATATATATATTTACTCTTACCTTAAAAGTCATAGTGCTTAATAGCGATGCAGGTGTTTTCAATTTGCCGTACAGAAATGAGACAAACGCTCTTTATTCTTATAATACAATATCAAGAATAACCAATCAAGGAACGATCTTTATTGTTCCATGTTGAAGAAGCTAGAATCAGACCCGGTTCCATTGTGGTGAAGGGAAATAATTATTTTTACGGGTTATTGTAGTACCGTACATGTTCAGTAATTCGAGACGGAGTGTTATCATACCATCCATACAGTGGGCGACAAGACCCGGGCGCCAGAAAACGATTTTATGACGTTATAACAACAGAGACACGCATATTTGAAACATATATACATCACCGTGATAACCACAGGTCTCCAGAACAAAAATTTACCTACCCCAACAATACAATAAAGAGAGTTCGTCTCACTTTTGTTCGAAAAATTTTTTTGTCCCTGTTTGTTCGGGAAAACAAAAAATGAAAACAGCTCTCAACTTTGGCAATTTATCTTTGCTAGAATTTGGAGGTTCAAATGGCCGGTCATGTCCCTTTAAGCTTCTCCGTACAATTACCATCAGTTTTCCTTTATCTTGTCGTGAATTACACATTTTACGAGCGTGTTTCCTGTCACTATCTTAAATTTACCAGAAAAACAAGAATAAATTAAACATAAAAAGAATGTGACATTTTACAGACACCTGTGATAGATTCAAGATGCGCTTACATTGTTTGCAGTGTTTTTTTTTGGTGGAAATTCAAATGCGGAACATCACCCGTATGAAAAACAGCTTTATATTATGGACGACGCCATTTCGTGCGCGTAAACATTTGCAACACAAGAAAGGTATACAAAATTAAGGAAATATGCCTTTGATTATCACGTGCTATTGTTTTACCTCTCAAATCAACACCAAACAACGGCAAGTCATCTGGAGGAAATAATAAGATTCCGTTGCTATATAACCCAAACGTGATTCTTTTGAGGAGTTCCTACATACATGTTATATTTATGCAATGTGCATTAATTTTGGAACTATGTCGCGCGGTAGAAAATGTATAGTCATTATGGTTTACCTGTCGGTAGCTTAAGGTCAATGGAGCAATAGCGTTGGATGCCATACGGCCCTCAAATCAACCAGAAATCGCAGATATTGGGAAAAAAACACAAGTGGACGTGATTGCTTTGTGTGGGGATATGCCAAATTATTTAATTGAAGGTAAGTTATTTGCGATCGCCTGTATCTTCGTTTCAATATGTCCACAATTCTACAGCTAAGGTTGCGTTGACACTGTTGCAAATATGCCTGGAATATTTTCAAGTAATTCATCACACAAAGTGCTATATATTTTTTGGAAAACAGTATTTGGTAAATGCCATAATTATGTAATGTGATTATATGCGGTATGCATGGAGGGCGTGGTCTTCGTTGGGGGGTGTCCATCTTGGAATTTCTAACTACACCCCCCCCCCATAATTGGACCAGACTAAACTAAGCTATAGTATAATGACCTTCGTCCGTCCGTCCGTAACATTGTCCGAGCCTGTGTTCTGTCATTTTCTGGTATATATATTTTTTAACTTTGCGCATATATGAATTAGCATGGGAACCTGCGCACCTGCGATTTTGAGTTCAGTCGAAGTCATTTTGGCGGAGTTATTGCCCTTTTTGGACATAGAATCGTACATCCTGGGACGCATCTTTTGTCCGAGCCTGTATTCCGTCATATTCCAGTCAATTTCTGTTAAACTTGGAACAGAAGTCAACACGCATTATAAATTGCGATTTTGAGTTCAGTCGGGCTCCTTTTGGTGGAGTTAGCAGGGGGGGGGGGGGCGGAAAAACTGCAGACACAGGGTGGAAAAAACTGTTTTCTTCGGTTTGGTATACCCCCCCCCCCAAAAAACAGCAAAAACTGCAGTTTTTTTCCACTGACCATTGCCCCACCCCCCCCCCCCCCCCCCAGAAAAATCAAATCTACCCCAGCCGGACAACAACTCGGTTTGACCGGAAACCGAAAAAAACACCGGAGCATACAATTCACGAGAAGGTGCTTGGTAACTTAGTTTAGATTATTATGACTAAAATGGTCATTGACTCGTTGTCTACCAGTAGAACGCAGATTTGTACCTCGTAATGTCATGACATGTACAAACATGTATATTGGTGATCGCAACGCTTTGTATGCACTTTTAAAAATGACAACTAGTCATTACCTCGACTTTGAAAAAGATGCAAATGAGATGAGTGAGATACCATGCAGCGTATAACTGTTTTCTGATACCATTGGATGAGAAATTGTTTAATACTTGGGATAGTTCTGCAGTAAAAATTTGCCAGATAAGCGATCGCAGGGTAGAATTCTGCATTCTATGGGTAGACACTGACATAGTCGGCATTATTAAGAGGGTTAATGGGGTCAATATCACATGTAAACCAAGACAGTGGTTATCCAAAATTGTTTTAGGTGGATTGTACTACTCATGTATATATGATTTGGATATTAAGGTTAATCCATATTCTATAAAATGAGAGAAAATTGAAGTTGTGAGTCTGAAAATGCAATTTTTTTCCGACAACCCCCCCCCTAAATGAATAAGGAAAAAATTTACGTGTAAATTTTTTACGCCTAGGTACCCCCCCCCCCCCCCCCCCCCCCCCACCCCCGGTACGTTGTGTCCCGCAATTATTTTCCGCACCCCCCCCCCTGGAGTTAGTGCCAGTTTTCGACATTGATTTTAGAGTTATTTACTCTTTCTCGACACATTGAAGATGTGCAACATAATTATTTAAGTGAATATGCACTTTGTATTATATTGGTGTAATCAATGCCTCCTACAGTTTGCAGTATAGGGATCTGAAATCCACAAATCCTTCAAACCTGCCACCTTCGTCGGGGGACATTTTGGTCAGCACCTTTTATTTAAATTTATTTGAATGAATATTAATTAGTCTCTGGCTGACTACCGAGGAGGGAAGTGAACAGACCATGTATGGTTCGGCCCAGTGGGATTTTTTTTTAATCTGAACCTAAAAACTGCAAAATCCTTGCATCTATAGACGTCTAACTCCAGGAAAATTCGGCCCTCGGTTTTTTTTTATTATCGATTAGCAATTTCAACTGGCCACCGGGGAGGGATCAGGACCCCTCGGCCACAGTGGGAGATAAAATTGAAATCTGAAACTCAAAACTGTAAAATCATAGCATCTAGAGGTCAAACTCCAGTCTAAATAAGGCGTCAATTTAAAAATATATAAATTATCAGTTTTCAACTGGCCACGGGAGAGGGACTTGGATCCCTCGGCCGCAATGTGAGAAAGTTAAAAAATATAAACATGAAAACTGCAAAAATCCTAACATCTAGATGTCTAACTCCAGGCAAATTCAGACGTCAACTTCTTTTAAATTGATTATCAGTTTTTGACTGGCCTTCGGAGAGGAACGTACAGGACCCCCAGCCCAGTGGGAGAAATTTTTTGAAATATGAACCTGAAAACTGCACAATCCTATAGACTGACACCAAGCTCTCCAATTAAGTGTTGGAAATTTCCAACCTGACACCCCCCCCCAAGGTTGAAAAAACTGATGGCCATTTCACTCCAAGATTTTGACCAAAAGCAGGAAAGTATATCACTGTTGGTATAAAAAACAACAAATTTCCCACTAATGATTCATTAGAAAATCAAACTATTGTTGGTGTGAAATTTCTAACTACTGTAGTGGGGGTGAGACACCCCACCCCTGTCGCCACATCCCTGCATGATTGCATGCATGCTCGTCGTCGATTGGGGACGAACTCATTTGGCCTCGCAGTGACAGTGTGAATTAAATGTAAACAACGATTATTCGTAATTATGCGGCATATTATATGCCCAGATTAAAGGCACGTGCGGCCTTAATAGTCGAAAATATTCATATTTGTCCCAAACACCGTAAACAGAAAAACATTAAAACGCATACAGTTCAGTTCATATATACCATGACAATCGCATAAACAGCATGTTATCATACAGATTTACTATATTTTACCTAAGCAAGAGCCTGATTGTGTTACAGAAGACAGCACAATGCCGCTGGCTAATCACACACAAATGGCATAAACGCTCTTTATTCGTTCCATATCAGGAATTCACCCACAAAGAACGCTCTTTATGTTTACCATCATAATATAAACAAACACCAGAAAAGTAACTTTTTATGCTGTTGTTTACATAACAATGGTCAAACATATGACCATAACATACTGTTGATGCGATATTTCTTATTTGTATACGGACAAAGTCTGTCTACATTTTGATGTTCTTTCTGTTTGTGGCGGTTTTTGACGGGTGGATATATTTTCACAGGATACCCACCGCCAAGGCCAATCGTGTCTTTAACATGAAAGTTAGATTATAATACATCATTATTTCACCCAATTTGGGCGGTTCTCTAGTGGTGGTTAATTGTGCAACGTGTGTGCCAAGGAAAAACAGACGCAGCATTTGTGTAAATGTTAGCCCAAACTACATTTCGGCTACATTTGAAGTAACGACAGTTTTGTTATTTATTTCGAGGAATAATACCGCATCAGATGAATTCAGCCCAAATATGTTAAAGGGGTACTGTACGCCAAATGTTGTTGTTGGTTTCTATAGTCTCCGAGTCGGAGAATAAGGTAACAATTTTTTCATTATTTGAAAGTCTGTTGAGTACGAAGTAGTGTTACGGATGACAAATTTACCGGAATGCAAAAATACAAATTGTCGTTGTCGAGTAATTTTTGTACAATTTTTCAAGCAAATGAATCAAATAAAAGTTATATTATAGGCATACTAGTCCCAAATAATCATTTAAGTTATTGTATCGTCGCTAGTCAGTGGGTGGCTTGAGTGTTCTCCCCGTATCATCATAATATTTTAAGCGATCGTGTGTGCGATCGGTTTAACAATCCAGTATCCCTCAATTAATTTATTTTATTACGGAAATTCGTAATTTAATTGACGCCATTTTATGGCTCCAGTCATAAATTCAATTTATATCAAATTATTAACTTTTAAATTATGAATTTTTAAGATAGCCTATTAACCTGAGCGTTTACAGAATACATCTTCGACTCAAGTTACTTATGTTTCTATATATTATCGATATTAGATCGTTGTTGTCACCGGAAATTTAATGAAAATGGCGTACAGTATCCCTTTAACAGTTTACGTGTAAAACAGTAGGTTAGCGTTATTTGGTATTTGTGGACGTCCTTTAACATGGCGAAAATAGACTACTGCGCTTGAACGAGCATGTGAATTTGTCGTTTTTAATGTATAGCAACTTAATAATCAATAACAGAGGCATTCTCTGTCAAATACAGTCGCTCTATTTACGATATTAATTGCTGAACTTTCGAAATTAAACTACGCGTAAACGGGTACCTACTGTAAATTATAGAAGGTGTCGGAATCAGCCCAATGGCCCCAGGGCCAACTCGCCCCAGTCGACGGTACACACTATAAAATGTATCCGAGGCCGGCTCGAAATAAAAGTTGTATACGGGTGTTATATAGCGTTTGGTCCGTTGTTTCTGAATGAATATTATTGAAATTTGGTGTATACGTCCGGGCTGGGACATGGAATACAACAACGTTTGAATTGTTTTTAAATTTACAAATTTGTTGATTTTATTCAATTGTTTTCGTTCTGAAACACACTAGTGTATGCGACCGGCTCCAAAATAAAAGTCGTGAGCGGACTTGATGTCGCATTATCTTCTTTGTTTATAAATGGACAAGACTGAAATTTAGTACATATGTCCGGGTTATGACATGGACAACATTAACGTTTGAATTGTTCTTAAATTCACAAATTTGTTGATTTTATTCAACTTTTCGTTCTTTCATTCTATAAAGTGTAAACGGTCGGCCCCATTTAAAAGGTTAAGCGGCTTATGTGCTAGTGTTATAGGTAATCGGATTAACTAATTGGCGACTCTAAACTATTGTGTTTTGGGGTATTTGAGCTTTTTTGTGAGATAATAATTTAGGACGTGAATACATTTATTTTAAATTATAACTTTATTTAATGATAATACACACATAAAATATAATAACGAACATGAGACATACATGGTTTATAAACTGTTAACAAAAGATATCATATTCAATACATGACAAAGATGACTCAGTGAAGTTTATAAAGTGAACATAAAAATATTAAGGTAAGAATCTTTTTAAGCATTACTGAACCCTTTAGCACAGTCCACTTCACTCATCCGATCATCACCAAACTTCATATTTATCTTGATATTGATCTATCAGATGAGAGCTATCAAATATTTTTTGAATTTCATAGGAAAAAATGGTCGCCAGCGGCCATATTGCATTTACGTTATATGTTATCGCGTCATGTCGATATCTAGTATTACTTAGAAATTTCACCTTTCCAGATTCATAATTGCTCCATTGACTGTAACAGATGAAATTACCCCCCTCTTCGGATAGAGTGTCACTGAAACTTTATTTTGTCAGACTGTCTGTATAGTCACTGATTATATGTGGCAATAATCTGTAATAAGATGTAGCACTATTTTATTTTATATTTACATGTAGTGCTGTTTTTATACAACAATTATAATCCCCCCTAGATCATCATGTGATCGACCATACATCGTGTGTGAGGACCTGGTTGAATTAAGGGGGGTTTTATGGATCACTTCTGTCCTCAAGCTAGATTATACTTATGCCATTTAATGGCATATTTCTAACGTGGAGGGGTAGATATGCTTGAGACCCCACCACTGTTCGATTCACACCAAGTTCTCAGCTGTCATGTTCGGATATTAGAACCCATAGCCATGATATATAGTTTATTTTGTGTATACTAGTAATATAGTTATTTGCAGTACCTTTATATACCAGTACTGTGTACAACCGTGCATATAAATGAATCCATGTGTACATGTATATTGATTCAACGGATTCAGTGGTTTTGTCCATCAGTCTATCAAATATGCGGGGAAAACATGTCCACCAGCAATACACCCTGCTAAATTTCAAATTTGAATCCATTGGCGCACCCTGCAGCCAGCTTTTATTGGAGAACTTTTTCTCATGTGGATATTTTGGGTCACCACTAGATGTGAGCCATATTTTGTTCTCAGACTTTCCTTGTGAAAACATCACTACCAGCGGTGATCTTGAATTTTACTATTTTTATGGCTAAATAATTTGGTTGATCATACAGACGACATCCCTTGTCCGATCGTCATCAAATTCCACAATGATCTTCTTGATAACCAGGGTGAGAGTAATCTAATTTTTCCGAATTTCGTTAAAAAACATGACCACATGCAGCAATTTGGTATCTTACTCTTTGTATGACTGAATTGTTTAGCAACTGTACAGACATATCCCTCATCTGATAGTCACCAAACTTCATATTGATCTTCGGGGTGACATCTAGATGGGAGCTATCGAATGCTTTGAATTTTTTTTGGAAAACATTGTCGCCAGCAGTCATCTTCTATTTTGGTTTTTATATACATGTATATCTCTTCATGCGGATAGCCAGTATTACGTAGGTACTTCAACTTTCCGCATTCCTGTCAAATACTGTATTTGTAAATATGGTTTAATGAGAATAAACATATTTGAATATTTAGTTTGTAACTAAATCTAGAAATATATAATACTAGCTGGTGGACCCGACTTCGTCCGGGATGTTCCCCTCTGATTTTCGGAGAATTGCGCGATTTAACCTTGAATTGACCATTTTAAAGGTGAATGTCATGTCGGGGTCACGATTTGACCCGTCCAAAACACTTCCCGGACAAAAGTGTCCGTCGAAATCCGCCCAGCTTTACCCGATTTGACCTTGAATTGACAATTTTGAAGGTCAGGGTCGTGATTTGACCCATCCAAAACACTCCTGGGACAAAAGTAACGGTAGGTATCAAATTTCGTTGAAATCCTTCCGTTTTACCAGATTTGACATTGAATTGATCTTTTTGAATGTCAAAGTCAGGTCGGGGTCAAGATTTGACCCGTCCAAAATACTCCCTGGAAATAATTTCCCCTAGGTATCAAATTTCGTCAAATCAGTCCGGCAGTTTTCCCGGCCATAGCTAAGAGACAAACAGACAGACAAAAGTCCCAAAATATATATTAGACTAGCTGATGTACCCGACTTCGTTCGGGCTATTTAGGGGTTTCTTTGTGATCGCCTCCATCTGGGCAGTGCCCGGTATATACAGCGTCTGGACAAACTATTGTTCAATTGGTCCAGAAACATGCCTATATCAGCACGTTCGATGACATGGTCCCACGTGAATTTGGACCCGTCCATATTGCTCCCGGGATCGAAGTAGTCCTACACACAAAATTTTAGTCGGATCGGTCAAGGTCCAGAAACATGCCTATGAGCGAGGTCAAGTTGACACGTTAAATACCAAATCCGAGTCGGATCGGTCGATCAGTGTTAAGAGTCTATAACACATACACACATGCATTCATACATACACACATATATTCCAAAATGTATAATCGATAGCTACAACAATTCTATGGTAGATAGTTCACGGGCGACCTGATGCATGCATCTTAGTTTTCTTGTAACCGTATGATGTCACTGTTTCCGATGTATACAGCACCGTGTATTAATTTGTCTGTAAAACCATAACAAGACAGCCAATGAATGTGGAGACGCTCACCAGACTGTAAAGACTGGAACTAGGAACACCATAAGAGACAGTACTTGTCAAAATCACTTAAAAACAAGAAGCCCTAAAGAGGGACGTAGCTAGAGGGTCTCCATTGTGAAGTGGGGTGTCCACCTTGAAATTGTCAACTGCATGGCCTGACCCCCCAACCCCAAATAGTCTGCTCCCTCCCAACTGAAGCAAACACGATCCCAAGTTCATAAAATTCCTTTGCACATGTTGGAATTGTACGACTGATACCTCAAGCTTTCCTATCTGTTGCAAAGTTCCAACCTGACATGCCCCCCTTTTTTAACAGTGGACCCCATTTAAACACATTTTTATCCCAACCCTCCATAGGCCATATACACCAAACATCATTTATTGAAAGGTCGAACCCATTTTAGTAAATCTGTAACCAAGTTTCAAGTAACACAAGGACCCTACATACTACATATAAGCTACTAGTAAATATGCCTGATGGCTCTCGAAGAGGAACTAATTTAAGAATTACTATGGGGGAAGAGTTATGTCCCTGGTTTCACCCCTATTTGACCTGGTGACCCCATTGAACAAATCTGAATCCCAGTCACCCAAGGACTCTCCATACCAAATATATGCTAAATATGCCAAATGGTTCTTGAGAAGATGTTTTAAGAATAACTATTGAGGGAAAGAATTATGTCCGTGGCTCGGCCCCTATTTGACCCAGTGATCCAATTCTGAACCAAATCTGAATCCCAGTCACCCATATCAAATATAAGCTGAACAGGCCTGATGGTTATTGATACGAAAATGTTTTAAGAATTACAATGGGTGGACAAGTTATGTCCCTGGCTCCCTATGGGAGGGTCGCATATATAAGAGAATGCACTGGCACATTATCTTTAATGCTGCACCAGCGCAGCGCCCATCATGAAAGGGTTAATGGCCTAACTGTCAGATCACACACTTGGCTTTGGGAGTTAGTTTGTCATCATAATCCACAAGTCATTTATATACCAGGCAGAGAGCTTGATGATATCAATCAACAAAGCTGTCACTCCAAATTAGATTTTGTTAACACTGCATTTTATTAATTATTTTATAATCACTTTAACCAGCACAATTTTTTTAAAGATTATTTAGTGGCAATGATATATATCTATACAATTTATACACAGTTGACAAATGTATACATATTGAAATAGCAATGTAAATAATTTTGGATGGAAAATCCTTTATTTCCATAGTGGTCCCCACTACTTATGATAGGTTCAATTACGAAGACTGTCCAGTCTTAAAGGGATATGGTCAGGTGGAGATAGATCAAAAGATCAAAAACCAATATTAGGTACACATATATATGTGAATATAAAGTTTTGATGTTATATTAACCCTTCCCTTTTAACCCATAAATTCAAATAATTTGTGTTGTTATGTTCATTTGCCAATCAATAGTTTAGTACAGCATACGCTGTGATTCATCATAAAACCTCTAGATTATGATTCCGATCATAGCAATTAACTATCGCCATGGGATAGGTTAAACATCTGCCGATCGTGAACGGCCTCTCGTTTGTTTTGTTTTTTAACAGGTTTAATTTTTTTTTTAAATATTATGACTATACGCTGGTGTAATTAACGAACCACATCTAAACCACACGAATATATAGGGTATATCTGAACCTTTTTTTAATCTTATAAAAATAATTTCATAGATGCGTATCAATTAACTATTATATTATTGACGCTGTGCGCGCAATCCGATTGAGATGTGTACTATACGAAGAAGCTTGTCGATTTCATCATGTTCATTTCATTCATAAAATGTCATCGTGTCGATTTCAACGAAAATCGACGAACAACGTCATTATGTAGCTTTCACCATCCACCGAATCCGCGATAACCTGAATGTATCGTCTGCTTTGTTCATAAATATGTGTTCCGTTTCGATTCATGAAAATAGAAGGATATCTAAGGATTATCAGATGCACGAATTTCGATTTTGATTCCAATATTGTCTCCCGCCCTGCCAGAGAGATTGAGATTTTCCGATTGCACGCGCGATTTATATTTTAGGACACTCCTATATGCAAATATTTGACAGTCCTTGATATGTCATACTTATGTTCTCAATAAAATGTAAACCGCTGCTACGAATGAACTCCACTGTGCATAATTCCGATAGTAACTCCCCTCATTATTGAACGCCGGCAATTGAAAGATTATTACGTTTACCTCCGATTACGACATTAATGCTTTAAGCCCACCGATCTAATGTGCAATAAAAGTTGTCGCTAAAATTCAAAACACCCGTGTCGTATTAGATAATAATTGGTGACGTCACAAAATCAGATATAGTCTATATACTACCCAAAGCGTCCAGCTTTGGTTCGTTATGAGCAAGGAATTAAATCTAAATCTAAAAAAAATATATTTGAAAACAAAAACAAAAAATTAATAATGATTTTGTTTTAGAATTTTTTTGTTGTTAAAGATACGGGCGGTGGGTATGCTTTGTTTAGATCCGGATATGGTAAACACAAAGAGCGTTATTTGTTACTGTTTTACTGATATGGAAATAATAAAGAGCGTGATCAACCAATATAATTGCGCTGTGTTATGTAAACAGAAGCACAACTTCTGTAACATGAGCAGGCTCTTGTTTACCTACACCATCGTACGTCTTGTCGACAGTATACTATTTACGCGCTGATTATCTTTGGCATATGAACAAAACTATATATATTTTAATATTCCTTCTGTTGATGGCGATTTGAACAAATATGAATATTTCTGCAAAGAACGCCGCCCTGGCTTTAAATTGAGCAAGGAGTTCAATCTAAAAATAATAAAATTATTTAAGAGTTATGTCCCTTTACTCCGCCTATATATGACCTCATTTGAACAAGTATGAACCAGTCACCCAAAGACCCTCCATAGAAGACGTTTTAAGAATTACTATAAAGGGATATAGTTATGGCCCTTGTTTCGCAACTATGGGACCTGGTGACCTCATTTGAACAAATCTGAATGTGTGTCACCTGGGGAACATCCACACCAAATAGGAATCCATTCGGTTGCATATTTCTGGAGATGTTTAAATAATTGTGGACGAATGGACGGGCAGTGATGTCTATAGCTTCACCGGAGACTCAGGTGAGCTAAAAACTGACCAAAATATCCCACCACTCGTGACCATTGGATCGGGGCGCAAAGTCTGCTATAGCAAGATACGCGACTTCAACGTAAAACAACATTACCCCAACTGATTTTACTAGCTGGTTTACGTCGAATGAAACTTGGGATAAATTTAACACGACCATATAATTATCATATATATGATCCGCCATATCAAACCCAGTCGTAAGTCGGGATTTTTTTTACCCTGTGCCAATGCATTCTCTTATATATGCCAGGCGACCATACAATTTTATAATTTCACCCATACAGAGCCCCAGACAAACATGAGCAGACGACACTCTTCTATATATGTGTGGGGCTCCCTGCAGGGTAATGGATGTTTTTTATTTTATGTCCTAAAAATTGTCAGAAACATTTATTTTAAAAAAATGATTAAAATTGTTAGGCCGATGCATTCTCTTATATATGCGAGGCGACCTATTGTCGACTCGCATATATAAGAGAATGCATTGGCACAGGGTAAAAAAATCCGACTTACGACTGGATTTGATATGGCGGGTCACATATTTGCTCTTATAACCCTTTCACGATGGTGATTCCTGAAATTTGGCGAAACCTCTGTCCCAATGCATTCCGTTAAAAATGCGCCATTGGCCTAACACTATTTACAGTGACCTTGTAAGCCAGTGCATTATCTTATATATACGAGGCATCCCATGGGAGACTCGCATATATAACAGAATGCACTGGCACATGATATGTAATGCCGCAGGAGCGAAGCTCCCGTCATGAAGGGGTTAATTAATAAAGTAAGAAAAATGTGCATTACAAAGCGGAGGGTTGTGACTTTTTGACGTCCATTGCTCCTTTGAAACCCGGGTGCGCTAATCCATTATCCAACTGACATTATTTGAAATCTCTGACGATCATAATGGACGATAAGTTCCTCAAACACGCATGTTTCATCCTCGTAAAATTGCGATATGTTCTTTTCCAGATAGTTCTATTCTGGGTTTCCCGTGGTGATGAGAAGGTGTTCCACAAAACAGTTATCAGTCTGCCTCATAGTTCTAACTTCTTCTGCGGCTTTATTCTTGAGTTTTGGTGGAAAAGAATTTAAATTCGACAGAAAACGACCGAAAGATAGAGACAACAGACGGGCATCAGACAGCGTGCACGCGACGCGAAGAGAGACTGGATATCATGGTCTCCCTACAGAAGAAAGATCGGATAACTGGAAACAAACTCTAAATTTTACTAACAACTGGGATAGGCTGACAGCATTAACGGATTCACCAACGAATCAGAGGATTTGTGATATTTACAATCCGACAATTGATATAGATTTGCTGATTTTGATAACAACCAAGCACAAGGAGAATTTTCTGCGGGACGCACTAAGGAAATCTTGGTTGACGTACACTAAAAATAACACCGGAAACGTCCGGTACGCGTTTTTCCTTGGGCAGAGCAACCAGACATATCGCAATAAGAAACTACATTTGGAGAATCTGGAAACGAATGACATTATAGTTGGGAATTTCACAGATTCGTACAAAAATCTCACCATAAAAACAATATTTGCTCTACGGTGGGCAACACAATTTTGCAAGGCGGCTAGAATTGTTATGAAATGTGATTCTGATGTTTTTCTTAACGTCCCGTTGCTGATGAGGATTATTAACCGGACGCCGTTGGATCTGACGTTAGCTGGGTACTGTAGGTTTGATAAGCCCATCCGACATATATCGACTAATTTTTCCAGTAAATGGTATGTTTCAAGGAAGGATTATCGGGCCGATACTTACGGAATTGTGTGTGCAGGTCACGCGTACATGACGTCAATGTTGTCCGTGAAAAATATAATTTATATGTCAAGATTAATTGAATTTTTCTGGTTTGAGGATGTGTTTATCTCATTTTGTGCTCAAAAACTGGGATATTCATTCAATTCGATTCCAGAGTTTTCCTACAGCGACAACAGGCCGTGCACGATGCACTCTGATCAGATTGTCGTGAATCATCGAGTTAGGTCCGGGTGGATTAGAGACACATGGAAGGCGAGGGCCCGGTGCATGGGCGAATTGGAGGAGGATAAATCGTACAATGAACAAGATCACAAGTCGTGGCCGGTTCGCCAGTTTCCTGTGAAATGAAATGTGGTATTGTAATTGGTCGATCTCTATTCAGGCTGAGCCCATTATAGATCATTTCCACCAGTTCAAAACCTGGGCGCTTTTTGATGATCTGACAGGGAACTTTGCAACATCGAGTTAATTAGATCGTACCATGAATCTCTACATCGAATTAATTAGATCGTACCATGAATCTCTACTCTGGCTAACGCCATAGTAGATATTCATAGCATGATCTACGAATTAATAACACGGGTATTAAATTTCTGTCAGTCAGTTTTAATATTTCACATAACAGGTGAATGTGAAGGTTTCAGATCTCTCGAGCTTGTATGATATAGGGTACGTTTGTGAGCCACTATGGCGATAAACATGGATTTATTACCCCATGGAAAACTGTGTGATCGTGACCGATGAGGGCTTATTTCAAAGTCATGCAATCTCGAGCTGGGATATTTGCCTAATATGGAATACATTATTAAGAAACATGTCCAACTAAGAAATATATTAATACTGGAGTTATTTTTTTCGAAGTTAAAGGTACTCAATCCGATCAGAGGGTCCCCATATAATCACATTCCAACAACAACAACAAAATTTTAAATGCCGCTTCAGTTATCAGAATCTAATAATTGCCCAAAAATAATGAAAGCACAATCAACTATAGTATAAAATTGCACAAAACCTGTTATTTATCAACACTTTATTCAACGAAATTTTGCCAGTTTTTCAAATATCTGACACAAAAAGCCACTTGATTTTAGAGTTATCCATCTTCACCCGCAATTTGGTCCATGAAATTCTTCTCGTTGACTGTCTATTGGGCCACTTACAATTAAAATAATAGATTTCAAACATCGATATCTAATCACTCTGAGCTGTGATGGGTGGGTTCTTTGACTCTAATCAAATATTTTTTACCCCTGAAGCCAAGGAAATAGTAATTTGCGAGCATTAATTCGGATTGAATACCTTTAAAATGCTCCCCAACAGATTTTCAACAAGTTCCCAGGTATTTGAACTGATGGATTATGATCTCTACGGGTATAGGTAGAGTCAAGATTCATGGCGTGATCTATGCAATTGGTAACTCAAGTGTGCTTGTACCACTCCAGCTCGACACAATATTAAGCACCATTGTATACTAAAGAGAATCTAGAGGAAGCTGGGCAACATGCATATAGATATGAGTTTATGGTATGGTGTAACCAGGAGTGTAGATGGAGGGGATGCCCACATCTGATTTGGGACATTTGGTAACTACACCTCGTTTTGTATCAGCCGAATGCCCAACTTCCATTCCTCCCCATTTGACATTGAGATGGGGTTCTTCTTCCTAGTCCTTTGGAGTGTGTTTTGATAATACAGTTTTATCCAAACACCCGTCCAAAAATAATAATGTTCCATACCAATGTATACCAAGATTTATTGGAATGGTCTATTATTTATTTGGAGGGGTGTTTTGATAATATAAGTGCAATTTTAAAAGACATATGATTCATATTGAGTCGTTTGGAGGGAATGTTAAGATAGTTGCGAGGCTTAGATTAGTGAACTTCAAGCAACAAAGCATCAAATTAGAACTGGATGGGAGAATCTACGAATTAATAACAACTTTCAACTTTTTCAACTTTCTTGAGGAATTAAAAATTGACTTGCCAAAACTTTTGCCTAATGAAAATATTTTTTGCCAAATGTGAATTACACAATGTATATTTGCCATTGGCAAATTTGGCAAGTGGTAGCGTGAACCCTGGTTTGCAGGAGCAAATCGACAAACATACAGTGACTATTTCAACTGTTTTGATGTCTGTCCACCTATGTGGTTTGAGCAATTGAGACCAGGATCCGCTCTGGCCCACAATTGCTTGCCAAATGTGAATAATTTTTGGCAAATGGCAGCGCGATCCATGATTGAGTATTTTGATTGAACAGGAATGTAACATGAACACAAGATGAGCTTTTATTTTTAATGAAATATGTAACAAATTAGTCTTCCTTATGGTGATACGATGATGATTTCATTAGACAATACAGTAAAGAACAAAAGGAAGTGAGAATACAAATGGCAGAAATTGCGATGAAAATTGTCCTATTGGGGCCATGCATTTGCTCCTGAAAGAAAAATAAAAGAGATATATAATTTCTGCACCCTAATTTGCTTGCGATGGAAGAGGATAAAAGACGCCCTGTCCGATTCTGCTTTGGTGGTGAAAAATATCTGATTTTGAGTCAAGGAACACACCCTTCAAAGCTCAGAGCTATTGAATTATTTTTACACCTTGAATTCCATATATGGTGATGCCTGGTTCAAACTGTGTCATCACAAATCTAAACAAACATCTTCTTTCATGTGTGATTTGCATGGTATTATAACTTGTCAATATTTATGCATAAAACATATGATTACCAAATCGGGAATAAGTATACCTATGTATCTGCATACCAACTATCAAAAGATACTGTCAATTTTGTTTCTGGCGATAATTTTCATCATCTTTTGTTCCGAAAATCATTTCCAATCACTGCTAAACAAGACCCCCAAACTCTCATTACAGCGTCTGCACATGTCCGTATATATTTCAAATTCCAGTTTTGCTAGGCTGACAACAATTCTAGGCTGACAACAATTCGAGGTGTAGAAAATTAACAGATTTAAAAAATCAAAATCTAATAGATCCGAGCTTTGATGGGTGGGTTCCTCGACTCAATTAAAATATTTTTCTCTTCCAAAGCAGAATAAATAGTAATTTAGGGGTGTTAATCGGACAGGGTATCGGTCAATGTTTGATGCTAGCTAGATCCTTCTCATTGAGAATTTCTAACACATAAAGTAATGCCCTAAATAATCGACACCTTAACAACAGCAGAATTATGGGTAATTTTTCAGGATTTAGTCGGAAATATGGCTTGCTGCCATTCATCGGAAAGCTCTCACTGAGAGCTTTCCGATGAACGGCAACAAGCCATATTTCCAACTAAATCCTGAAAAATTACCCATAATTCTGCTGTGGTTAAGGAGTCGATTATTTAGGGCATTACTGTATATTGCATAAATCTGGTACATTTTTCATCCACTAGGCTTTCTATAATGCAAGATGGAAACCTGTGCCCAGAATATACAGTTTGTAAAACTTGTGATATTTGTAACCTGTTACAAAATGCCCGGTGGTGGAAAAAATGTACCAGTTTCATTCAGTGTCTATTCTCACATCTATATGCTCTTAATCACTGTTTTCTTATATATGCATTCATATGTTCATCATATGTTAATTATATAGAAGAATAAATTTTGTTAGATGATTATATGCCCAAATTGGTATGATATTCAATAAAATTAGTGGAACATGTTGTTTGAAAGCTGTACATTTTAATTAAAAGCTCATTTGGGATGTATTCTCTAAGGTGACCTCTGTCAGCCTGCAGTTATTTATTTAACAACAAGGGGTACGCATCTAAGATGCTTTTGTCGAGTTTTTTGGCAGTCGAACCAAACTTCTGCCAATAAGGTGCACAACTCCGGGGAAAAAAGTAGGACGGTGGTATATTATTGCAATAGACCTATATACCAAATATCAATCGAATCCGTTAATATTTCATTGAGTTATCGCACTAACGGTGATAAAATTGTGATTAAAATAGACAAACTAAGAGCCATAACTCCGGAAAAAAAATTCGGACAAACCAGGTTTTCGAACTCGTCCGAGATATTGTTGCAATAGACTCATATACCAAATATTGTTTAAATCGGTTAATAGCGCCCGCTCTCCCGCGGCAAAGCCGCGGAAGCGAAGCGACCTACATGTAGGGTATACGTATGCGGATATGAGATATACTAATCGACTTTTTCAGCCCAATCTTAAAATAGATTGAAATTACCTAAAATAGATAATTTATTCATAACTCAAGGGTCAGCCGAGTGCAAAATTTTTGTTGGCGATGGCCGCCATTTTGTATTGATTAATACCACCTCGAAATGTGCAAAATGCTCCAGGGCAAAAATAAAAAACTTTGTTCCGGCAAATGTTAGCTATACTTCATCATATGTAGGAACAACATGCTGCTAAAGCCAAATATATTAAAAAAATTTAATGTAAATTAAACCAAAGCTCTGGATGACAAAAAAGTGAAATTGCATGAAAAAGTTTTGTTTACATATTTTATAAAATTATTAAAAATATTTGCCCCGAAAGAGGAATATAGGGGCCTTACTGGTCGTTTAGATATTATCTTCCATTTTCGAACGGTATTTTCGCCTAAAAGATTAATGAATTATTCTCGAAGTTCAAGGCCGACAAAGTGAAACTACAAGTTCCGATTGAAAGATCGCATAGTCCTTTTAAGATAACTTTTTGGAAAACCAGTAAAGGCGTCATGACACCAAGACGTGCATCATGACGTCACAACCTACATCGGCGCGCAAAACTCCAGACACAGGACTGCGTCGATGGCCAGACAGCTGAGACACGTATTACACAGTCAGGGTAAACGACACATCTGCCAAACATTTACGTTATATGTGATTATTTACACATATATATAATTGTCTCGTGTCCCGTTACGGTTTATCATCAAATCCTTCTAAAGATAAAAATGTATCCGATAATCCCATGAACAGTAACAAACGGGCGCAAATTACGTTTACGTATGACCATATTATTTCATTGAGTTATCGCGCTAACGGTGATAACATTGCTAAAAATAGACAAACTAAGACCCATAACTCCGCGAACTCGTCCGATATATTGTTGCAGGAGACTCATACACCAAATATTGTTGAATCGGTTAATATTTCATCGAGTTATCACGCTAACAGTGATAAAATTGCTAAATATAGACAAACTAAGACCCATAACTCCGCGAAAACAAATCGGACAAATTGGTTTTCGAACTCGTCCGATATATTGTTGCAGGAGACTCATATACCAAATTTTTTTGAAATCGGTTAATATCTCATCGAGTTATCGCGCTAACGGTGATAAAATTGTAAAACAAATAGACAAACTAAGACCCATAACTCCGCGAAAAAAATTCGGACAAACCTGGTTTTCGAACTCGTCCGAGATATTGTTGCAGAAGACTCATATTCCAAATATTGTTGAAATCGGTTAATATTTCATCGAGTTATCACGCTAACGGTGATAAATTTGCTAAAAATAGACAAACTAAGACCCATAACTCTGGAAAAAAAATTCGGACAAACCTGGTTTTCGAACTCGTCCGAGATATTGTTGCAAGAGTCTCATATACCAAATATTGTTGAAATTGGTTAATATTTGAGTGAGTTATCGCGCTATCGGTGAAAAACTTAACTAAAAACCATCTAAGATGGATAACTCTTGTAAAAAAGTTCGGACGTGACCCATTTTCTACAGGCAGTAAATAGTCATTGGGAGCAACTGCCATACCAAAATCTTTTTGAATCCGTTCACAAATGTCAAAGTTATAAGGCATTCTTTAGGTCCGCCCACCCGCCATCCATCCCTCGCCAAACCATAAGTCGAGTTTTTGAAAAACTCGACTAAAAACTCGACTAAAAAGGCAATCTTGTTTATATATGCAACCAAAGTTGATATTGATGCATCTCTGGGCATATAGATTGTCAGATGCCGATGAACATACTGTATAATTATACCAAGCATGCTGTTTGGCATCTTCCACTTCTATATGCCCAGAGATGCATCAAAAACAACATTGATTGCTTATAACTACACCAATGAAACTTTATTTTCAGCTAAATACTTTGAAACATGCTATTTATTTATTTATTTAGCGTGCTAAAGTTAAGAAAATAAACACTCTTTGATTGTTATTTACAACTATAAACTACACATTGGTAGAACTATGCCCGGAAACTATTCCTGTAGGTGTAAAACTTCTATATTTAACCCTTCCATGACTGGATCTTCCTGAAATTTTGCAAAAGCCCTGTGCCAATGCATTCTCTTACATATTTGAGTCTCCCATAGGCAGCCCTGCATATCTAAGAGAATACATTGGCACATGATATGTAATGCTGCACCAGCGCAGCTCCCATCATGAAAGGGTTAAAACCACTGTGGATGAATTCATAATTTTGCATTGCAAACATTTTCGTAGAACTGTAATTTGATGTGGAGAAATATCAATTTTTTAGCAAACGGGTAGCAACATTTGATTTCAAACAGCTACTCTTCGGTGCCTTGGAATAAAATCACTGAACCTGAGCTCTATAATACCTTCTGTTATCACCGTTGATGAATAGATGTTGAAATCTGAATAGCTTTGTTATTATAACTTCATAAAATCAATTGTTTTCTGTTGACTTGGTGTTTGTCGCCCACTGTACCAACAGTAAAACCCTCCACCTCAAATTTGGTAACTACGAAAATGCGTATTACTTCCGTTTATCCACAGTTAAAATGATATTAGAACATCTATTACGATCAACAGAGTCGATTTGCACATATAATCTCAATATTTGGCTGATAATTTTATTTTTTTTAAACTATTAAAAAAAAATCTGAAGTTAGCTGAAGATTTTGTGTTGTAGACGAAGTCAAGTGATTGGCGCGATCACATGATTGCCATATGTAGACAAAAGTTTAGTCACATGATCGATCATGTGGAAACCCATTTACAAGCATAGATATGCAACGATTGTTTAAACTTTACAAGTGCAAAGCGATAATGAATTCAATAGCAGATTTTGAAGTTTGCTGTGTCAGGAGAGAACTCTGCGAAACTCTTCACCGTAATACGTCGCAGTTCTTATAATAAAATGACTTTAGCATGTTATTAAGTGTATCAAGATGTGTTGTTATTATAAAGCCATGCAAGTATTTTAAAAGAAATCACATATGAAGCCTTTGATATATTATTAAGTATATTCTACGACAATGTATTAATAAATTATACATATGCTAGCTGATGTGCCTGACTTCGTCTGGGCTATTTAGGGATTTCTTTGTGATCGCCTCCCTCTGGGCAGAATATACCTCGTCTGCACAAACTATTGTTTGATTGGTCCAGAAACATGCCCATATTAGCATATATGATCGAGGTCAAGGATATGGTCACATGTGAAATTGGACCTGCCCATATTGTTCCCGGGATCAAGTAGGGCTACATAGCAAATTTGAGTCGGATTGGTCAAGCAGTTTTTGAGTCTATAACACACATACATACACACATACAGAAAGAAGTTCCAAAATATATAATGGATTATTTCAGTTTTACGCTCAGTTATCTACATGTATACAGAAACATGTGCTCGTGGTTCCAGTCCTTTCGTTACCGGAAATGACCAAGTTATATTATATACATTATATTATTATACAGATTGCATATGAAGACTTGCAAGTTATACAGTTGTGTTATAGAATTTCATCTCGAAAACCGACTTATATAAAGGACCTACCAGATGGCCTAAAATGTTTCTGCAAGATATTCGCCGACGACACGAAAATATATGGTTCGACTAACAAAATGGATCTACAATTATCTATCAACAAGGTTTGTAAAAGGTCTAAAGATCGGCAAGTGAGCTGCCAACTCAGAGAAAACATATATCATCAATTTTGGACATAATAATCTGGTGAATCCATACTACATGTCTGATTCTGAAGCTAGACCATCGATTCTGACATCTGAATTTGAGAAAGACCTTGGCACTTATATAGATGAACACCTCAACGTCAACCATCAATTAGACAAATCAGTAAAATTCCTCCTACACAATCAAGTGTACCTTTGACTACAAAGAAAAAGACATAACGGCGATGTTGATCAAGACCCAATTTCGCCATATTTTTGAATACGGCAACACGGTTAGCACCGTTCATTTAATAATGTATTCTAAAGAGATAGAATCAGTTAAAAGGCGGGCATCCAAATAATATCAAATTTCTGAAATTTATCCTATCACAACCGCCTTGTTAAGTGCAGACTCATATATCTCAAACAGGAAGGATGCGAGGAGATATGTTAGAAGTGTAGTTAGTCTACAAACTAATGCATGGACTATACAATATCGAGAGACACATCTTCTTTGAAGATGTGCTATACAAGGGTATACATGGCCATATTAATAAACTACAGAAACATTTAATGTTCAAAGGGGTGCGAAACACTGATTTTCGAGAGGAGTGTCCGCAAATTGGAACAATTTACTGGACATTGTCGTTTCTGCGAATCACTACAGTCATTGAAAGAACAATTAGACAATAGTTTCTGGAACAAAAGATATATGTATGACTGAGAGTGTTACTATTAACCAACAGCTGCAGTGCATCCACAGAGTGGATGTGGTAGCCCAGTGGGTAGAGTGTCGGACTTGTAATGGTGTTAATGCACCGGCGTGAGTTCGCGCCTCGCTTTGTGGACTATTGTCTCCACAACAGTGGCTTGGCCGAATTGAGCGGTGTGTGTGCTATATATAGCCACACGCTGTTTCAAATCTCGCGCCAGATTGTGACCCTTGGGCAAGGTCACTTGTACTGTGCTCGCTTCGTCGTACCTAGACGAGAAATAGGTACCTGGTTGTTGGGTATCCGTTAGCCGCTCTAGTGAAGTGCCTGTACAATGGCAGCAGGCACAAGACTCGGGATTACTCATAAAAAAAAACAGCTGGGGTAATAATGTAAGCGCTTAGAGCTACACCAGGGATTAAGCGCTATATAAATGATATACATTATTATTACTAGAGGTAACAATTCAATTATACGATATGTGATTATTATATGTAACGGGTCAAAGTCATGGATACTTAGTCTCCAGATTAATACCGGTAGATGATAATGATGATGATGAAAACGTGCCATGTGGCATTAAAGAGAGTTTAGTTTTAATTTATCGACATCCAGTATAACAAAGATAATTTGGTTTATTGTTGGGCATTTATGGATGTCAGGGGGATGCATTTAATAAATAATACAAGAGGTACGCTGTCGCGTGGCATTTGCCCCCGACCGTAGCAATTCGGATTAAGCATGGACGAAACTGCGGATATCCTAGGAGGTCTATATGACCATTCCAAAAGAAGTTCGTACAGAAATGTTGACTAAAAACCCCAAAACAAGTGATCCGGAAACCCAAAAACAAACGAAAATTCAAATTTTCTAAGTTGAAAAAAGGGCCATAACTCTGGCAAAAATCTTCAGATCATACCCAAATTCGCACTTGACATGTATTTTCATATAACTGATCCACAAAAATACGGGATTTGCAATCGTACCACCAAAGATCACGCTATCATCTGGAAACCCAAAATACAAGAGAAAAATTGAATTTTCTAAGTAAAAAGGGCCATAACTCTGGTGAAAATGGGTGGACGAAACCAGCGCTATGCATGTAGCTGTTCCCCATGCTGCTCTATCACCATACCAAATATCAGCTAAATCTGCCCAGCGGTTGCTGAACAGTAATGCAAATGTTTGTACGGACGGACAAAATTCAAATTTCCTAAGTTGAAAAAAGGGCCATTACTCTGGCAAAAATCATCAGATCATACCCAAATTCGCACTTGACATGTATTTTCATATAACTGATCCACAAAAATACGGGATTTGCAATCGTACCACCAAAGCTCACGCTATCATTGGAAACCAAAAAAACAAGAGAAAACTTGAATTTTCTAAGTAAAAAAAGGGCCATAACTCTGGTGAAAATGGGTGGACGAAACCCGCGCTATGTATGTAGCTGTTCCCCCATGCTGCTCTATCACCATACCAAATATCAGCTAAATCTGCCCCGCGGTTGCTGAACAATAATGCAAAATGTTTGTACGGACGGACAAAATTGAATTTTCTAAGTAAAAAAAGGGCTATAACTCTGGTGAAAATGGGTGGACAAAACCCGCGCTATGCATGTAGCTGTTCCCCCATGCTGCTCTATCACCATACCAAATATCAGCTAAATATGCCCAGCGGTTGCTGAACAATAATGCAAAATGTTTGTACGGACGTACGGAAGTACGGATGGACGGAGACGTCGACTATATACCCGCCGACTTCAAGTCGGGGGCATAATTATGCATAATAAGTATATTTCATAGTATATGAAGCATGTATATGAGTACAATATATACATGTATATATGTTTTGAGAATATCAGTAACTGAACAAAAACAACATGTTCACAGTTTATTACACTGGATTGTGTTGATAACGTTTTGGAGCTTCATCTTTCAAAGGTATATAATATGGCATATAATTTATATATGTGATCTGGGGTTCGAAAATTAAGTGGGCCTTTAACCCAGCTCAAATTACATCACATACATGACATTATTCTGTTACACACACACATGATTATTAAATCGCCACCCGTGCTTACATAATATTGGTGACATCATATAAGTAGACACAATAAACTCTGACTCCGCTTCCACGATTTAAGTTTTTCAACTTATTTTGATGTCTTAACCCTTTGAGTGCCAGGGGCCGATCTCATCGGCCCTAAACCTACAAAATAAGTCTGTTAAAGAATATAAGAATAAATTATTAAAATTGTAAAAAATTGTTAAAAAAAATAAAAAAAATTGTTAGGCCAATGCATTCTCTTATATATGCGAGGCGACCTATGGTCGACTCGCATTTGTAAGAGAATGCATTGGCACAGGGTATATGGGTTGATACAAAAATCGACCTGGCACTCAAAGGGTTAAGAGATAAAGCTTATTATTTTTCGGCTTATTTATTATTTATTATGGGACATGGTCATTGTGTTCATAATTGGGAGGGCTTTCCAGTAGTGCTTAGTTATATTCTTCAGGATCACAATCCTTTACTTTTGTTTTCATGGTCTGGTAACTATGGACGCAGTTTGGAAATGATGTCATGATGCAGGGTTTCCGCTAGGCCGGCTGCGGGTCCGTCCCACGGACCCATTCCCCCCCGTCGGTCGTTGCATGAAATCCCGCTCATACACAAATAAATGACGTTATTAAAAACTTTTTCAGTCTTGTCTGTGTCAACAGGCTATATATCTACTCTTATTTTCATTAATATTGACAAAATGAAATCGAAGAATGCCGGACTGTTGAGTGCGGATATTTTTGTGCACAGGATTCCATGGATGAAACTATTCACGCTCGAAGACCCTGTGCTATCGTATGATTACGACCCCGTGCTATCATACGATTACATAATTGGATCAAAGAACACCCAATTGCTGAGTCGGGGATATTTTTATGCACGGGATTTTCATGGATGAAACTACTCTACGTTGATCATTTATCTATTTGCTGTATTACCATTTGTTTTTGAGTTCGATGTACCGGTAAGCGAAGTTCCTGAAAAATACATGTGATTCTCTACGTGTGTTGATTATTATGTGTATATTGCCATGCATACTTAACAAAATCCCAACGTGATTTATCTCACAATAATACGGAACCTGTCCCAAATCAGTCTTTATAGCGGGAATTCATAGTGCATGAGAACACCATTCATTTGAGCCATATTACATGCATGGAGGATAAACAAGAACACATACCCCCCCCCCCCCCCCCCCCCCCCCAATATGGAGATAAAGTCAAAGTAAGGTCAATAATAGTTTCGTTGTCCCGCCTGGGTCCCCAAGCACAATAATCAACGACGCACATGTTCACATTTCCCGACAAAAACTCAATTATATTTTATAACACGTTGGCTATGGCTGCCGTCATCAGTTGTTGGACTAATACAGACTATTGAACAAGCTACGCGTTCCGGGTGAAAGATTTCGCTAGTCGCTACCATTCATATTTCGCCGCTATTAATATCTCCTGCAGACAAACCCTGCAGTATGACATCACCACGCACAAATAGTTTTACGATTGACAGAACATATAATCCTGTCAGTTTCATTTTCACTGACGCTACTTGAAATTCTAAGAAATACTTTATTCAATTCTCCTTGCTAGGTATTATTGGTCAATGCGTAGATGCTTTTTAGTGTTTAGATTCATTATATATACTATACCTGTTGGAATCTTTTTGTAAGTTATAAATTTGTAAACACTGTATTACACTCGTAGCTCGTTCATTTATATAGTCTTCAATCAGACGGAAGTCTTACGTACGTATTTAAATGACTAACTATTTGGATACCATCAACAGAATTAATGCACCCACGGAAATGATCGACTTGCATAATATACGTTGCTTTGGATTGCTTTGTGGGACACTCAGGTGCAAGGAAATGGCTTCTTTTCAGTGTCAAATAATAAAATTTTCTCAATAACTTGTGTTTACCATGTGATGGATTGCTTCCTCAAAGAATACAACTAAACAGTATCGGAAAACCCTTATAATTATGAACACAATGTCCGGTTCAATAACTACCGAGTAATAAATAAGCCCAAAAAAACAAGAGGTGTGCACTCGGGTGCTAGCATACCCCCACCGTGGCAAATTCAACCCGCATTATCCGTAAAAAAAAGATTTTTAACTTTAAAGGAAAATTCAGACTAATAATATCGATATGTGGGTAACACTACTCTGAAGTTTCAAATATCTATGATCAAAACTGTAGGAGGAGTTGATTACACCATGAAGGTACCCTCATACAGAAAAACAGAAAATTATAAAAAAAAACTCAAAGGCCCATAACTTTGGGAAAAATCATTGGATCAAACTCAAATTCGAACTTGACCTGTATTTTGATATGAACGAACAACAAAAAAACAGAATTTCCAACTAAACAATTCCAAACTTAAGTTATCATCCGGAAACCAAAGAAAAAACAAGAAAAATTTATTTTTCTAAGTCGAAAAGCCCATAACTCTGAGAAAAATCATCAGATCAAACTCAAATTCGAACTTGACCTGTATTTTGATATCATTGAATCACACAAAAACGGAATTTTCAATTGAACAGTCCAAACTTTAGTTATCATCCGGAAACCAAAGAAAAAAAGAAGAAAATTGAATTTTCTAAGTAAAAAAAAATCCATAACTCTAGAAAAAATCATCGGATCAAACTCAAATTCAAACTCAGCCTGTATCTTGGTATGACTGATCTACAAAACAACGGTATTTGCAATTAAAGGATCCAAACTTGAGATATCATCCGGAAACCGAAAAAGTGAGAAATTTTCTAAGTACAAAAAATAAGTCGAAAATGAGGTGTAACTTTAAAAAAAAAAGTCAGACCAAACCGCAATTAGCATCATGCAGAGAGGAGATTGCATACAAAAAATTATTGAAATCGGTTCATAGTTGTTCGAGTTATGAGGTCGGACGGACAGACGGACGGAGCGACACACAGAGGGAGAAAGTGTGACGGACAGACACAGTCAATCCAGTATACCCCCCATTTTCTTCGAAAGTGGGGGTATAATAAATATTAGGTACCTCAAACTACCTCTACTGGTCCTCAGGGTGGGTGTGAAAAAATATGATGTATTTTTTCAGCTACGCTATCTTTAAAAATAACCCAAGAATCGATGTTCACACTTTTAATCTGATGATATGTAAAACATGAGACATCTGTGTTTATTTGTCATATCTACATATTGATGATGTGATTTTACATATGAAAAACAAATATAATAATGAACTGAGCATTTGCCTGAAATTTTATGCACTGATACATACCTTAATTGCATCTGCTATGGACTGGGTAATCTCATCACTGTAAAAGAAATGAATCTCATGATTGAACAGTTAGGTCAGTGAGTGCCACTCAATTACTTCCAGGAGTTTTGGTCATCAGTTACATTTATACCGGTACACAAATTTTAATATTGATATACATACACAGATGAAAGAGAACTGCACTTGTGTGTTACTGACCTGTTTATGGTACAAGTGAGATATAGTGAGGATAGTACGAGAGGCCATAGGCCTGTTGGATAATTTTTATATAGCGCTTAATCACTTGAGTCTCTAAGCACTTTAACAGTTACATTATTACCCCAGTAGTTGAGCAATGCCGAGTCTAATGTGTGCTGCCATTTTACAGGCACGTTACTAGAATGGCTATACATGCACACACACACACACACACACACACACACACCTCCATAAAACTTACACTTTCCCAAAACACTAAGTACCTATTTCGATGGTACGATGAAAGCTGTGACAGTACGAGTGACCTTGATCACTTCTGAAACATTTCTTCAATAAATGTGGGCTGCATTGTGTGCCGATGGATTCAAATGTGAAATCCAAGATGGCTGCAGTCAGCCATGATTTATATCAAATTTCGGCAAAAATTGGACAGCTCCCATCTAGAGGTCACCCCAAAGAACCTCATGAAGTTTGGATGGAGGAATGTGGCATGTAGATTGTGCCGAAGGATTTAGTCATGAAGAGAGTAAAATCCAAGATGGCCACTGGTGACCATGTTTTTTAATGAATTTCAGAAAATATTGTTGGCTCCCATCTAGAAGCCACCGCGAAGATCCTTGAAGCTTGGTGACATTTGGATGAGGGATGTGACATGTAGATTTGTATCGAAGGATTTAGTCATGGAAACAGTAAAATCCAAGATGACCACTGGCAACCATGTTTTTTTAACGAATTTCGGAAAATATCGGCTCTCATCTAGAGGTCACCCCGAAGATCCTTATGAAGTTTGGTGACGATCGGATGATGGAAGTGGCCTGTACGTTGTGCCGAAGGATTTAGTCATGCAAAGAGTAAAATCCAAGATGGCCACTGGCAGCCAAGTTTTTCAATGAATTACGAAAAAAATTATGATCGGACAAAGGTTGTCTGTATGTTGTGCCAAATACAAACAGCAAAATCCAAGATGGCTGCTGATGGCCATTTCTTTTGATGAAATTGGGAAAATTTTGATGGCTCCCATCTAGTGGTAACCCAAAACATCCATATGAAGTTTGGTGATGATCAGTAAAATTCAAGACTCATTCCAGAGGCAACTTTCTTTATCGAAAATTCTTCACATTTGATAGCTCCCATCTGGAGGCGATCCGAAAAAATTTCAAAACAATTCTCCAATAAATGCAGGTTGCAGGGTGTTAAAATTTGAAATACAAGATGGCTGCTTATGGCCATGTTTTTTAATGAATTTCGGAAAAATATACATGAATCCCATCTAGAGGTCACCCATATGATCCATATGAAGCTTCGTGATGAGCGGATGAGGGATGTGGCCTGTAGGGTGTGCCAAATTATTTAGTCCTGCAAAGAGTAAAATCCAAGATGGCTGCCAGAAGCCATGTTTTTCATCGAAATTTTTTCAAATATCTAGAGAAGATTCTAAACACGCCTGTAAATTTTCAAAATAATTCTCAAATAAATTCAGGCTGCAGAGTGTGTCGATGGATTCAAATTTGAAATCAAAGATGGCTGCTGGGGTCATCCCGAGGATACATATGTCAAGTTTGGTGACGATTGGATGACATATGTGACCTGTAGGGTGTGCTAGCCTAAATTATTGACGGATCACGGCTGCATGTCAAGTTGATTAAAAAAGGGTCAACTTACAAAGATGAGGGTTCCACTGGAACTCTTTCCGCTTTGACGTTTTTATACCATCCGTCAAGGAACGATGATAATACTGTGGTGGTGTACTTGTTTGGTTCAAATTTGTACATTTTTCCAAGCTTAAACCTGAAAGAAACTTAATTCTTGAATATATCTGTACTCCGTAGCGAACATTTAATATAATAGTCAAACAAGTATGAATTGAACATGTACCCACTTTTAACTGACTAAGGTCAAGACTCAAATATACTACATAATGAAATCATTACTTATTGCTTGATTGGTGTTTCCAATTATGCTTACTGCCACAATTGCTTTGGTTAATGGCCCAATGGTCAGAAGGTTTAGCTGGTAGCATTTTACGTCATTTGAATCTTTCGTCAAGTTAATTTTGTGACCTTTGAGCAAAGCTACTTGTACTGTGGCTGCTTTGTTCTACATAAATATTAAATAGGCACCTGGTGGTTTGATTTGGTTTATTGGAGTTTATCCTTGTCATTAGACCATATCACAACTTCAATTTTATATAATTATATATTATTACTTACAGAATTGTTGTTGGACATTGTTGTATTTTGAATCTTTTTCGCAGTCGAGGATTGGCCTCTGTGTCAATTATGGCAACACTCATCTTATACTTTACTCTAGAAAATGAGGGTGAATAAAATATCTTATTAAGAATGGTGGTATGATCGAGGGTGAATAAAATATAATATAATAAATAAAATGGTGGTATGATTTTGTCATTTGCATTGACATAAAATGACGAAGAAGTCTGAAGGAAAATTCAATATAGTAGATGTGATTCAACTGTTCAATATGGTCAACAGAGGTATTTCTAATGAAGAAATAGTTCCAGTCATACAGGAATTATGAGGTTCTACACAATAGATAACCAGAAATCAACAGAATTGGCAGAGAAGGTACAGAATTTGCCATTGCCACGAGAATCAACAATTTTTTTCGCGCTCTCTGCCATGTGTAAATTTGTACGTACGATTGGGAGGACTTTTGTTGTGTGCGTGGCTCACATAATATATCACATGTGTTCGTGACCTGGTTACCTTATGCCCATAAAAAATATACAACCTGCTAATGCATTTAGTGGCCAAATTATGAAAGAATTTGTTGCATTAACAGCATAATATAATTGCCTGCATCGATTTCCAGGTAAACAAAGAAGATTAATTCTAGAATGTAAAAATCGAACAACACAATTTGATAATTGTTTGAAAGCCCTTCATGGTGGTGAAAATCCATATCCATATCCAATAACAAGTGGTTGTGATATCTGCTCAAATACGCTTCTAGTAGAACATGCCAACATTATCCCAAATACTCTTAATTATTTCTACTACTAGCTTCCTAATTGTCCTGATATCATAGATACTATACTATATAAGAAATTTTGGGCTGGAGTCGAGATACTGGGTTGCATATCAGATTAAAATTATGCCCTTACACAATTAATTTGTTCTCACTGTGTCCCAACTTCTCTAAGTTAACAACTTTTTCTGACTGTCTGGGAGTATAGAAGTCTACTGCATTAATCTATTTATAAGAACATGCAACATTTGAGGTGACTGTCTCACTCTATCCCAGGGTAGGTCTCAATGTGCCCCGCCCCCTGGGGCAGAGTGAGACATATACATTCAAGTTGTTTGACAGGCTGTAAGGTAAAGGTCTATTAGATTCCCAATACACAATGAGTTAAGGTGGGTTCTCTTAATTCCCCTCAAAAACAAATTTGTCTCACTGGGGCCCACCTTCCCCTACAAAGGCAAAAGGCATGTGAAGACAAATGTTGCCATCTATAATAAGCTCCTCTTCCTCTTGTCATAACAGTGAATAAACAATATACCCAAGAGCAAGAAAATATGTTGCAACAATTTTAGTCATGTATTGGCAGGGTTTCCGTGAGGGGAAAATTAATGAGTCCGTATTGGGGAAACACATAACGCGACCCGTCGGGCGAAAATTTTGTTATTTGACACTGAAAAGTAGCAACTCTCCTTGCTATCTATTATTGGTCAATGCATAGATGCTTTGTAGTGTTTAGATTCATTATACCTGTCGGAATCTTATTGTATAAATTTGTAAACACTAACTCGTAGCTTGTTCATTTATATATAATCTTCAATCAGACGGCAGTCTAATGTGCGTAATTAACTGAATTGATTATCTGGATACCATCAACAGAATTAATGCAACCACGGAAATGATTGACTTGCATAGAATATACGTAGCTTTGGTTTCTTTGTGAGACTCTTAGGTGCAAGGAAATTGAATAAAGTATTTCCTAGAATTTCAAGCAGCTTCTGTGAAAATGAAACTGACATGATATACGTGACGCTGTCAATCGTAAAACTATTTGTGCGCTGTCATGTCATACTGCAGGGTTTGTCTGCACGATATATTTATAGCGGCAAAATACGAATGGTAGCGACACAGGTATTTGGCCAAAAACAAAAAATTAATAAAAAGAGATTTTTATTAAATTTAAAAAAAAATTGTGCCTAATACAGTCTCTATTTAGTCCATAAACTGACGACCGCAATTGCTTATTATGCGCATAGTCAACAAAATCCCAAAGTTATTTATTTCACAATAATACGGAACCTGTCCCGAAATCAGTCTTTATAGTGGGAATTCATAGTGACAAGTTAACAACACCATTCATTTGAACCATATTACATACATGGGGGATAAAGACAAAGACATACCCCCTCCCCAATATGGAGATAAAGTCAAAGGACGGTAAATAATAGTTGCGTTGTCCCCAAGCACAATCAACAACGCACGTGTTCACATTTCCCGCCAATATTATATTTTATAACACGTTGGCTAAAACTCTGTTCTATACCTCATGAACTCTGCAGAGGGACCCATTTATTATGTACCGTATGATAGCACGGGATCTCAGAGAGGATTAGTTTCATCTATGAAAATCCCGTGCATAAAAATGTCCCGACTAAGAAATTCGGCGTTCTTTGATCAAATTATGTAATCGTAGGATAACACAGGATTTTCGAGCATGAGTAGTTTCATCCCGTGCACAAAAATATGCGTACTCAGCAGTCCGGCTTTCTTTGATGTTACCGCGACATGCATTACGCTGTATCTAACGTCGCTATTTGACCCGCTTTCTCGCCAGTATTCTGTTTAAACCCCGATCTCCCGTTGTAACCGGATTTGTTTACGACATTGCGACTGACATTTGGTATATGTATGAACCAAACAGATAATCTGCGAGGAGAATGAGGCCGTCCTACGGACGCTGAGCCGTACTAACGGAAACCCTGATTGTTAATGATGACTAACAGTCAGATTAAATGGATTAAATCATAGAATTTAAGCCATAAAAAACAAGAAGTTGCACCTCGGGTTCTGCCATACATACACGATGCTAAATGGGCAGGACAGAACGCAAATTTAAAATAAATAGGATAACTCTAGAACGGAAAATGCAAACAACATCATTGGCACTCTTTTGAAAGCAATCATGGTGGCAAACCTTCAGACTAAATTTCAACATACTCATATTGCCTTTACTTTCCAAAAATATTATGAGAAATAAGAGTGATACTTATAAAGTCAGTAGTATAGTTTGCGCATTTACATGTACTCACTTTAATGCTATACTTTCAATAACTGGCATCACTTGGGTACAAGATGTGTTGTAACTGTGGGAGAGAAATATTATCAAGCAATCATATCTACAATTCTACAAGTGCTTACAACCATGAACATATATAATGTAAGAAGAACACTTCTAAAGAATTACACGGATACTATTATCATTGACTTGTCAAATGAAAACCAGCAGTAATTGGTATGGGTAAGCTAAATGATGTCATTTAAAAAGTAAAGACCATTTTATATGAATTTCCTAGATATGCAGGGAAAGGGATGACAATGAATGACTCTACATGACATCATGTTCTTAACTCTTTAGGTCATATGCCATATGTTAAAACTACACTTAGAGTATATGAAGTATGTTGGTGTCACAGTATCAACGGAGCATAATGATTATGTCTATGCATAAGGGTGTAATTCATGACAAACATTGCAATAAAATATTGATCACTTGCTGTTTAGATAATTTTGCAGATGTGTTCAATGACCAATATTTCAAGATGATACAATTGAGGATGTGGCCAAACACGGACCTCCCAGAACTAACACAGCAAGTATCATATGCGATGATGCCACTTTTATTATTATTAGATAGGCAAACAATGAGTCGACATACCCAGAGCATTCGCAATTATCAGCCAACCAGAACACATGGATAAATTCATTAAAGCATTCTGGCTCATATTGTGGCGTTCTGGGGCAGCTATGATGAAATCTGGAATCGCTCTCTGTCGCTACTGGGGATATGAGGCATAGAGGCACTACTGGGGAAATAGTGCAAGGAATCCAGGGATGGCTATGGGGTGTAAACAGTTAATTAACCTTTCTTATAAAAAATAATAAATGCAAGAAGTTGAAATTCCTTGTCAAAATATTGCTGAATAACATATTGATAACAAAACTGGTTATCAACCAGTCTGTTTATTGAATTACATTTTGTTACAACCAAAGGTACTAATGTATTTCAGCGGAACAAAATTAGATTTGTAGAACTTTTTCGATAAATTTAATTCATAAATGATCGGAGACTATTAAATGTTAATTCAATTTATTTAAATCATTAAGAACAATCTGATATACTTGTATTTACCTAAAAAAAAGTTCTCCCTGATATTTTTGAGGATATCTTCAGATGTGGTGATCAGAATTCCATGAAAGTTTGTGAAGATAATTTCTTATGTGTGCCCAACAAGTCCAGTGACTATTGAAATAATATTTTGAGTGGCTACGTGCTTGAATGAACACCAATTAAATGGGAAGGGTCAACTTTCCAAAAAAACACAAAATCACTGAGTTTACTAAGAGGGAACACCTTCACACATGCTGTATATTTGGTCATGTTCAAATATCACAATTCTCAGTTAATGTACCTGTAGGTGGGCCTCTCCTTGGTGACTTGGCACAAGCAGTCCACAAAAGAGTGTTAAATGACACTAAATTATATGACATTGCCAATCTACTGCAAGAGGAATTGGCAGCCTATATACTAAAGATGCTCCAGTAACATACATTTCTATGAAACTCTTATTGATGACACCTTTACCTTATTAATTCCATAATGCAGGAGAAGTATTTTGTGTTACATTTTCCTAAAAGTGTTTTATAAGATTGACCTTCAATAAAAAAATGTAATTTTCTAAACGAGGTAGTACACATACTGGGGTAAGTAGGAATAACAGATAAGTAGTAAAATATGTTCAAATGTTCGGCCTCCATTAAGAAACAGCATCTTTAATTGGTCAGAGAGCCACGCAATATATCCCATGTTTACATCTAGAGCGGTCAACATAAGGGAAACCAAGACAACGGTTCAATCATCTCTCACTTAGTCCAAGTCTTCTCGTACTAAAACCGGCTAAGATATTGGGATGGAGGTGCCGGTCTTTAGTCCAAGACCGCTTGTATACCAATCCTATGACACGACTTACACCCACGATCTGTGGCGGGAATTTGTGGTGTATTTTACTCGATTTACCTAGCAAATCAATAGATGATGCTATATACATCGGAAAGGCTTACATCTTATGGTCATAATGGTGTATAATAATCTAACTTTAATGTTAAATTACACATAGAATATTCCGGTTGATTGACACAAACATCGATTTGTTTCTCTGTTTGTTTACGTTTTAACCGAAAGCCGAAGTGGTCCGAATAAGTTCGGCATAATCCGCTGTTTGTTCTGGGAATTCTACTTTCCGTTTCTATATATAGCGCGGGTTTTCCGAACAAAAATGGCGAAAACCGATCGCCCGAAAGTCCAGTTTTCTATGTGCTTTCAGAACAATTCCCGCACTAAAAACTTAATGACATAATGGAGGATCAGAACGGTAGTTTTGTTGACAATTTTCGCAAGCAACTTGTCAAAATTGGAGCAAATTAGAACTCTTGTGTCTGACTTGCCAAGTTGCCATGCGTGTGATGTGCATTTTGACATCTGTGTTGATAAAATAATCGGAGAACCGAATCACACAGTTTCGAAATATAGTTCTTCCGTTTTAGTGGGACTTTTCAAACTTAAGGTTCATTTATTTAGTGTATTACATTTATATCTCCAATGTTTAATTAATCTATTTATTATTTTATTTATTGACACACATAATTACGATTACAATGGAGAATTCATCGTAATTTGCGTTGTTGTCCAAAATCTACGGAATATTTTCAACGGAAAATGCCGAACACAGTTCGCGAGGTCAACCGAGTTCGCATACTTTTAAAAAATTGTAAACATTGAGGTAAATGTCTCTTTTCGCATTAAATTACCGTTTTAAATTCACAACTGATGTGGGTTTCAGATAAAATAGCATGTCTTCTGCGGAAAATATCCGTTTATTGTCGCAATTGTGATATTTTATTTCATATAATTGTGGTTTTATTTGAGCGGGTCACTAACGCTTAAGTCGTGTCATAAGAATGCATGGGCCTGGAACTCGGACTAAAGACCGGCACCTCCATCCCAATATCTTAGCCGGTTTTAGTACGAGAAGACTTGGACTACTCTCACTGGACTGATCGTTTCATGAAGCCATTACGTTGAACAACATAATGGAGAAACCGATGGGGACTTCAACATTTTGTGCTTATCATTCTTCCAAAACAAATGTCAAATTGCTATCAATGATGGCAGAACATATACATTATTGACAATTTATTGTGTTTGATTGACAGTAATATGGTGTGACCTTGATGGCTTGGAGGCTTCAAGCTTTGGTTAACTGGTCTCTCTGACTTAACCTTAACATGATGGGAGCTGCGCTGGTGCAGCAGCTGCATTAAAGATCCTGTGCCAGTGCATTCTCTTATATATGCGAGTCTTCCATAGGGAGACTTTCAAATAAAAGAGAATGCATTGGCACTCGGTTTCCGCAAAATTTCAGGAAGCCCCAATCATGGAAGGGTTAAACTTATTATTTTATACCCCTGATTCAATATAACAAAGTTATGGGAAGAGATACAACATCTTTAAGTAATTGATAGGTATCATTCCACTCCAGTATTGACATATACAGTAATGCCCTAAATAACGGACTCCTTAACCACAGCAGAATTATGGGTAATTTTTCAGGATTTAGTCGAAAATATGGCTTGTTGCCATTCATTGGAAAGCTCTAAATGTGTCCATTATTTAGGGAATTACTATATGGGCAAAGTCCTTGATCTTTCCCAAATATTCACTCAGAAAAAGTAACTCCTCTTCACTTACAAAACCACGAGCCAATCACCTGTTGTGGCTCCAGTAGCTGCCTGAGTTAAATGTTCGAATGAATCCTCATTCAAGGGTTTTGATGCCACATTTCTGGCTAAGTCCAACCAGCTGTTGATGTCTTCATAATCCTTTTCTGAAATGACCATATTTGGTGCGAATAAATTTATTTTCTATAAATCATGCACAAGAATTAACAAATTGTATAATATAATATAAAGACAAATACATTAAAGAATGTTTTTTTTATTTTAAATTTATTTAAAACATATATAAATGTTTGTTTGATTGGATAAACTAGTGCATGAGCGGTGGGGCCTTCTAAGAGATTCATAACTGCACGAGAACCAATCACCCAAATTAATTGTGGCCTTCTAACAGCTTCAATAATTTCATGAGCACCACCCAATTTAAGGGGGGGGGGGCCTTCTAAGAGCTTCAATAACTTCATGAGCTCCACCAGAATTAATTAGGGCCTTCTATGAGCTTCAATAACTTCACGAGCACCGCCAAAATGAAGTGTGGCCTTTCTAAGAGCTTCAATAACTTCACAAGCACCACCAGAATTAAGTGTGGCCCTATTTTGAGCTTCAATTACTTCACAAGCACCACCGAATTAAGTGTCACCTTCTACGAGTTTCAATAACTTCACTCGAATTAAGTGTGGCTTTCGGCCAAAATTTTAAGTCGATAAAGGGCCGAACTCATGTGAAAATAATTGGACGGATGCCATATTCGAATTTGACCTGTATTTTTAGCTGGGAAATACACATACCAACTTTCGTTCAGATCAAATAATCCAAACTAGAGTTATCGGTCGGAAACCAAAAATGTTAACGGACGGATCGACAGACGGACGGACAGACTGATTGCATAATACAACCATTTTTTCAAACGGGCGTATAAAATCATTGAAATCCATTGATATTTGTTTGAAATAACCCTCTGGGAAATTTTTGGGATGGGCCGCACATGTATAAACTGTATCTAATCATGACTTTGTTATCCCCTAACATATCTGTGGTCTGTACTATTGCTGGGGCAGGTCATCTGGTTCCCACAGCGTATAAAGGATGCCTGTGATATCAACAAGCAGTTGAATGACATAATACTATACATACCATCAAATAGAATAGGAATGTTTTCTCGTATGAATACAATACTCGGGAATTCTGTGATGCCATATTTCACCGCAACTTTCTTGTCTTCAGTAATGCCTACCACCAGATCTGAAAGAACGATCATGATATAATTTCCACATCGCAGATTGTAAATGGCACGTGACCTAAAAAATATGTCTCATGTTTCTATGACTGGGCCTACCACAGGGGTGATTTTAAGAATATATATGCATATTGTAGATTGGTAATAAAAACTTAAATGACATCTTTTTTTTTTTTAAATATAATAATAGTTTAATATAGTATAATATAGGACCATGACATAAGAGTATACATTTGGCACTTAGAATGCCATATGATGAATATATTGTCCAACTTGGTTTTGTCTTAATTAGTGTATTGACACCTGTTATTCAATCCATGAGTGGCCATAGTGGGGCCCTAGTTATCACACCTGTGTACCATGGACACTCCAAGGTAGATTGTTATGAAATTAAACACACAAGTCAGTATATGTCACACATACTGAAGCCTGTTGTATTGCTGGTGGATTAAGCTGAGAGTTTATTTGGTGGTGTAAATGATCATAATATAGGATCAATACTTATTTTGCTATAATCAATAATTTTGTGTTTACTATTACAAATTATTTACTAAGTACATTCACATATTAACTTGAAGAGGATAACTTTTTGATTATCAATATATGTTTGTTATTAATAATTATTATTCATTCAAATTCATTGACAAAACAGCCTAGTTTTAACCCCCAAAAAAGAAAACAATCCGGTAATATAATTGATAATTGAGACTTTGAGTCTCCCCACTTCTCCCTATTTTCCCCTGACTTCTCCCTAAAATCTCCAGAGGGAGAAGTCACTTCTCCCTAAAATTTTACCCCTGGCTGGTCCCTGACTCTACTGGATAATTCCTTTGGATGATATTATAGTAGGGTTTCAGAAAGCAATTAAACTTGTATTTTTTTTCTACTAGTATTTTGGAAATTTTATCTTTATATCTAGATATATGGTCGATAATATTTATCAATTCAAAATATATCTTGAATCAGCCTTCAAATGAATGATGTATATTATAATCTCCAATTTTGATCAACATACAAATGGGCTGCACCCTTTTAGCAATAGCTGCATTGGTTGTTACTATATCGCAAGGGCCTCTCATCTTCATATGGATCGTTTCACAACAATTTGCATAACCACTGTTAAAATGTCCATGTATATTAAATTCAGGGAATCTTATAGTATACCAAAATGGTGAAATTATTATCTGTACAATCCCCAACTGAACTACTCGTCTTGAGTATTTAGTCATTAAAGGGCCAGCCCTATTAATTAGCTAGCATTGGCTATCGACTGAGCCGAGGCAAATACCAAGGTAAAAATAAATTGTGTAGGCTAAATTTTAGCAGAGTCAAATTTCAGAATTTGCCAATGATTTTTGCAAAATTGATAATTGCTGCAGAGCAATGTCTTTAATAATGTCGCACTACAGGCAGCCTTTCCAACGTATGATGATATCAAACACGCATATATGATATCAGAGGGCTGTTAAATGTCAAACAATGAGATTTATAAGTAAACAAAGCCTTGTTTTCCAGAGAATTTTGATTTGTCGCGGTATCAGAAAATGCATGTAAACAATACATTAAACAATCATATAATCACTATACCATTTTCTATCACGGTAAATGATGTATCATTTTGAAGACAAATTAATCGCTGACATGTCAGATGATTAATCACATTCAGGGGTTTACGTCAATGCCCGGGCTCCATGTGTTTTTTTAATGAAAGTCTGTTATGGAAGAGCAATGGGGCAGGACTCTGTCCAAAACAGAATCATCCCAACTTATATCCCAAGCCGTTTGTGGACTGAGAAGACTTGGTCTAGTAATGCAGATGAAAAGTACTTTTCATGCAGTTTCTTTCAAAATTTTTGCTGGATTAAACTACAATAGAGATAATCATACCATGTGTCATAGGATATTCAGGGATTCCACCATGAAAACAGCCTGTGAACCTCGACAACAAGATAGCTTGTTCACAAACTGTTTTCATGCTCCAATTCAAGAAAGTTCCTGATCATTCTTCATCTTCCAGTCAATTACTGCTTTCTCATTAAAACTGCATATGTATTACAATAAATTAACTTGTGAAAAAAAAACAGATATAGTAGAGCCGACATTTGTCACAAGTCCTCGAATTCTATATAAAATATTAGAGGAATTATATATAAGTCAGGCACCATGAACAGATATTTTAAATGTTAGAATAGAAAATCTATGGCATTCTCGATATCACGTTAATGCAATTCCTTCAAGTTTGATATTTAAGTAAGTCTATGAATATATTACCTCCCTGCCATTCTTCACTTCTCACTGTTTTGATATCATCCAGGGACACTCGGCACTTGTCACAATTTGGTTTTGCTGCAATATAGAAAAAGAAATTAATTTTAGCCTCAAAGATTTCCATTGTTGTTCAGGTCCATTTGCATGATGGGTCGCTGTACCGTTACTTGTCCTTTTGAGATTAAAACAGGTGGATCTATCTAGTCCATCTGAACGAGAAGCGCCTCTTTGACCAATTTGATAATCTGTAATTTATGTAATTTTTGTTGTTTCTATGATAAACAATAGAAAATAACAAATAATCAAATAGGTTGTTGCTTGAAGACTAATGAATAGTCCCAACGCACTATGCATGTAAATTTTGCACCTGTAGACCATGGGAAGAAAAACTAGAGCTGTCATTGCTCTGAAACGTTTATGGTCATACATAAATTTGATGATGATAAATCATTTCTTCCAATAAATAATACGGGTTATTTGTGCATATAATTACACTGATTTACAAATCATTCACAGGCATGCAGTGATTAATCTATGGGAGGCCATTTTTCACATATATTAATGGGTTTCCATGTATAGCCTATCTCTGGATGGGGAAACTTCTGATGGAATAAACACAAAACACTACTTAATTGTTAAGCTAGTCCACCATATGAAGGAATCTATGCTATCTGAAGACCACATCAAATATATTATAAAACAATACAAATGTCCAAAAGATTACTATAATCAAGGGACATTTTTTTAAAGGAGCATTCTCAGCAAGTATACAAACTGATAGCAAATGAATAACTGCCACAAAAGGTACAAGATCTGAACTAGTGAAAGAATCGAAGAACTATTTAACTGAGAGCAACACTGCTTCAAGAATGTTAACAGAATGTTAGTTGGGTGCTAAAAATTGTGAGTAGTCATTTGCACAAACCTGATATAGAAATTTGGGCTTAGATGAGTTTTATGTCATAGGTCCATAGCCAAATCCCCAGCTGACCAGCTATCTCTAATAATGGCCTATTTCCAATTGATTGCTCGCTGATTTAATGGACATGTCTTCATACCAACATTTTTATTCATTGTGCCGGTTCTTAACTGTAGCCATTCTTACAAATGGCTGCTCACAATTTTCCAGCACACAACTAAGTTCCATCCAAATAAATATGATTAAAGTCATCTTTTTTACATTTTTATTGTTATATAATATGTTTGATGTAGTCTTTTATAATAGATAGCATAGATTCCTTCAGGTGGTGCTTAATAATTAAGTACTGTTGTGTATTGTCCATCTAAACTTTCCACATCCAAAAATAACATTTGTGAGGAAACCCCTTAACCCTTTACCCAACAGAATGGCCCTGTGCTTAACACATATTAAAAATGATAAAATTGTCAAAGAATGTAGAAAAATATTATAAAAATTGTTAAAAAATGTAAGAAAACATTATAAAATTGTTAAAGAATGTAAGAAAAAATGGTAAAAAAATAATTTTTTAGGCCAATGCATTCTCTTATATATGCGAGGCGACCTATGGTCGACTCACATATATAAGAGAATGCATTGGCACAGGGCATAACTGTAACCATCACAATGTGGTCAATGAACCGGTTCCAATGATATCCATATTTGTATGGTGTTATTGAGAGAGACCGAAGATATTTTAGGCTGTTGAAGCTTTATTTGGGTGTTTTTGGCCGGTTTGTTGGGTCACAAGTCATGGTGATAAAATTGGTGTGTTTTCTTTGTAATATGATGAAGCATAATTAGATTTTGTTCACATTAGTCATTTTTATTAATAAAAACCGAAACCGAAACCGAGACTCAACTCTTTTTCCACAACCGAAACCGAAACAAATTTTCACAACCGCCCATCTCTACCTGTAGGCCATGCCAAAGAATTTAGTCATGCAAAGAGTAAATCTAAGATGGCTGCCGGCGGCCATGTTTTTGGGCCGAATGACCCCAAAATTACAAGTTCCCATCTACATGTCAATGTTAACATTCATGACAAATTTCATGATGATCAGACCGAAGGTACGACCTGTAGCCCATGCTAATGGATTGAATTTTGAAATCCAAGATGGCCACTGGTGGCCATGTTGTTTGTCCGAATGACCCCAAAACGACTCGTTCCCATCTACATTCCAATTTCAACAGCCGCGGCAAATGTCATAATGATCAGACTAAAGGTATGACCTGTAGCCCGTGCTAAAGGATTTAGTCATACAAAGAGTAAAATCCAAAATGGCTGCTGGCGGCCATGTTTTTTTGCCGAATGACCCCAAAATGACTCGTTCCCATCTACATGTCATTGTTAACATCCATGACACATTTTATGATGATCCGACCAAAGGTACGACCTGTAGCCCGTGCCAAAGAATTTAGTCATGCAAAGAGTAAATCTAAGATGGCTGCCGGCGGCCATGTTTTTGGGCCGAATGACCCCAAAATTACTCGTTCCCATCTACATGTCATTGTTAACATCCATGAGAAATTTTATGAAGATCCAACCAAAGCTACGACCTGCAGCCCGCGCCAAAGGATTTAGTCATACGAAGAGTAAAATCCAAAATGGCTGCTGGCGGCCATGTTTTTTGACAGAACGACCCCATAATGACTCGTTCCCATCTACATGTCAATGTTAACATTCATGACAAATTTAATGATGATCAGACCAAAGGTACGACCTGTAGCCCGTGCTAATGGATTGAATTTTGAAATCCAAGATGGCCGCTGGCGGCCATGTTGTTTGTCCGAATGACCCCAAAATGACTCGTTCCCATCTACATTCCAATCTCAACAGCCATGACAAATTTCATGATGATCAGACTAAAGGTACGACCTGTAGCCCGTGCTAAAGGATTTAGTCATACAAAGAGTAAAATCCAAAATGGCTGCTGGCGGCCATGTTTTTATGCCGAATGACCCCAAAATGACTCGTTCCCATCTACATGTCATTGTTAACATCCATGAAAAAATTTATGATGATCCGACCAAAGGTACGACCTATAGGCCGTGCCAAATAATTTAGTCATGCAAAGAGTAAAATCTAAGATGGCTGCCGGTGGCCATGTTTTTTGGCCGAACAACCCCAAAATTACCCATTCCCATCTACATGTCAATATTAACATCCATGACAAATTTCATGATGATCAGACGAACAGTACGACCTGTAGCCCGTGCTAATGGATTGAATATTGAAATCCAAGATTTTTTTCCCGAATGAACCCAAAATGACTCGTTCCCATCTACATGTCAATGTCAACAGCTATGACAAATTTCATAATGATCCGACCAAAGGTACGACCTGTAGCCCGTGCTAAAGGAAATTGTTGACGCATCAGGCACACACACACACGGACGACGGACGACAAAGCCATGGCAATAGCTCAAACTTTACAAAGTAAAGTTGAGCTAAAAATGGCCTCCCATAGATTAATTACTGCATGCCTGTGGGGAATATATTTCTTAGTTTTATCAGTTTCTTACTAATGTACTTCACTGTAGGTAAAGGTCCCAACTAGAATTTTCACATTTTAAGTGACTTTGTGAGAGATTTGGCTATGCGTCACTTACAATTATGGAATTCTCCTGGGTAACTAATTCAATGTTTATTGCGATATCAGCTCACAAAAGTCACAGAAAAGCCTGAAATTTCGAGTTGGGACCTTTGCCTAAAGTGAATTAATTTTTAAGGAACACTGAGATATTAATTAAGAAAAATATTGCCTGTGTTATTTTTCGACTTTATAAAGGTTCCCTGTCAAAACCTCAAAAAATTCCAAGATTTTGTACTGGTGGAATATGATCTCTACGGGTGTTAGATAGAGTAGAGATTCATGGCATGATCTATATTAAAGTGAGAGTGCAGTTACAGTTACTAGTACGGTACCTTCCAATGTATGATATCAAATGGAAAAACACCATTGATATTAGCAGTACATTGGGAATGACACTTTAACAGAATAGTGGTTGATTTATTTATTGTTTTATCAGTTTATAACTTTTAATTTTATGAACAACTACAGGTAGGGGGTTGCCGTCACAAAATGACAAGTATATAAATGTTCTTCGTTACTTTCTAGTGTCCGCAGTCGTGAGCAAATTCTTATTTCTATATTAGAAACGAACGAAACAAAATCAGCATATTACTTTAAATATTACTATATACCAACTGAAACATACTCAATTCGTGAGCCTTTATTCAGCAAAGAAGGGGGCTTGCGGCACACTTTGATCTTAAACAGACCCCCTTGGGATGCAGCCTAAGGATCACAGGCCCCTGCACTGCGGCCCATTTGTTGGAACACTATATTTTACTAAAACTGTATTTTCTATCCCCCCCCTCTCCCCAACCCACATGTATGCATGCACATATGGAACGCAACAATCAAGATATTTTACTTTATTACTATATACTAACTGAAACAGGCTCCATTTGGGAGCCGTTATTTAGCAGTGGAGGGTCCTTCGCGCACAATTTAGGCCTATATGATCTTAAACAGCGTGCGCGCATCGCGCACTTGTTGATCTTTTCAACATTCTTTTTTCAGATTTTCACTCAACTGAAAGATTAAAAGAACATTAATTAGCGTCGGCAGTATTGTTTACACTGACGTATTAGTCCCGGGAATGTGTTTTTTCTAACAGAGTTCCGGTGAATCTACTGAATGGTACCAACTGGCGGGAGGTCAGACTGTGTCCATTCACCATCTTCCGAGTATAACGGTACTCCTTCCATTCCTCACTCCATGCACAATTTTACTTTTATAAAGACAGCATTCTTTACTTATGTTCACACCGAAGTGGCAAATTAAAATACCATATTAGCACCCATTCCCAACGATGGTAGAGCGTTTGAGTCTCGACATTACACCCCACTACATGCACTTCCACGACAAAATCAATGCTTGCAATGTCACATGACGTCATTTCTACAAAGTCATAAGAAATATGGTCTCTATACTTGAGTACAAATACTGCATTTGGGGACCATGTTAGATCTCACGTTTGCTTTGACCAATCGGCGTGAAAGTTGGCAAGTCATCTTTTACGACACAATATAGAGCGTGGTACAAATTTGAGTTATACACACACAGACCACAGTTTTGATATATGAGGGCCCCTTCCCCCCCCTTTTCGTACGCCGGATTCGACCCATTTTGGACCCGTACGCCGGATTCAAGACACAAATAAAGCTGGATTCCGGATTCATGTATTTATATAAACGGATTCCATTTCGGGTGAAATATTGCGATTTGGTTCCTCATTTGGTCATAATATCATGAATTTTATATGGGATCCAATCTGATGCACACTCTTATATGACTTAGTCCGTATATATTCGTTTGTATACGGTGCTCTTTATCTTTCCGGTCATTATTTGCGGCAAGATATCTCAAAAATTGCCCCAAAGACATAGCAAAACAATTTGGATGATGGACTGCCAATTATATTTCCGTGAAAATGCGCTGTGGGCATAAACTTAACCCACAATTCAAAAATATGTATGTTATATTGGGCTACCATCAACATATAAACAACAGTACCTCCGATGGATAGTTAAAACAATATAACCTTGCCAGGATAGTGTGTGGATTTCAACCATGCTATATGTAAAACTGTTTACTTTCCGACACATAGCTATATCACCAAACACATTAATTCAAATGGCGTTTGTTTGGCGGTTTACATGCGATGTGTTAAGCATGATTGTTAATATTATTATCCGGGACCAAAGCGGCCATATACACGCATGCAAATACATGGATATGTATTGTTTGACTGCCAGTGGATATATACATATTATCGGGAGCTCCAACCCCCGTGCTACATGCATATATTTATATATCAAAATCAATATGTAATCATCGATTAATCCCCAAGTTTCTAGTGGAGCGTGCGTATTATGTTATTGATCTGTCCGACCGTCTGTCCATCCATCATTCGGTATTGGTTTATGTGTGGTGGCGATACGTATCAACTTTCTAAACTTAATTTAGTATTTGGGTTTTCTAACACAGAGTGCAGGCCGAGACCACGTGTTGGGTGACCGCCGGCCAATTTCCGCTATAGAATAGGGTCCCCCTTTTTTGTTGGGATTTCCTTCCATGTGCGTCTCCATGTGAGGGCATTGGTAAGTCCAAACTGGTTTTACTGGGATTACTGATCCGGTGCAGGTTGCCAACCTGGTTGGGTTCGAGTTTGGAGTCCACCCGAGGGTTTTACATGTGTTATCACATCGGGGTATTAATTCTGGGTCAATATATCACGCCCATATAAAGAGCCTTTAATTTATTAGTTTTTACACGGGAATGTGATAAAGATCGGTTAATCCAAGGAAGTCTAGACGCATATTCTATACCTTTGTTACTCTTATCCTAACATTTTGTAAACTGCCGCAAGGTAGACTGCTCTGGACCTCATTGGTGAAGTTTCCACTACCGGGGATCAAGACGGGGGTGCTTTTATATGTGGGACCTGCTCATATATTATGGGTATCACAAAACTAATCTATAATATCATGTAAACTGGACGTGAAATCGGTATTTGTTTCTTAAACTGGATTCCGGATTCCAGGGTCAATTTGAAGCTGGATTCCGGATTCCAGCGTCATTTTAAAACTGGATTCCGGACTCAAGGGGGAGGGGGGAAGGGGCCCTCATATATAAATATAGATAGCCTATAAGTAAGACAATTTAGAAATGTTAACCTGTGTCAACAAGAAATTAAGAAAACAAACATGTCATATCTAATCCCACACTTTATTGCCTTTTGTATTATTATTATTATTATTAATAAAGGAATTTGTATATTTATTTATCAATTTATTGTGATAAAATAAAATCCAATATGGCAATAACTATAACATGGTACGGAAGGGAACGGGACTACCCGCCCCCGAGACAACCCGCCCCTATGCTATTTTGGGGGCGGGTTGTCCCGATAAATGAGGGCGGGTTGTCCCGAAATTGTTGATAGTGATTATGTTCTTTGATGATATATTATTAAAGATTTTGATCAACAAAACATGTGTTTATTAACTCTTGAGTGTGGGACATTTTCATTCTGCAAGTATGTTTCCTTGCATTCACTGCGATTTAGAGGTCCGACCAAAGCAACATGCCATTGATTGTGATGTTTGTGGGCGCTGGCAACACCGACTATGTGACACTGGAATCGACCACGTGCAGTACTTTCATGCCAAACGAGGGACCGTCGCCCTACACTATCCAGGCCAGGAAGATTAGGGAGTTCTGGGATGATTACAAATTAATCATTGTTCGTTTGTTAAACTTATTAAATTTTGTTTTTAATCTTCGTTCATATTCATTCATTCCGTTTTTAAATTTCGTTCATTAAACTTCGTAAGAAATAAACATATTATCGTTGATGCATTTTTGTGTTCATAAGTTATATCATGGACGTAAATGAGATATATACATCGCTGGTTATATTATATTACATGTGTATTTATTGTTGTCCATGTTGTTAAATCAAATAAAAATCTATAAAAAAACAACCCAGTTTCGTTAAACAAACATCTCATAATCCCCTCACACCTCGTAATTAGCCACTGATTACCGCTAATTGATTTTTGGGGGGCGGGTTGTCCGGGGGCGGTTTGTCTCAGAGTGAAAGGGGGCGGGTTGTCTCGGGGGCGGGTAGTCACGGACCCGTACGGAATAGTCTGAGTACATTTATCTCATTTTTCATATCTGATACAACGAAAATAGGCAAGTCACTATATTGAAACGCCGGTAAAATATCTCGAAATATCGTACTAAATAAAAGTAAAATGTCCTGCCCGAGATCAAAGCTTTGTTGAAGAGATTTTGCATGTATGTCTCTGATATTTTGATCGAGTGACAGAACACCGCATTTCGTGAGAAAAGGTATGATAAAAACAAATATCCACGTGGACATCAAAACAAACATTTTCTACGCGACACCTGATGAATATTTAAAAGTTGACGTCATATTTAGACTGCACTATTTTGTTACAATATTGATATATGTCAGACATATTATGCTTTCAATATCGCCTAAAAGTAGTGTTCAGACTCTAATAACACTGGTTATAAACTTATTAGTTTATCACATTAACAAGAACGGCAGTGATATTTCGAATTCCCATCGCGCACCTGTTGACAGCCTTATGGCGTTATGCAAATTTCCAGCGCACTTGACGGCGCGGATTTTGACAGGGGACTATATTTGGAAAACACTTCCGTGTTGAATCAGTCAAAGCGTGAGTAACAGAAAGTTTGAATAACGACGAAAACAATTCACATTTTCTGACTCAAATAACATTAGGGCTAGAATTTGTGTTCTGCTGAGAAATTAATCTTAACCGGACAAAGTTGAATAATCAGGTAAGATGTTTATACTGGACTGATCATGATTGCCGATGTCGGCGAGGTGAAGTTCAAACTCAAATTCACGTGATTTTATTTGATGATCAAATTATCAACTGATTATCTACATGTAGATGTACAATATTCAAGTCAAGTGTTTGTCTTTATATGTTTTTTATCTGTCATGATTTTGGCATGTTTGGAAATATATCCAGGGACGTAGTGACAGGGGTGATTTGTTGGGTGTCTCTGCACACCCCCCCCCCCCCCCCAACTTTGGTAAAGATTTTCAACTTGGAAATTTCATACTTAATTGACACATTAATTACTGTCATGAGTTGGAAATTTCACACCATTATTTTTCTACCAATATTTGCAAATTTTCCTACTTCGTCAAAATTTTGGACTGAAATGACCATCAGTTGTAAATTTTCCAACCTTATAGGGGTAGGGGGTCATTGTCAGGTTGGACATTTCCAACACTTGGAAAGCTTGTGTACTCGTCCCTCAAACCCCTTGGAATTGTCATCAGTTGGAAATTTTCCAACCTAAGTGGGGGTGTCAGGTTTGAAATTTCCAACTCTAGGAAGGCTTGTCAGAGGCTATAGTCTGCATGGATGCTAGTATTTTGCGATTTTCTTGTTTATTTAAAAAAAAAATTCTCACACCGGGCCCAACAACCATGGTCAGCCCGGTGTGTATGACTGGTCTCTTGTCCTTAGCCATGCACATTTGTCTGGAGTTTGACCACTACATGTTAGGAATTATAAAATTTTCAGGTTGAAATATCTGAATGTTCTCTTACCGAGTATATAGGACCATGGTTTATGAATATATAGGCTATTAGGCCTGAGCACTAAAATTAATAAGATTTCTGACACTATTATTGGGCACCTGAGAGTACTTGTTGTTGATATTTGATTTGCAGGCATTTTTAACATTTACTAACTAGTATGTTATTTTGTATGAACCCACTTTGCGCGCGTTCAGTCAGGGTCCGCGCTGGACAAAAATTGACTTTTGCCAAATGAAAATATTTTTTTGCCAAATTCTTTTAGAATTTGTCAAATGCTTTCCCTGATAGTACCATTAAGTCTTATGTTTCCAAACTCGGAGTTTGAAACTTTGAACGACCACAAGAGGATTCGCTTACTATACTAGTATGTATTTAAACACCACCACTCTAAAGACGAGTAATCCCTCCACCATCGATACTAAATTCTACCAGATTAACTGAATCTTAATAGGGGTGTTAACTTTTCCTAAACCATATAAAACACCACTAATAATTATATTGGAAGAGTTTCCTTAAATGAATGGTATCGATTGACCAATATTTTTCAACTGTCTTCAGCTGTCTTGATGAATTAAAAAGTTACTTGCCAAAACTTTTGCCAAATAAAAATATTTTTTGCCAAATGTGAATTATTTTGCCATTGGCAAATTTGGCAAGTGGCAGCGCGAACCCTGCCTTCAGTGAGTTGATTCCCTTTAAATAATTGATTCTAGTCTTTTTCGGATAGGACAATTGCAGCTGCAGATTTACTAATTACTCCTAAACCTGTAACATGTATCGAAACAGTCCTGGATATTTCCCTGTCATGTAGGTGGGGGAGAGGGGGCATCATTGTACAGAATATTAAATTTATTTTAAATATTATATAATAAAAATGGAATAAAAAACTGTTCCCGCCCCTTTTGTGTGTATGATGGGGAGGTGGCAGTGTGTATATAGGCCTACATGTACTATTGGAGTACAATGAAGATGACCCGATATATGGTGAAATGAAAGCTGACTCAAGAGTTAATACCCGAGGTGCGTGATGGGTTGTGGATTAGTGGGCATGATATGTTTTGTTATTTTAATTTCCACAAGAGTGGATTTCAGGCCTGCTTTATGCCTTGTTTGGAACATGTGAAAGGTACGTAAGAACACTCTCAACAGATGTGGTGTGTGACTGGGTGTATATATATATATACGCTCCATACATTGGGGATGTACTAGTAGTCATCACAAGACTAGTACTGGTTGTATGGGGAAAATTCTTATAAAATGTTACTGTCAGCGGACATCAAAGTTCTACCAAGTTTATAGCCAACATACAGTATGTGAATAAGGAAACACACTAAGCATAAAGCAAGTTTGAACCCATATATAGCCTTTGGCCTCTAAACTACCGGTATATACATATATAAGCATTGCTGTCTTTACTAAGAGATGTCTTGATCATGATAGCGCCCGCGGCAATGTCGCGGAAGCGAAGCGACCTAGGGTATACATATGTGGATATGAGATATACTAATCTACTTTTTCAGCACAATCTAAAAATAGATTGAACTTACCTAAAATAGAATTTGAACTTACCTAAAATAGAATGATTTATTCATAGCTCAAGGGTCAGCCGAGTCCAAAAAATTCTTGTTGGCGACGGCCGCCATTTTGTATTAATTAATTGGGCAAAATGCTCCAGGGTAAAAATAAAAAACCTTGATCTGGTAAATGTTAGCTATACTTCATCATACGTAGGAACATCATGCTCCTAAAGCCAAAGATATTTTAAAAATTGACTGTAAATTAAACCAAAGCTCTGGTTAACAAAAACTGAAATTGCATGAAATAGTTGTGTTTACATATTTTATAAAATTATAAAAAAATATTTGCCCCGAAAGATTCTAGGGGCCTTACTGGCCGTTTAGATTTTATCTTCCATTTTCTAACGGTATTTCCACCTAAAAGATTGAAGAATATTCTCAAAGTTCAATGCCGACAAACGGAAACTAAAAGTTTCGATTGAAAGATCGCAGAGTCCTTTTAAGATTGCTTCTTGGGAAACCAGTAAAGGCGTCATGACATCAAGATGTACATCATGACGTCACAACCTACATCGGTGCGCAAAATTCCAGACAGGACTGCATCGATGGCCAGACAGCTGAGACTCGTATTACACAGGCAGGATAAACATCCACGTTCACATTATATGTGATTATTTACATATATATGATTTTCTTGTGTCCCGTTACGGTTTATCATCAAATCCTTCTAAAGATAAAAATTCATCCGATAATCCCATGAACAGTAACAAGCGGGCGCAAATTACGTTTACATATGATCATATAATGACTATCGTTCTATAGCATTTACATAATCATTCTATTTTGGGCTTTGTTTGTTGTCAGTAACTTGTAAGTTGTCACAGTATGTGCATCATATTATCAAATTAAATTTGAAATGAAAACAAATCTTATCAAATAAGATGTTGCTTCTTATAAATCAGTGCATTAAAGATACGGTTGGCCTTGGCGGTGGGTATCCTGTAAAAATATTTCCACCCGTCAAAAACCGCCACAAACAGAAAGAACACCAAAATGTAGACAGACTTTGTCCGTATACAAATAAGAATTATCGCATAAACAGTATGTTATTGTCATTTGTTAGACCATTGTTATGTAAACAAAAGCATAAAAAGTTACTTTTCTGGTGTTTGTTTACATTATGATGGTAAACATAAAGAGCGTTCTTTGTTGGTGAATTCCTGATATGGAACAAATAAAGAGCGTTTATGCCATTTTTGTGTGATTAGCCAGTAGCATTGTGCTGTCTTCTGTAACACAATCAAGCTCTTGCTTAGGTAAAATATAGTAGGTCTTTATGATAACATGCTGTTTACGCGATAGTCATGGTATATATGAACGAAACTGTATGCATTTTAATGTATTTCTGTTTACGGTGATTGGAACAAATATGAATATTTTCGACAACTAAGGCCTCACGTGCCTCTAACTACATGTAAGGAAAATCATCCTTGCTTAGATTGTTTCTTTCAACTCTATTAATCAATAAATTTCATCAACCGACAATTGCATTTCATGACTTAACTTAACATGCACAAAGACATGTATAACCCAAAATTGCACCATATGTTACCAGAAAAACTACAATTCTCAACATGTGTTGCCATTTATCGGAAAGCTCTCGGGGAGAGCTTTCCGATGAATGGCAACAAGCCATATTTCCGACTAAATCCTGAAAAGTTACCCATAATTCTGCTGTGGTTAAGGAGTCAATTACTTAAGACATTACTGTATTTGACTATTGTTTTGTGTTTTATTGAGACCATAAAACAGTAAATTATTGTCATTTGATTAATATGAAAGGATGCCATAATAACAGATAATCATAGTTCTGGTGTTTTCATAAATAAGCTTGTGTTTCTTCTCATAGGGTTAGAATTGGGCTAACCAATTTCTACACTGTTACTAGTACCCAATGGACATTACCTCAGTGCTATTCCAAGTTGGATAGAGTTGCATGAGTAATATACTTGTAATACCACATACTGGTAGGCATACAGAGGGTTTATATAACTTCAGGAATTGTGTGCATGCAATATTAGCATGGGAATAACACCACAGCAGTAATATAACTGTTTTGTTTGGATTGATTTAAATGCCAAGAGAGTACTGTTGGCATCAGAGACATGTGGTTCTGGGTATGGCTAAAAGGAAGATTGGAAGATATTGACAGGGTGCCACCTCAGTAATAAACATAGCTATCAACTGTACAACACATTATTTAAACACAGTTCTCTTTGATAATGTGTGGGATTCAGGCAGCATGATCTTACAATTGTGAGAGTTGAGTAAATGCAGAGAGGGACTGTTAAATATTTATCCAAATATATACCGCTAATGCTTCCAGGCTCAAAAGATGGAGCTGGACATTAGCAGAATGAGGTCCCCAGAGGGTGAGTTTAGTGACGCTACCCCAAAGAGTGGGCTAGCATCACTAAATTCACCCTCAGGGACCTAATTATGGTTAGACCTCATCTTATGGAATGTAACGTTATCAAATTAACATGTTTTTTGGTGCCTTTATAAACTTCATCAGAAAGTTTCTTATTCTTTTTTAGTTTGGTTTCTCTATACAGTAATATGCCCTAAGCAGGGGTGGCGCCAAGGGGGGGTCAGGGGGGGCTACAGCCCCCCCGTCGGGGATGGTCAGCCCCCCCGTCGGGGATATCTGCCAAATTCGTCGGGGAGATAAAATTATGCAAAGACGATAAACATTGGAAAATCCGCGACTCGAAACACGTGCACTGGTGATTAACAAATCGACGTGGGCGTGCAGAGTTAATGAATCACATTACCAGAGTTCTATTTTTAGTCCGACAGACTCGACACGAGTCACTCGTGAGACTACCGCGAGTCATATCGTATACTTATTAAATTCGTGCATGGAACTATAGGGTTAGGGTGTCATAGATGCCGTCACCATCCTCGTGTGTGTCGTGTTACACGTATTACCAATTCCACACAGACTCACACTGCCGAATCTTCCCTTTCCCGTTCCCTATGCGTCGCCGAAAAAACAGCCCTGTAATGGGTGTCAAACAAGAAGACCAAATATTATTTGACAATGACGTCATAAAATTCAGAAATGGGATAATCCTCATCCAACTTTGTTCTCTCCTTCAAATAGCTTTCTGCATCAATTTTTCACATCGTATGTTACCTGAACAAATTTACATCTATTATACGCTCCTAAATGATGTTCACGGACTCATGGTTCATCCGTCTTTGTAAGTTGATCCAACTACCTGTGGCGAAAGATTTACGGTGAGTTAACTTAAGATCAATTCCATATTGTCATTACTATTGTATAACTATATGCTGATTTTTTTTCCCAAATACTCAAGTAAAAGTGACAATTATGATCCCCTAGAACAGTGTGTATGTTGACACCAGAACACTCCAGAATCGATCTCAGGCTATGTATTTTCAAAATTTTCGTGGGGGAGGTCCCCCAAACCCCCCGTGCGAGAGGGGAGACCCCTCTCGCGCTCTCCCCGGGGCTGCCTTCGGTAGCCGCCGATGACCTTCGGTCACCGGTCTAGCCCCCCTGTCGGGGACCATAGCCCCTCCGTCGGGGAAATCCTGGCGCCACCCCTGGCCCTAAGTAATCAATTCCTTAACCACAGCAGAATTATGGGTAACTTTTCAGGATTTAGTTGGAAATATGCCATGTTGCCATTCATCGGAATGCTCTCGGTGAGAACTTTCCGATGAATGGCAACAAGCCATATTTCCAACTAAATCCTGAAAAGTTGCCCATAATTTTGCTGTGGTTAAGGAGTCGATTACTTAGGGCATTATTGTACGTTTCTCCAAATCGGCAGATGACACAATGCATTAGAGGTGCCCAATGGTTAGCATTGGTTTACACATCACCATCAGAACTTAAACCTGTGTCTAGGTCTCCCAAGGCAGATGAGGCCATGAGGTCCCCAGAGGGTGACTGGTTCACTGCTAAATATCCCTGTATATATTTCCACAAACAGAAAATAATTGAAATTTATGCTTGGAGTGTGTAGTTAACTAATTTGCACTCTTTTTCTCAAAACTTGGATTAGGTTATGGCTATGAGTCTGGTTGTCTGATTAGGTTATGGTTATAGGGGTCTGGTTGTCTGATTATCATATAGTTATGAGCCTGGACATCTCATTAGATTATGAGCCTGTATGGTTGTCCAAATGGGTTATGTTATGAGCCTGGATGTCTTATTGGGTTATGGAAATGAGCCTGGTTGTCAAATTTGGATTTGGTTATGAGTCGGGTTATCAGATTAGGTTATGCACATGAGCCTGGGAGTCTTATTGCGTTAGGGTGATATGGCTGGATATCGGATTAGGCTAAGGTTATGAGCCTGGTTGTCAGATTAGGTTATGTTTATGAGCCTGGTTGTCTCATTATGTTATGGTTATGAGCCTAGTTGTCAGATTAGGTTATGGCTATGAGCCTGGTTGTCGGACGCCGTTGGGCAAAACTTTGGGAAAATGTATAGTTGAAATGCAATTTGCTGTGGTGCTTTAGAACAATATAGAGTTCTCATTCTTAGTATGCTTTTGTTACACTCCGAACATTTTTGCGTGGATACTGTTCTAAAACATTAGCCCCTAAAATTAATTGATATTAATTGATAGAAACTTTTTCAGACAGGTTCCTCCATTCCTATTTATTAGCTTATACCCTGTAAACTATACATGTATATAACTATCGGGGAAGAGATAGAACATCTTTAACTTTCTTGGGTTATGTAAGAGACTCTATAAATCGGCACATCAAATACTTAACCCTTTGAGTGCCAGGGGCCGATCTCATCGGCCCTAAACCTACAAAATAAGTCTGTTAAAGAATATAAGAATAAATTATTAAAATTGTAAAAAAATGAAAAAAAAGAAAGGCCAATGCATTCTCTTATATATGCGAGGCGATTCGGCGACCTATTGGCACAGGGTATATGGGTTGATACAAAAATCGACCTGGCACTCAAAGGGTTAACTAGAAAACAGGTGTTTCCTCAAACTCTTTTTCTGGATTTTTTTTTTTTAAATTTCATTATCATAAGACAATAGAAGATAAATTTATCTCAACCTCATTAGCAGGGTTCATGTTGTCGGTGACCATATTGGCCAATGGTCAGTTGTTTTCCAAAATAACACTATATAAATCAGAATGTTAGATGTTAAAAAAAAACATTGAGTCATTAATTGTGAGCCCAGAAAATGAGGATTTAAATTGGCTATAGTTTTTATGTTTACCCATACCATAGTATGGTAAACATAGTGTCGTTGTCCGGATTGACCACTCGTCGTTAGTCCGTCCGTTCTTAGGAGAGGTACCTTGTTATTTTCATGTACTGCCATTGACTTGTGGGGTTATTTCGGACTGTGGGGTTAACCCCACAAAACTTTATGTTTAAAATGGTATAAAACGTCTTTTGTGATGTTATATTTTCATTAATTGAAAACAAACCTCGCAAGGTTTTTCCCATAGGCAAAAATGTCCATCGGTGGATTGTCCATCAGTCTCACCGATCACTTGTGGGGTTAACCCCAGAAGGTAGTCAAAGTTCATTTCATGTTTCATTATATGGTTATTTCTATGTTCTTGACTTGGGATGATACAAAGTTCATGTCATGCCATATTGTTTAATTAGTAAATGTTTTTTGACAAGTTGTAAGCTGTTTGGTTGAACATTTCCTATCCTTCATATTTATGTAACCATATAAAGCAATTGTTATAAGAGTTATAAGAATCAAACAAATCTGAACCATTATCAGTGAAGTTAACCTCACAGTGACAGCCCATTATCCATGACTTACACAATTGTATGGTTACTGCAATTAATCCCAACAGTTTGCAGATTGTTAACAGCACAAACTTGAGTACAAACCCCACAAGGTAGCTTTCATAAGTAATCTCAATGTGCACCTCACAAAGTGCCATTGTACAATGATGTAACCCCACAATGAAATCGGACAAAAAATTTGCACAAGGTACCTATCGTCTGTACGTTCGTCCGTCCGTCTGTCTGTCTATAGACACTTTACGCATGGTGCGATAACTCAAACATTTTCTATCTGATCGGAACCAAATTTTGTATATGAATTTCTCAACATAAAAGACAGATCGAGTTCGAATATGGGATTGATCCAACAATATTTAACTGAGTTATGGCCCTTTTCGAAAAAATGTATTCACTCAAAAAAAATAAAAAATTTAAGTTAATAAAATTTTAAAAACTAACACCAATATAACTCTGCCAAGGGTACCCCGAGTCACCACACCAAATTTGGTTTAAATCGGTCCATAATCTTGTGTTATGTACTGGTAAATTTGTTTGGAGCGGCTTTAAACCCAATTCACCAATTCTATCCCATGCCTTTGGACTACTTAGCTATTGATAAGGCGATTTTATTTTCTGATGTCTCTTATGCCAATGTGCAAATAAAGAAAGCTATGTATATCACTGAGTATATCACTCGACAGATGGCCTGAGGTCATTATAAATGTTATTGGTTTAACAGAGATGCCAGCATCAATAGAAACAATGTCTGATTTGTTGACAGCTCTGCTATATAATTGATATTAATGGGTCAGCAGTGAGGTGTCTTTATCTTGATGGGTGTTGGTAGAATTTGATGCACTATCCTTGTAAACTTAAATTTGACTCTCTTAACCCAAATATTCCATGTCCAGGTCACCTTTTTCACATTTAACCCAAGGCTGTGGTGGTGCAGCATTACAGATCCTGTACCAGTGCATTCTCTTATATACATGCGAGTGACTCATTAATTCCAATAATTTGTGTTATGTACATTTGTCTATAATAATACATAATGTTAGTATACTGTATAATTCAACGTTAAAACTCTCATTAATGATTCCGATCATAGTAATTTACTATCGCCAAGGGATGGGTTAACATCTGCCGATCGTGATCGGCCTCTCGTTTTAATTGGGCAACAAACAAAAATTAGCCTGAATGTTGCACATTAGGTACTGGTACTTACATGTACATCTATTGGTAAATGAGGTTGCGATAATATCTTCGCAATTAAAATGCAATTAGCTTGTTAATTGCTTCCCACAATTAGAGTCATATTGAAATGATTATTTTATTCAACTAAATGATCACACAACGCAAAGAAACTATTTCTTCTAGCCACAAAATTTGTTCTGTCAGCTACACCACCCATTTAGCTTCGAGTAGTAAGTTGACTCTGATGAAATGCGAGTCAACTTTATATTGAATTTGTTTTCATCTGTGATCATCCAGGTTTAAACCTACCATGTAAATAATTTCAAGCTGCCAGCCCTCAGACAACAGTTTGTCTCAAATATTTCCTCCATGTACAGGTACTTTCAGTCAAATATGTTTAGACTGGAATTGTCATCAGTCATCATTTTCCACCGTGGGGGTGGGGGGGATATCAGGTTGGAATTCAACAAGAACTTGGAAAGTTTGAGATATCAATTGGAGAATTTTAACACTTCAATGACTGGAGATTCCTGAAATTTTTTGAAAACCCTGTGCCAATACATTCTCTTATACATGTATATGAGAGTCTCCCATATTTAGGGAGCCTGGCATACATGTATATAAGAGAATGCATTAGCTTAACAATATTTATCTTGACCTTGTTAGTCAGTGCATTCTGAGTCTCCCTTCATGAAAGGGTTAACTAAGGGAGTTGATGCAAAATTTGAATTAAGTTGGGAATTTTGGTCTACACATGGAGTTCGGGGGGATCGGGGTGGGTTACAGTTGGGAATTCTAAGGTGGACACTCTCCAACAAATGCCCTTTAGACACATCCCTCATTAGTGAGGCTGTCATCCACCTGTTTATGTATTGAACTTGAATGATTTCTATAAAATTAGTTGAAGGTTCGGTATTCAGAATACTCATCTGGTAGTTAATATAATCAAAATTTTAGTTCTAGCACATTGTTGAATACCCTCCTGGGTGTCAAGAAATTGATGACCGACCCTGTTTTTCGTTTGGAAAACAGACTTTCTGTGTGTGTGAGGAAATGAAATTTGTTTGTAAATTTTGAAAAATTATCATAGCATATAATGCGAGTCCCTTCATTTGACTGGGACAATATAGACCACTTCTCGATGGCATGTGTGTAGGCAACAACAGGAAACAACTCATCAAGAGTGTGACTATCTATATATCATAGGGATGCTGCGTTAAACTTCCTTTAAAGGTTGTCAAATCGTAATCTCAGAATAGGAAGGCCACTTTTTATTATTTGTTGGTTCACATGTAAATATTTTAAAAGATAAGGTACTGGTAGGAGGAAAGAAAAAATCTAAAATTTTAATTTGTTTTGAATTTTGATTTGTTTCATTTTATCAAATAATCATGTTGGGAGATAAAAAAAATCTTAAATTGGATGTAGAATATATCAATTTTAGAAGAAATAGAGAAATGAGTCTGTAATAGGTGCAAGATAAGGCCTATGGGGAGTATGTTAAAATATTAGCAAAGTATGTTAGTGCTTCAATTGTTTTAAGAGAGGCTCCACTCCTTCTGATTGGTGTACAAGGGAATTTCTGGGAGGTTAATCCCAATTACAGCCAATCAGAAACAGTTCTACATGTATTTGATAGTCTGGCTCGATAACTATTTTTATTAACTTTTTTTCTCTACGGGTCCTATTCGACTTGGAGGAAATAAAATAAGTGCCGAAACAGAGCTGTTAAGTTTCACGAATTGTCCATGAGACTCACGGGATTGCCATCATAGTAAAAACTTCTGAAATACGGATAACCACCCATTTCTCCTGCATGTGACAAAGTGGCCAATTAGTAGGGCCATGCATGTCAACAGATATAATGAGTACACACATCAGCCACTAATCCCTTTTCCACAGTTTGGGCATCCCTCAATAAATAAATTAATTGCTCTGAGACAGTTCAAGCTTTGTCAAAATAAATATGCAATTATGCTTCTACTTTATTATACCCACCCCCCCCCCCACCCCCACCCCCCCCCCCCCCCCCCCCCCCCCCCCGCAACGAAGTTAGGGGGGGTATACTGGAGTCAGCTTGTCCGTCCGTCGTCCGTCCGTGGACACAAATTTGTCCGGAGTTTTTCTCAGTCGTTTTTTGATCAATTTCCGTGAAACTTGGCACAGACATCAACCACCATGGGAACCTGTGCACCTGCGATTATGACGTCTGTCGGACTTTTTTTGGTGGAGTTATCCCCCCGTTTTTCGACTTACAAACTTTTTTTGCAACATGCATAATTTTGTCCGAGCTTTTATTCCTACATTTTTCGGTCAATGTTTTTTAATCTTGGCACTGTTATTTAGTACCATGGGAACCTGTGCACCTGCGATTATGACGTCTGTCCGACATTTTTTGGTGGAGTTATCCCCCTTTTTCGATTTAGAAACTTTTTTTGCAACATGCATAATTTTGTCCGAGCTTTTATTCCTACATTTTTCGGTCAATGTTTTTTAATCTTGGCACTGTTATTTAGTACCAATGGAACCTGTGCACCTGCAATTATGACATCTGTCCGACATTTTTTGTGTGGAGTTATTCCCCTTTTTCGACTTAGAATTTTTTTCCCAAAACATACATCATTTTGTCCAAGCTTTTATTCCTACATTTTTCGGTCAATAGGTTTAAGATTATGGTTATGGTTGTACACCTGCAATGGGAACTGTTAATTTATTATTTTAACTAAATGTTTACTGACATGTGAAACATCTTAGTATTTTAAAAACAGGGGGGTATCCGTAGTCCCATTGGGACAGTCACACCTCTAGTTTCAATAGACCTACTTGTTAATGGCCTCCAGACTGACACATAATCACACAGCTGTTAAATAATCACTAAGTCACAAAGCATGCCGAAGGAATACATGTGTTCATTTCGTTTGTGGGTAAAAATGCTGATTGCAAATTTTATTTTTTTTCCTGCCCCATGGTGATTTTTTGGGTATGAGGTTCCCATAAACCAACAAAATAAAAGCAATGGCCTAATGAACTGTGCAGCTGTCTGTTGCATGATCTATAGTCATAGTAATGACTTCATAATGTGGTGACATTTAATAATGTTTCTGTAGATATTATTAGCACCTTATATGCTTGCGTAATTATTGTAATAGCTAAATACTTCGTACAATATTCATATCTGATTCCCTAGTTATTTTGTTTTTCTATTACAATTTGTCAGACCAATTTTATTTCTTTGTTTACGAACCCCTTGTCAGGGATATGTTTGCAGTTACCCTACACACATTCTATGTGTGAAGTTACATGCAGATTGGATTGTTATACTGCCCCCCAATAATGAAGTTATGGGAGTGGTATATTGGAATCAGCTGTCTGTCCGTCCGTCCGTGGATGCAGTTTTGTCCAAGATTGTATTCCTACATTTTTCACTCAAATTTTTTTTTTAATTTGCCACAGAAATTTAGTACCATGAAAATCTGCACCTGTGATTAAAAGTTTTGTGGGCCTTTTTTTGTGGAGTTATTTTTCACAACATGCATATATGTCTGAGCTTGTACTCCTTGAATTTTTTTTTAAAACAATGTATTGGCCTTCGAGATTTTACCTGCAAAGGCTATTAATGTTGGAGTTATTGTGGAAATGCAAATACAGAACATTTGTACACATACCAGCACATACAAGGATTTATATGTATATTAGGCAGTGGAGCTGAAAATTTATTAATACATGTATTTTTTTTATTTGAGAAAGAGCGAACAAATAATTTGAATTGGTGGGTTTTGAGGCCAGTCGTTTGGGGGACTGCAAACAAACCATATTTTTTGGAAGATAAAACAATTAATAAATTTTAAAGCTTAAAGATGGATTATCCAAATAAACGCTCCTAAATTACTATTTCTTTGGATTCAGGGGTAAGAAATATTTGATTCGAGTCGAGGAACCCACCCATCAAAGCTCAGAGTGATCAGATATCAATTCGAGATGTGCAATTATATGTGGCCCAGAAACACGTCAAATGGACAGTCTCGGACAAAATTGCGGATGAAGATGGATAACTCTAAAAACAAGTGGTAATTCCGCCAAATTTTGTGAATACTCAAGTGAAAATACGGTCATATATTTCGTTGAACAAAAAGTTGATAAATAACACATTTTTGGAAATTTGATACCATAGTTGACAGTGCATGGGTAGCATTATTTTGTTACAATTAATCGATTCTGATAACTAAAGTGTATTTTGAAGAAATGTTGTTGTTGTATCTTGATGATATGGGGACCCTCTGATCGGATGGAGTACCTTTAAATTTCTAATTGAGAGATATTTTCATATTTAAAGAACTTTGATAACTGGATACTAGATGATGGGTAATTAGGGTACATCAACTTGATTTTTATTGACTCAACAAACATGCTTACATGAAAGGAACATTGGTTTATGGCATGCCTGCATTATGTACTTTAGCTACTATACAAACTGATATTTTACAATTCAGCTAAAATCGTAACATTCAGTTATTACTGCCGAAATCTTCAACAACATTGGTGGTACACTTTTGTTTAATCACTGATAAATGGGACAAGTTCTGCCAATAAATTTTACCTACTTATTAGCTCAACTTACTTTGTAAGTTTGAGCTATTGCCATGGTTTGGCGTCCGTCGTCCGTGTGTCCGTCAACAATTTCCTTTGGCGCAGGCTACAGGGCGTACCTTTGGTCTGATCTTTATGAAATTTGTCATGAATGTTGACATTGACATGTAGATGGGAACATGTCATTTTGGGGTCATTCGGACAAAAAACATGGCCGCTGGTGGCCATCTTGGATTTCAAAATTCAATCCATTGGCGGGGGCTACATGTCGTACTGTTTGTCTGATCATCATGAAATTTGTCATGGATGTTAATATTGTCATGTAGATGGGAACGAGTCATTTTGGGGTCTTTCGGCCAAAAAACATGGCCGCCAGCAGCCATCTTGGATTTTACTCTTTGCATGACTAAATCCTTTGGCGCGGGCTACAGGTCGTTGCGTTGGTCAGAAGTTCATGAAATTTGTCATGGATGTTAACACTGACATTTAGATGGGAACGAGTCATTTTGGGGTCGTTCAGCCAAAAAACATGGCTGCCAGCAGCCATCTTGGATTTTACTCTTTGCATGACTAAATCCTTTGGCCGGGGTACAGGTCGTACCTTTTGTCTGATCTTTATGAAATTTGTCATGAATGTTGACATTGACATGTAGATGGGAACGAGTCATTTTGGGGTTATTCGGCCAAAAAACATGGCCGCTGGTGGCCATCTTGGATTTCAAAATTTAATCCATTGGCGCGGGCTACAGGTCGTACTGCTTGTCTGATCATCATGAAATTTGTCATGGATGTTAATATTGACATGTAGATGGGAACGAGTCATTCTGGGGTCGTTCGGCCAAAAAAACATGGCCGTCAGCAGCCATCTTGGATTTTACTCTTTGCATGATTAAATCCTTTGGCGCCGGCTACAAGTCGTAGCTTTGGTCAGATCTTCATGAAATTTGTCATGGATGTTAACAATGACATGTAGATGGGAACGAATCGTTTTGGGGTCATTCGGCCAAAAAACATGGCCGCCAGCAGCCATCTTGGAATTTACTCTTTAAATTTTTTGGCGCGTGTTACAGGTCGTACCTTTTGTCTGATCTTTATGAAATTTGTCATGAATGTTGACATTGACATGTAGATGGGAAACGAGTCATTTTGGGGTTATTCGGCCAAAAAACATGGCCGCTGGTGGCCATCTTGGATTTCAAAATTCAATCCATTGGCGAGGGTTACAGGTCGTACCTTTTGTCTGATCTTTATGAAATTTGTCATGAATGTTGACATTGACATGTAGATGGGAACGAGTCATTTTGGGGTTATTCGGCCAAAAAACATGGCCGCTGGTGGCCATCTTGGATTTCAAAATTTAATCCATTAGCGCGGGCTACAGGTCGTACTGCTTGTCTGATCATCATGAAATTTGTCATGGATGTTAATATTGACATGTAGATGGGAACAAGTTATTTTGGGCTCGTTCGGCCAAAAAATATGTCAGCCAGCAGCCATCTTGGATTTTACTCTTTGCATGACTAAATCCTTTGGCGCGGGCTACAGGTTGTAGCTTTGGTCGATCTTCATAAAATTTGTCATGGATGTTAACAATGACATGTAGATGGGATCGAGTCATTTTGGGGTCGTTCGGCCAAAAACATGGTCGCCAGCAGCCATCTTGGATTTTACTCTTTGCATGACTAAATCCTTGGGTGCGGGCTACAGGTCTTAGCTTTGGTCGGATCTTCATGAAATTTGTCACGGATGTTAACAATGACATGTAGATGGGAACAAGTCCTTTTGAGGTTATTCGGCCAAAAAACATGGCCGCCAGTAGCCATCTTGGATTTTACTCTTTGCATGACTAAATCCTTTGGCACAGGTTAGACATTTCAATTAGCACCTTTCCTATTCCTCCATTGACTGTCAACCATTAAATTATTCTCCTACATAAGTTGAGCTACAGAGTCATTGACACTTTCATTTAGAATTTATATATGTTTTATATGTTAGCGGTATGTATACGCGTATTTGTGTGTGAACATCCCAGTAGCGTGTTTCACTTAAGAAATGAATATAGTGGGTGTGTGTGTGTTATTGGGGGATAGGCCGCTGTGGCCGTTGGGGAACTTTTGTGTGAATCGCAAAGCTTTTTATGATTTATTCCCATAAAAAAACTGAGTATATATTATGCATTTTCACAAAATCTGCCGAGAATTTGAGACTAGCCCATGCCGCACATTAAGAGAGCCCAATATAAGATTTCCAAGCACTTACCGGTAGAAATGATAACATGTCTGACAGTAACATGTCAGATCGACATAAATTATCTGGCTTCAGATGCAATTTGGCTGAACTTTGAAAAGCACACCCAATTATTCTGCTGACCGCTTTTTAGCTCAACTTTACTCTGTAAAGTTTGAGCTATTGCCATGGCTTTGTCGTGCGTGTGCGCGTGTGTACGTAAGGCGTCAACAATGCAGGCTACAGGTTGTACCTTTGGTCGGATCATTATGAAATTTGTCATAGCTGTTGACATCAACATTTAGACCAGAATGATTAATTTTGGGGTCATTCGGAAAAAAAACATGGCCGCCAGCAGCCATCTTTGATTCAAAATTCAATCCATTAGCACGGGCTACAGGCCGTACTGTTCGTCTGATCATCATGAAATTTGTCATGGATGTTAATATTGACATGTAGATGGGAACGAGTAATTTGGGGTCATTCGGCCCAAAAACATGGCCGCCAGCAGCCATCTTGGATTTTACTCTTTGTATGACTAAATTCTTTAGCACGGGCTACAGGTCGTACTTTTATTCTGATCATTATAAAATTTGTCATGAATGTTAATAATGACATGTAGATGGGAACGAGTCATTTTGGGGTCATTCGGCCAAAAAAGATGGCCGCCAGCAGCCATCTTGAATTTTACTCTTTGTATGACTAAATCCTTTAGCACGGGCTACAGGTCGTACCTTTAGTCTGATCATCATAAAATTTGTCATGGCTGTTGAAATTGGAATATAGATGGGAACGAGTTATTTTGGGGTCATTCGGATAAAAAACATGGCCTCCAGCGGCCATCTTAATATTGAAATATAGATGGGAACGAGTAATTTTGGGGTCATTCGGCCAAAAAACATGGTCGCCAGCAGCCATCTTGGATTTTACTCTTTGTATGACTAAATCCTTTAGCACGGGCTACAGGTCGTACCTTTAGTCTGATCGTCATAAAATTTGTCATGGATGTTAACGATGACATGTAGATGGGAACGACTCATTTTGGGGTCATTCGGCCGAAAACATGGCCGCCAGCAGCCATCTTGGATTTTACTTTTCTCTTCATGTCTATAAACTAGTATTAGACATTCAACTTTCCACATTCCTAATCGCTCCATTGACTGTAATACATTAAATTATTCCCTTTCCAAGTTGAGCTACAGTGTCATTGACACTTTCATTAAGTGATTAGGTCAGATTAGGTCAACAATTTGTGACATGGTGTTCGTGTTATTGGGGTATGAAATGGGTGACCCAATTGACAGTTGACCAATCACCGAACAAGATTTAGTGTAACATAAACGGGCTATATATGTAAATATTTCACTTTAAATATGAATCTCTGCTCTTTATTTTAACCCTAGAGATCATATTCCACCATCTCAATACCGGAAACTTTTTGAAGTTCTGACAGGGAACCATATAAAATAAAATAAAATAATGTAGAAAACATAATTTTAGTTAATACCTATTTCTTAACCTCTTCACTGCTATGTTGACATTATTCCCATTTTCCAAAGGAAAAATATAACGAGAATAGCACAAGAAACCATAAAACTGACTCAGTTGAATGTCTATTATCATTCACAATCGTGGAATATCATGCACTGTTTGAAATATCGAGATAGTTATTCCGATGCACCAATCACTGAGTTCCAGTTATGAATAATGGCCTACTGCTACTGTACTAGTGGTACTATAGACCATATACATGTAGCACACAACGTGCACTTTTACATCCGTAATAGTTACGGATGTCATAGCAGCGAAGAGGTTAATAATGGATTTATCCCAGCTTGAGATTACATGATTTCAGTGTCTTTTGTGAGCTGATTTCGCGATAAATATGAATTGACTAGAAAGGAAAAACTTTATGATCGTATTAAAGTGATACAAAGCAAAATTTGTCCACAAACATTGCCTAAATAATGTAATCTCGAGCTTGGATCTTTTCCTGCTGTGAAATACATTATTATAAGGATCAGGTATATAAAATTATCTAATAAATATTATTGCCTATTTTATTTTTGCTAATTTCTATGTTATAAGGTTTCCTGTCAGAACTTCAAAAAGTTCGCAGATTTTGAACTTGTGTAGTATGACCTCTATGGGCGTAGCTAGAGTGGTTATTCATAACATAATCTACAGTAATGCCCTAATTAATCGACTTCTTAACCACAGCAGAATTATGCTGTGGTTTAAAGAAGTTGATTACTTAGAGCATTACTGTACACGCTTAATTTTTTATGTTGAGAGCCTTTGATCAGGGTGATATCAGTTACAGGGTTCAGGTAGTTATTAACACTACCCATGCGCACCCCCCCCCCCCCCAACCATGCAGTCACAGTATATTTTAAATGTACAACCCTTGTTAACTTGTAATGAAATTTATAAAATAGCCTTGAGCAAAGGTGCTTACTAAGTACCTATATTGTAACACCAAGTGCAGCTAACTAATTTATAGAAATAGATTTTTCATGCAATTTGCTCATGTATATAGATGATGACACTACATTGACATCCTCATCAATTATGAGTATATGCTTGCTGCACCAATATGATGTATGATTATCAATAGTGTGACCACCTTTGTGGTGTTTGCTGGGGACAGAGCCAGGTTAATCGTAATATTTACTCAAGCCTATTTACACAAGTAATGACAGTAGGTCTACTAATCACACTTTACAATGACAATGATAGGTATAATAGATACATACAGTTAGTATAGGGAATTAGTACCCCACTTTCTATCCGGATTCAATAGATTGGCGACTCAGTGTTCTTTGTGAGAGTGTTTGATAGGATGGTGTTAATGGAATAGACCTGTATTAAGTGTATTTATTGTCGGTTTGTGAAATTTCTTTGGTTCTTCGCAATATATCTTTCAGGTACGTGTACGTAGTTTTAAAGATATGTATTCATGGTTCCGGATTGATTTCTATGAAAGCGATATTGCTTTTCATTTATGATTATAATGTAGAAAATAACTCGTTTGAGTGAATTATGGTACCAGTGAAGAGGCTGTTTTCTTAGGTATAGAATGCTATCAGTATTTGATGGAATTCAGATATAGATTTTAAATTGGGCAGAATTATATTTCCAATGAAAGTAACTTTGATCGGCAATATCCTTGGTATTTTAAGCAGAGTTTGTACTTATAGCTTATTGCCAAGTCATAAATTAACATGAAACAGGCAAAACAAAGAACATAATTATATACATAATATACAGAAGGAATACATTGCGTTCCCATCACGCGCATCATCACAACACAAGTATGAATGCGTCATCTGTTATATATTGTTATATACCTATAACATTTATAACTTTATGAATACATCGCACTGATGTCAGCCCCTCAGTGAGTAGAGTGGAGAATATACGATCTCCCTCATTTGTCATAGGAGACACGGGCAGTACGATGTATGTTTGGACATACATGTATGTGGGCATAATTATGTGATTATTTATCTGACAAATACAAACAAGACCAAACTGTTGTCGAACTTATAGGCTGAACATTCATACAAATTTGCCATCTAGTAACTACTCACGGTGAGTATTCCATTGTCAAAAACACTTTAGTTCCTTGAATGCGCATTTCAGGAATATACAAATATGTGCATGAATGTCACATTTGTGGTTTTAAGAAATGTTTTCGTTTTTGTTTTATTAACTTTTATTGCCTGCTGTGGCACAAGCTGTTTTAACCCTTTTATGATGGGAGCTGTGTTGGTGCATCATTTATAATAAAGATCCTATGCCAGCATTCTCATATATATGCGGGTCTCCCATAGGGAGCCTCACATATATACATGTAAGTGAATGCACTGGCTTACAAGTCACAGTTTTAGTATTGTTAGGCCAATGTATTCTCAAAATTTCAGGAAGCTCCTGTCATGGAAGGGTTAAGATATTGTTCCTGGCTATCTCATTCTCTGAAAGTATTCTTGGAATCTACTCAGACAATAATTTTTCTCCTGAGTATCATACCATTGTGAGTTAATTAATCATTCTGGAAGAAAAAATTTTTAATCAAATTTATATATGGGGCCCATGTAAACTATTAACATCAAATTTCAAAGTCAATAAAACTCCACTTGTTGGTGAACTGTATATTTTTAGTCTTTTTTTACCCCAACATAAAAATAAAATCATGAATAAAAGTATGGATGCTTTTAAACTGTCAAAGGGTTTTAATTCTGACCACTTTGAGCAATATATAATTTGTCTTGAGTTAATGTGCAACTCTTTGATCTTTATAAAGAAGTTTTAATTGCTACCAGCATATAATATCTTGATGGTATACAAATAAAAATAAAAGTTGTGACCTTTTTTAAGTTACATTGTATTTAGAAAACTTAATCATGGTAAAGTTACACTGTAATAATTTCCTATGAAAGCCAACAGTATTTGTGAGCACTACTGGTTCATTTTATACTCATACATATATTTGTACTTCGTAACCTCAAACAATGTCTGAGGTAAAAACTATTGTTGTAACCCAGGTTTGGGAGGTCATTAATTTTGATATAAGGTATCACTGTGCAATCAGGCCAAAATAAAATGTAACCGTGTTTCTGGTAACAGGTCCAGAATAAATTAAATTTTTCATTTTGTTTTTGCAATATACCTCAATAATCAGCTTAATGAACCCATATGAACTAAAAAAAAACATGTGTGTACTTGTGCCCCAATCCCATTGTCAGTTGCATATGTTAGTATCATTGGCAATAAAATATGTTTATATGGACATAAATCGATTGAATCCCAAAATTATGTAAACATGATTTGGTAAGAGGTACTAGTATATCATAACATACATACATGGAAGATTTCCAAACAAATTGTTGATTTTTCACTGAAAATACGTGTTTTGTTTCTTATATTTTTCAATTCAGTTTGAATTGTTGAATCAGTGGTCACAATTGGTCTCGTTAAAATTGCACATGTAGACCATGGGAAGAAAATCTACATCTATCTTCGCTCAGAAACATTTATGGTAGCATAAAATTATGATGATTAAAACAGCAGTGTGTGCCGTTTTTAATAGTCTCATGTTAAACAATAGACAATAATGTCCTAAGTAATCGACTCCATAACCACAACAGAATTATGGGTAACTTTTCAGGATTTAGTCGGAAATACGGCTTGTTGCCATTCATCGGAAAGCTCTCACCAAGAGCTTTCCGATAAATGGCAACACATGTTGAGAATTGTAGTTTTTCTGGTAACATATGGTGCCATTTTGGGTTATACATGTCTTTGTGCAGCTTTCTCTTGCGAGATTCAAACAGTGTACAATCCAACAATTGCACATCGCTCAAAGCGGCCAAGCCACTGTAAATTGTATGGAAACTCACAATAGACCACCAGCCGGTCGCGAACTCGCCATTCATCGGAAAGTTCTCGGGGAGAGCTTTCCGTTGAATGGCAACAAGCCATATTTCCGACTAAATCCTGAAAAGTTACCCATAATTCTGCTGTGGTTATAAGAAGTCGATTACTTAGAGCATTACTGTACTTTTCACCACTAGGATTATGGATCCTTAATTCAACAAGAAAAGTTATGTTCCCTTTGGCGTTATCACATATCATTTAATGGAATTTGTGTTTAAGTAATCAGAATATCATAATTTAGTTAAGTTCATTTCCTTAGGGAATTTATTAATGTCACTTTATGTTTAACTTAACTTTAATATATTCAGCAATTTGATGGGGTCATTAAGTTCTATATTAATTAATGTGTGGCCATGCAGACATGTTTTTAAGCTGAGATTCCACTTCAGTTTCTTCCAGTAGGTGCATGCACCCATTCTCGAAGATATCAACACCATTCAAAATACCTAGTAACTGCTTAATTCCTGCTGATCCAGGGAAAATCATGTACAATGCCAGTCTCTGTAAACATAACACTCAGAGTTATACTGACATTCTGAGTTATAGTAGTCTGGTCATTTATCAGAAGCTGCAGGCTACATGTATATACCCCTAAATTACATCACACAGTGTTATGTTAATCATTTTGATTGGATGCCTTTATCTTGGAGCTTCTAATAGCGAGTCCTTATTTGCTCTACTGACATGGAATCCCATGGTTATAGGGAAATAGACAGTATACGACAGGTAATCAGACACACTATGTCGGTCTATAGTTAACTGAGACTTGTTCAATGAATAGCAATTTTATTCATTACTCAGAGCAATATAGCTAATACCTTGAGATATTTTGTCCAAATTGCTTGGACTTTTTCAATCATATGACTGACAAATTTGCAATTGCTTCCATGACCTTTTGAGGGTCATGTGACATCAGGTCGTGTGAATGATTATCAGTCAGATAATTGAAAAAGTCCAAGCGATTTGGGTGAAATATCTCAATGTACTAACTAAACACCTGAAAAAAAGAAAGTCCCCCCCCCTAATATATTCTGTAATATTTTCAGAGATAATTAGTGGCTTGTGATGAAACTTTCCACAAATGATTTGTGGTACCAGAGACATCAAGTGTGCTAAGCAATGTGCTGTGCTGTGAGATATGGCTGAGTGAACACGAATTGAATGGAAGAGGGGCACTTTTCAGGTTACACTGGTGTAAATAAGGTTCCGAGCGACATCTAGCGGATGCGGGAGGAATATATAGGAGAGAATAAAATAGACACTGGGCCCTGATTGGTCAATAGCCTTGTGTGCTTTTCACATAAAAAAATCATCACACCTCTTCCCTATGATTTCCCATAGGTAAAATAACAATTGGCACAGGAATTAACCCTTTGTAGTGAAGTTTGATTTTTTTGGTGTGGTCTAAAATATGACTGTATTTTTTTATGCGGTTCTGACACTAGTTACGAAAACATAAGATTTAAAGGCGAATTCCCTGCTAGACAGACATGATTTTTTTGTGTAAAAAGTTTCCCAAAATGCCAACACTATACGCTAAAACGTTAGCACTGAGGCCTATGGAAAACATTTACACCAGTGTAACCTAAAGGGAAAATATAGCTTTTTATCATTTTTGATTCCTGGGAGTCACTTTAAAGCATTTTAATGCATTTTACAGAGCCTGGTCTTTCAGTCCAATGAATATCTCATGCTTGGTGTGGCTATTCTTGCTGCTGATGTCTTCTTTCACTAACATCAGCCAAAAAAATAGTAAGATTTTTCATAAAAAAAATGCCAATTTTTCAAGGTATTTTCTAAAATTTTCAAGGTGGTAATAGTCACATGATAATGCAAATGACCCATAACATGAGCATGTCAACGACACATATATCAATTGTTATAAGAACCTAATCTAACAAGTATTTTGGATTTTATAGCCAGTGATATACAGATATATATCATAAAAGTGTGTCATTTCCACTGGTGGGTATGGTCATTTGAAGGTTAATAGCACTAAAACTTGGACACATTTAAGAAAATGCTTCAGCAATTCAAAGAGAGCATATCTTTATTCAACTAATTCAATATACACCCACATCCAGTTATCTTGGATCACCCTTGCAGACCTGAAAATGTCATATTTTATTCTTCAATGTGCTGATAAAGTCATGCGCTTGATGCTCAGCTGATCAGATCTGGACTCAATGACCTCACATCACCAGAAGTTCTCTCATGGAAAGAATATTGTACAGTCTTCCATAGCTGATCCAAGTTTGCAACACCAGACCCCTAAAACTGAGTGAAAATGGGGCCTGAACATGACTGGTGGTGGAAAATTGTGCTTTTTTGATGAATAATTTGTTAAAGGGGGTGGGGTTAAATTGTGTGTGATAAATAAAGAACCACAGAAGTGATATTGTTTTTGAACACATTTTTTCCATTGATGGGCAATTCTGAAGAAATGTAGGGAGTTACAATTATTCCGCGAAAAAGCAGGCTATCGCTTTAGGTTACACTGGTGTAAATAAGGTTCCGAGCGACATCTAGCGGATGCGGGAGGAATATATAGGAGAGAATAAAATAGACACTGGGCCCTGATTGGTCAATAGTCTTGTGTGCTTTTCACATAAAAAAATCGTCACACCTCTTCCCTATGATTTCCCATAGGTAAAATAACAATTGGCACAGGAATTAACCCTTTGTAGTGAAGTTTGAATTTTTTGGTGTGGTCTAAAATATGACTGTATTTTTTTATGCGGTTCTGACACTAGTTACGAAAACATAAGATTTAAAGGCGAATTCCCTGCTAGACAGACATGATTTTTTTGTGTAAAAAGTTTCCCAAAATGTCAATTTTTCAGATTTAAAGAAAATTTTGGACCCAACATTTATATTGCCAACACTATACGCTAAAACGTTAGCACTGAGGCCTATGGAAAACATTTACACCAGTGTAACCTTCAAAAGTTGCAAAAACACAGGTAGAGTGATCACAGTCATTTGGCTGTGGTTTGGTCCCCCACTTCTCGCACGGGCTTGGGACAAACTTATCTGTTGGCATGAAACTTCAAGGTGTCATTCCAAAGGAATGTGGTTAGACTGAATGGTCTGGGCATCATGCAGCGGGCACATTGTGTACCGAAGATGACACGCATGTTATCGTGGACTAACTGTCACTTTTGGACCACATTTACAGCCAGTAACAACTTGTGTGAACATTGGAACACTGGAGTTTCTGTTCACTCTTCGTCAGTGTTTTGCAACTTTTGAAATTTAGCATCCCTCTTCCATTCAATTCATGCTCAGTCGGTCATAACATAACTCATAGGTTGTGTCTGAGATACCAGTAAACATTTGCGTAAAGTTTCGTCAAAATCCATCCAATATCTCATAAAATATTACCGAATATATTAGGGGGACTTTCTTTTTTTGAGGTGTTTATATTGCTCCGAGTGATGAATTAAAATTGCTATTATTAATCCAGAGAAATTGAGAGAATGCAATGAACATTATGGGTTGCATGTACAATAAAATGTTATCACATCCACAAAGTAACAGATATCCCCAAATAAAGTTGAAATGGAAATTGGAAAATGTTTGAATTTTGTTTCTTGATCTGTTTTGATGGGAAAATGCTTGAACTGAATGTTTAAAAGACTACATACAGTACTATGTAAAAATTAGACAAATCTTGTGCAATCATGGTTATAATGTGTCCTCAGTTATCGAGCAATACCCATAATATTATAAATTGGATCTAATATTTAGTCAACAGGAAATTATAAGAAATTGGTATAATTACATGTATTTGGTACAAATTGGCTTCTTATCCCATTCAATAGGTTATGATTAATTAACATGGTGCAGCCTTAGATAATTCCCACATGATCTTACAACATTATAGTGATTTGCACTCACAAGTCCACACCATCCCCACTTGCCAAGAATATAACCTGTGAAATTTACAAGCGTAGGCTGATGTTGGGGGTAAATAAAACCAGTGTACTTGGAAGAAGTCACACTATTATTTATCTGGTGAAAGTGTCTGATTATATCACCTTGTGGTGGTCGTAAAGGATTCAATAATCTGCTTAACAGTAGCTCAACTCAAGCTGTTAAAATTAAACAAGCATATTTGGCTTTGATATACTTTAAGCTCCAGTTCTTATCGTATTTAAGTTGTTAATGCCAGTGAATTACACCAATTTTTTTGGTTCAGTATTATTCACTATTGGATTTATTTCTGTTGTGGTAAGTAATACAAATTAACCAGTAGAACATATATTCTGTCTGTAGATATTTCAGTGCAGGAACCTTAAGGTTATCGCGCACTGATCCAGGTGCTACCATGGCGGAGTAACTTTATAACCCTGTGGCGACTCTTAGCATTCTTTAACGTGCAAGGACATACCTACATGTAGGTGTGTACACAGGCCAGCCATTAATGTCCGCAACCGATCAGACAGCATACTGCACACACGACAACATACACTGTACCTGAACAAATGTTGTGATGGGGTGAAGTCGGCATTTTGAATATGGATCTTTATTCAGTGATCTTGAATGAGACTTTTCAGCCTGACAAACTTGGTATCTATTTTTGTGAGAAAACCCTGACCAGGTTGTGATCCCCGGTCCTCTAACATTAGAGTCCAGTATGCTATACCTCTCAGCTACGGACTTCCCTATACCTAATTCCCTATTCTAATTGAATGGGATAAAGACCACAGTCGAAATATATACAGTAATGCTCTAAGTAAGCGACTTCTTAAACCACAGCAGAATTATGGGTAACTTTTCAGGATTTAGTCGGAAATATGGCTTGTTGCCATTCATCGGAAAGCTCTCACTGTAAATCACACATTCAGCTGCATGGTGCATGATAAGTTGCGGCCAGCCAATCAATTGATAACTAGATGTCAAGAGTGTCTGTTTCAACTTTACGCGCTTGTGATTTTCTTTGGAAAGTATTTCGCTTGCTTTACTTCTGCCTTCTACATATAAATGGTGGTTCTCCTGTGAACTGACAGATTAAATTATAAGAAATAACTCTTGTTTCGAATAAGGTTATGGGTTATAACCAACACGCAGTTATAGAATTTGTCTTCAAATGTTTTGCTCACGTATATACCATCGGCAGGCTACAGTGAAATATAATGAAACCTACAGTGAAATAACGAAATCATATTTCACTGTGGCCTCTAAGAGATACATACGAAGAACTACTTTTTGGTAATTTCCCACTATTTTATAAGCAAGCATATTATAAAATCACTTATTATATCTTCAATAATGTTTTACATAGAAATATTTATCATATCCACATTCCCAGAAGCCCGAACATGTTTACACTTTCTCCTCCAGTCATTATAGGCTCCTCTGCATCTAATTCAAGGAGAAAATCGTAAGCTAAGAACAGGTAATTATTGTCTATATGTCTATTTTGATGACTAGTTTTTGGCAAACATCATTATCAACAATGATAGATAGCTCTTTTATTATGAAATTATGGAATGAGAATATTTATATCACTTTAATTCCACAAAATAATTGAAACAGATTGCATGAATACATGCATTCTATTCATCTACAGAGATGGGAGGTCATCGTATATCTTCATTCACTTTAACCCTTTCAGTGCCAGGGGTCGATCTCATCGGCCCTAATTTACGGTCTGTAAAATCGGCCCTAAAAAAAAAAAAAAAAAAAAAAAAGGGGTATTTTTGGGTATGCTTAAGCATGCTATAGCGAATTTGAAAACAAACTGGATAAAACCTTAGGGGCATGTTATAACTCAAAACTATCACCAAGTATTCATAGTAATAATTTTGATGCCCATGAAAAACATGAGATTCCCTGGCACTAAACCTACAAAATAAGTCTGTTAAAGATTATAAGAACAAAATTATTAAAATTGTAAAAAATTGTAAAAAATAATAACAAATGATGAAAAATTGTTAGGCCAATGTATTCTCTTATATATGCGAGGTGACAGGGTATATGGGTTGATACAAAAATCGGACCTGGCACTCAAAGGGTTAAAGATACATAATCCATTTCGTTATTCCCCGTTTCATCCAGTTACAACAATGGATCGATCGCGCCAAATTTCATTAAAAGCCGATTTTGTTATCCAAATTAGTTTATTACCAATAAATACTCACAACAATACCAATCATGATATCATTATTTGCCGTAATAATACCATAAAAGATTTTCTTGGCAGTTTGGAGGTGAGCGAGTGTGGTTTACATTTACAATATATGGTGATTCATAATTCATAAATTCCCCAACAAGTGTTGTCACAAATGTAAACACGTAGTATTTCCACGTGTAACCATTATGGTGCCATATAACATATGGTATCCTGTATAGAATCTGGAATAATTAACTTCTGATTTTATTTCCATGCACTTTGGAGTCTGAAAGTTTCCAAGTATTACTCGATATTGCTGGCGATTCAGGTTTGTCACACACTTGAACAATCTGGCTTAGCACTCTGTGACTTAAATTATTTCCAGACCGCTATCACATGATGCACTATCTATCACCAGCTGATCCCTAACTTTGTGATACAGCAGGTATATTTTACATATTGTGGGAAACCTAATTTGATTGTTTTCACTACTCTTGGCTAAGCAATTTTGCTTGCACACTGAAGAATCGGGCTCGCGTGTCCAGCTGGCGAGTCGGCAAAATATCAAACATGCTTGATGTGCAAGTCTTATTAATTATTATTTAGTAAGAATGGGTATATAAAATAGATGGGCTAGATATTGAATTTTTTTTATCAAACACAGATTCTGTTCAGTCAATGCCAGTTGAAAACAAGCCAGTATTTAGAGTATCCATACAAAATTAATCTTGTTTTTCACTGAATTTCTGCAGTGGTATATTGCATCGAATAATTGACTAAACAGATGTACATGTAGGTGGAAACTAATCCAGATTCTAATTACATGTGGTCACATACTACATGGCCTCATTCCCAGTTCTCCTAAAAAAAATTGACTTTGATCATGTTGCAATTGTGAATATATTCAAATTGGTTCTATTACTACACAGTAGTATATCCTACAACTTCCAAATTTAGAGATGCATGTGAACTGTAACAGTACTTTCACCATTAAAACCTATGGCAGGTGCTATAATTCCTATGCTTGCATCTGTAATTGCCTCATACTGCCATAGGTCTATGAACTACGATTGAGATATGATTAATATTTCATCACTTAACATTGTAGATCAAACAGATTAAAATTGTTCCCCTGGGTTCTACTTGGTTTATCCTATATTTCAATATCCTATCTGATGTAAAGATCATACTGTAATGATAACCCCTGGAGTTCTACCATACTCCACCACTGGGGAAGCAATAAGCCTGTAATTCCTACAAATTCAAACAACTGCTTCAAAGATTAATTCTCCTCAATACAGCCCCTGACTACTTTGAAGAAGTGTTTAGGCCAAGGCAATGTACAATTTTGTGAAATAAGCTAGCCATATTAACCTCTTCGCTGCTATGACGTCTGTAAATATTACGGACGTAAAAGTGCACTGTCGTGTGTTATATGGTACGTAGTACCTACAGACCTACATCAGCACACTAGCAGTAGACCATTATTAATAACTGGAACTCAGAGATTTATGCATCGGAATAACTGTATCTCGAAGTTTCAAACAGTGTATGTTTATGGTTCTTGTGATATGCCCGCTACATTTTTCCACTGGAAAATGCCAATAACTAACAGCCCATCAAACGACGTCATAATGTCATTTAGCAGCGAAGAGGTTAAAGTGACATATTAATAATTATCCCCCGCAAACAAAGTTTGGCGGGGGATATAACAATGAGCTCCGGCCATCCATTGGTCCATCCATAACAACTTGAAACTCTATATCTCGGTCATCGTCTGTTGGATTTTAATGATCTTCGGTATGTTGATGAACCAACATGGGGGAAAGAGTATTTACAAACTGTGGGTTTCATCCATTGATTTTTTCCAGAGATACGGCCCTTATTGAGTAATGGGACTTTGTGTGAAAATGGATTTTACTCTTTGCATGACTAAATCCTTCGGCACACCCTACAGGCCACTTCCCTAATCTGATAATCACCAATCATCATATGAATCTTTGGGGTGGACTCTAGATGGAAGATGTCAATTTGTTTTACAATATATGTTTAAAAACATGGCCACCAAGAGCCATCTTGTTTATCTGGAAATGTGGGTTTTTTGTGTCCATACATGTACGTGCATACCCCAGTATATATCAACCAATGGTTATGGGATCTCAATTAAAATGGAGGTTCACCATCATGACTGCTTTCAAACGAGGAGCAAATGATGTTCTTGTTTTCCATTTTAGAGTTATCCTTCTTTCTTTATATGGAAATCATTTCTTTTTGTGCATTCATGCAGATATCTCAGCCATGGATTATCGGATCTGAATGAAATTTGGTATGGATGTTTGCCAGCACAAATTCTTTCAAAATAGTGCCCAATGATGTTGTTTGCATTTTCACTTTGTCTGAGTTATCGACCTTAGTTTGTCAATTTTTCGCTATTTAGGTCTGTCTGTAAGAACCGATTTCAATATTTTTTGGATACATGTAGGTTTTATTCAGTCATCACAGGCCAGATTAAGATATCTTTCGAATTAAGCCACATCAGAAAATTTATAAAAATAAATCTCAGTGGAAAGCCACCTTGGCAGGGGATATACTGGGTGGTGCACTTATTTCTCATTCAACACAGAGACCCTGGAAAATTATGTTGCCTGGCCGCCAGTCCCCTTGAGCAATGTCATGTTATCATGTTTAGGGATCAGTCAGCTACCATTTTGAGGGCGATTTTCTGGATTTAGAGCCATGATTTTTAAGTAACTGTTCACCACATATGTTGGTGTAATAGATTTAAATGCCAATTGAGTATATTTTGGCTCTTAGTTCGGTAAATGCACTTGCCTTTACACATATGCACATTCATGTAGAAACTGATCTTTATATCTATCTTTATTGTCATCAAAGGCTGAATTAAAAAAAAATTCCTTTAAGAAATGATGACATCTCAGAAAAATGTTCATGGTTCGTATGGGTGCTTGAATTTCTTGAAATTTCTTGGTTATTATGTTGCAAAGATTATGACTCGGCTATCGGTGTCTATGTAAGATGCTTGAACATGTTTTTATCAGTGCTTGAAAAGTCCTTGAACAGTCCCCGAAAAGGATACAAAATTCATAGTGGCAACCTTGTTGTTTCCTCAGCGAAAAGCCACCTTTGCATATATACTTTGTGCAGTGCACTTGTTGACAGTTGACTTCCCTATTCAAATGATGATTATTCATGCAGGAAGCTGTTCACCATACCCTTGATCATGATCTTTTTATAAGAGGTCATCTTCAGATGATCTTCCCAAACATTTTTTTGCATTGTGTCTCCCAAAATTGGATATATCCTTGAATATATCAACTTGGGGTGTTTGTATGATAGCTAACATTAATTTTTGTATTTACCAGGTCCTTGATGAGGAAAGTTTCAGTCATGCATTAGACTGATAGTGCTTCACAAGGCGGAGGAACGTGTTTTGATAATCCATTCCTGGTGACTACTAACCATGGCTGTTAGGGATGCCTTATTAGCTTGCTGTCTAGCTTCAGAACCTGCACAACCTGTAAGTAAAATATAGTTGCTTAAAATAGCATGTTTCTTTGGTGTAAACAGTATTTATTGGAACGAAAGAACAGAACATCACATTGACAATTATACATATAGAAAAAACAAATAGTTCAAATGAGGATTGGATAACAAGCCATGAGCCTATGGCTTTTATAAAAATCCTTTCCTCTAGAAATGTTATCCCGAGTGTCAATAGAGACAGCTACAGGGTAAAGAGGGCGGGAATTTGAATATTGTTCTGTGTTTTCAAATAAATGTTGGGAAGTTAGTTAAGCGAGTGCAGGGATAAGAAAGATGGAAGAGTGATAGAAGGGAGAACATAATGAAATACATCATTAAGACAATGAAGTAGGTAGGAAAGAAGTGAGATAAATGGTGTATACAATACTGCCTCAGTCATAATCGAAATTTTACATAATGGTTTTAAATCATGGTGTAATGTCCAATATAGAAACAGAATTATGTTTATTTGATAGCTGCATAGAGGATATCTAGTGTTTTTGAGTGGATACCGAAAATTATCTCATGAGTGATGGAGACAAATTGTTTTTTTTTGTTATTGGCTTATCTCAGTCACGAATGAGATATATTTGGTATCCACTCAAAACCACCAGATTTTGTTTTAACTATGTTTCCAATTACAGCCAAAAAAAAAATTATGATCACCTCAAATCGATTTACCAAATAATGATCCCACAGCTGTCTACTTACTCAGTCTTATTTCACTGCCTGTCGCAAAGAAATATAGTTCTCATATTAAATGATATTAATCCACTGAGAGTCCCCATATTAAGTATGTTGAATTTCAACACAAAAGCAATTTTACAATTATAAATAACTACAAAAGTAAAGATAATCCTACTGGTTTAAGTAGAGTTTTAAATAATCCTACCGCACATTAGTACACATGAGCGAATCAGTAGCTCGCTCACAGGTTAGTTAAAATTTATATTATCTATACCACCTTCTGGGGGGGGTAACGATATTTTTATAACTGTAACTTTTTTATGATCCATTGGTGAGAATATCATAAATTCATTTACATCATTTAATTGGATATTTGCCATTGCAAATTGCATTGATTGTAGTCAAAGTTTGTCATAACTTTATTCAGATTATTGCAAAATTATGGCCAAAATCCGTACATTTTACCAAAAATTCTACTAAAGCCTGCTATCTTTTCTAGCAAAAAAATTGCCAAAATGGGCAGATTTGTTAATTAAGGAAGAAATGAAAGGTAATATTAATGCTGCAAGATACACAGACTACAAGTACATGTATTTTCTAATTCATAGCAATAGTCAACAACTTCACCCAGTGTTGACATGTTAGACTATTGTCTGGGACATATGTGGTGATATAGTCTTATGTCTACCGGTATCTACTTTGCTAAGGTTGTGATGAGGAAGTTGCAATTTACTAGCCATAATTATGGCAGTTATGTCACAGATATAAATTATGAGGATACACACAATCTTATACAGAGCCAAAACTATATAATGTTGCATAGTGAAAGAATGTTGGGCCTATAAGCTGTAAGAGGAGGTGGGGATATTTAAAGCCTACTACATGTATCTACTATCTCAGTTTCTGAGGCAAAGACTGAGGCCAAGTGTGGGCAATGTATAGAAGATAACAGTTTAAAATTTATGTTTGGGAATTTTCAAATCGGATATGGCAATGAAGTGTTTATTATCCACAAGGTTGTATTATGCAAGTCACTTGGTAATCATTAGACCAATGGGATGGAACAACCTTTAGTATAACACCTTTCCCTCTGCTAATATGAGTTTTTACAACATATAATATGCGATCACAGAAGCTCGGTACATGTTGACAGAAGTTCGGACATATTTGGTCAAATTTTTCACCAGTCGGAAACTTCATGCCTCTGTTGAAATTGTTCTCATAGATTATTTTTACAACCCGTATTTAGTGGGAAATATGTCGATTTTTAGGCCAACAGTCGCATATTTTCCAACTTTTTATAAAAAATTTGCTCTGAAATAGCTATCAATTAGAACATTATCAACCTTTGTGGGGTGTCAAGTGTTGGGTGCAGTTGGAAATTTCTATGTGCTCACCCCCCCCCCCCCACATCTGTCAAACAGGCACTCATTTCCTAATTACTATGTATACTATACTTTTGCACTGGTTAGCAGAATTGTTTTAAGTTATTCCTGAATATCCTTGGAATCATTGGGAATAAAAACTAAACTACCCATCAGTGAGTATTCAGTTTGCAAAGTGCTAACAATTTGAACACTGATTGTCATGCAGTTACTTGACTATCATTCCTTGAACAAGTGCATGATGTTTATTATACAGCTGAACATCCATGCAAATGAATCATATATGTCAGTGCATATTCATTTATTAAGGGTTAAAATAAATATGGGAAGGATGCCCAAAGTCAGTCCCTGGCCAAACCACTGGCTTATAATATTGGTACAAGATATTCTTGATAGTATTTCCTTCCTGTTATCCCCATGCCCTTGCTTTAAGCTAGCCACTGACACCACACAAACAGATCAACCACCTGTTGGATCTATGTGGGGGGAAAACATCCTATATACACACTACTGACTAATTTGAATCAGATCATTCACAGGCTGCCAGGACTTAACACACAGTCAGAGAATGCATGCACTCTGTAGAAATGCTTGAACCCCTGGGTTTTTTGCCAGTGCAGTTCTTTTAGACTTATTAATTAACCCAGCAAGTGGCTGTATTAATAACAGTTAATTTTCTGAACCCTCTACCCCCTTGCACAAATCCCTGCTAGTTGTATCATTTATAAATATCTTGGAGCATGGTGTTATTTTGAAATATTTTGATATAATATATAATTGTGTATCCACCATGGCAGAGGCTGGAGGGCGGGGAGGGGGGGGCCTATTTAATTATGTTCCTTGATTTTTGCAACTAAATTATCAGATGCTCTGAGCTTATTTGATTTGATTTGATTAGAAATACCAATTCCAAAAAAGTTAATACAGACAATGCGTTTTGTGTTTATTTTTGTTTTAAGTTAAAGTTATATAATATATATATATATATTATATATGCACACACACCACAACTTGTGACGATAGAGTTTGATGTCACACAGAGCCCGAAGTGATCAAAATGATGGGCTCCAGGACTGACATTGATTGACTGCAGTCGCACTAGATATATGTTGCTCAAATTTTGTGTGTAAAATGCTCATAGCCGAAAAGCAGTCGAAGTGCAGCATTTCCTACCCAGTTGGTCTGTATTGCCCTTGGTATATTGTTTTCATATACAGTATCAGACATCAGTCTGTCACTTTTGTGACAAAACTTTTTTCTGGGCCCTTGCTATTGAGCTAGGCATTTCCAATTCCACCAGTGACTATAAATTGAGGCTGTGGTACAATTAAACACCAACATCAGCATGACTTCCACCAGAAAAGAAAAAGAAGAAATCCACCTGAACATTTTGAAATTTGTGTTCTTTTTTATGTTTACCCATACCATAGTATGGTAAACATAATGTCTCTGTCCGTCCGTCTGTCTGTCTGTCTGTCCGTAGACACTTTACTCATGGTGCGATAACTCAATACTTTTCTATCCGATCGAAACCAAATTTTGTATATGGGTTTCTCAGCACCAAATACAGATCGAGTTCAAATATGGGTTTGATCCGAGTTTTGTTTACGGAGTTATGGCCCTTTTTATGTTTACCCATACCATGTATGGTAAACATAGTGTCGTTGTCCGGATTGACCACTCGTCGTTCGTCCGTCCGTCCGTCCGTCTGTCCGTCCGTCTGTCCGTCCGTCTGTCCGTCCGTCCGTAGACACTTTACGTGTAATGCGATAACTCAAACATTTTCTACCTTATCAAAACCAAATTTTGTATATGGGGTTTTCAGCCCAAAATACAGATCGAGTTCGAATATGGGTTTGATCCGACTTTTTTTTACAGAGTTATGGAACTTTTTCGACTTAGAATTCACGCATTCTGCCATAACTCAAACATTTTTTATCTGATCGGAACCAAATTTGGTATGTGAGTTTCTCGGCCCAAAATACAGACCGAGTTCGAATATGGGTTTGATCCGACTTTTTTTTACAGAGTTATGGCCCTTTTTTGACTTAGAATTCATGAATTCTGCCATAACTCAAACATTTTTTATCTGATTGTAACCAAATATGGTATATGAGGTTCTCAGACCAACATACTGATTGAGTTCGAATATGGGTTTGATCGGATGTTTTTTAATGGAGTTATGGTCCTTTGACATATAGTTCACACATTTTTCATCTGATAGGAGCCAAATTTGGTATATGAGTTTCTCAACTCAAAATACAGAACGAGTTTGAATATGGGTTAGATCCAATTTGTTATACCAGAGATATGGCCCTTTTTCAACTAAGAATTATCCAATTATAACCCAAGTAACTTACAATTAATGAATACCTCAGCCTCACAGCTTCTCTGTGAGAGAGATAAAAAGACATGGTTTATTGAGAGTTATTTATAGCCCTCATATGTTCCCTCTGTATAAGAGACACAAATTAGTGAATTATTGGATAAATTGATTTAGCTATCTTATTAACCACAACTTAATGTGAATTTATTTAACTAGACCAATGGAGCTCTCTAAGTCCTTGGATGATGGGACTACATTGGATCAAACAGGGCAGAGATAGGTGATTTAACCCCTTTTACCCATTCCATGTCTTTTAACCTTTTCCATTAAATAAATAATTATATTATTTTGATATCTCACATGGCAATTTGCAACAACATGAATAGAACTGCTTATACTATGATAGTGGTGACAGGCTCTAGAGTTTAGACGTTATATTAACCCTTCTATATTGACTCATACATTTCCAATAATTTGTGTTATTACTGGTTATTATGTACATTTGCCATATACTACTTCATATCATAACAGTATACTCTATAATTCAACATTAAAAGATTATGATTCTGATTATAACAATTTACTATCGCCAAGGGATGGGTTAAACATCTGCCGATCGTGATCGGCCTCTCGTTTTACTTCGAATTCACGCATGCTGTCATAACTCAAACAATTTTTATCTGATCGGAACCAAATTTGGTATGCGAGTTGCTCAGTCCAAAAAAAAATATCGAGTTCGAATCCGGTTTGATCCGATATTTTTTAATGGAGTTATGGCCCTTTGACATAGAATTTATGCATGTTTCAATAAATCTACAATTTTTCAACTGATAGGAACCAAATTTTGTATGTGAGTTTCTCAACACAAAATACAGATCGAGTTCGATTATGGGTTTGATCCGAAAAAATTTAATGGAGTTATGGTCTTTTGATTATTTTATTCATCGCTAAAATATATCAAAGATACCCAGTTTGCACTGTCCAAATAGAATCCTATAAATCAGGTCTGAGGTTGTCTTTGCACACAGAGATAGTATCCAGTTACAATGCCATGAATTGTCTCTCTCATGCATTGAGATAATTAACTACTAGGGGATGTGTTGGCCATATCATATATACTTTATACTCTATAAAGTATCTCTGACCATATGCTGAGATAGCACAGATGGAATGTTTCTACTATATATTTTATATGCATGGTTGTTTAATAGCATTACTATTGGAGATTAATAATGTGATTGTGTTTAGTAGATTTATTGGACATTAATTTCAATTGATTACAAATGTGAATTGAAATATTAAAGGGGCACACCACGTTTGATATATTTTTCTTGTACTCTGCATGAGATAAAACTTTTTATGTGCACCTATACCATAGTATGGTACACATAGTGTCAATGTCTGTAGACACTTTGGGCATAATGCTATAACTCTAACATTTTCTATTTGATTGGAACCAAATTTTGTATATACGTTTCTCAGCCCAAAATACAGTTCGAGTTTGAATATGGGTTCGATCCAATTTATTTTAAAGGAGTTATGACCCTTTTTCGTAAAAAAAAAAAATAAAAAAAATAATTATGTTTTATAATAATAATAAACAAAATGTCATTGACTCTTTCATTGGTTTTCATTTAGATATTGATGATTATGATACAAGTTGATAAAAAGTTTCCCAATCTTCTTTTTTTTAAATAATTAAAAACAATTTTTGTTTTAAGTTAAACAAATTTGAAAAACTAACACAATTATAACTCTGCCAAGGGTACCCCGAATCACCTCACCAAATTTGTTTAAATCTGTCCAAAATCTTGTGTTATGTACTGGTAAATCTGTTTGGAGAAACATTAAATCCAATTCACCAATTCTATCCCATGCCTTTGGACTACTTAGCTATTGATAAGGCTATATTATTTTCTGATGTCTCTTATGCCAGTGTGCAAATAGTCTGATAGAAGAAGGCTATGGTATCTAATTTAAAATAAAGATTCAACAATAAACATCACATGATATTAACAGTAGACATGGACATCTGTGCTGCAGAGTTATATCTTCAGATGGTCTGAGATCATTATAATTGTTATTGGTTTAATAGAGAGGTCAGTTTTCAACATAAACAATTCCTGTGATTTGTTGACAGCTCTTCTATATAATTGATATTAATGGGTCAGCAGTGTGGTGGCTTATCTGTATACTATATTATTGGTAGAATTTGACACATTATTATTGTAAACTTAAATTGGACTCTCTTAACCTAAGTATTCCATGTCCAGGTCACACCTTTCACATTTAACCCAAGGCTCTGTTGGTTTAGCATTACCGATCTTGTACCAGTGTATTCTCTTATATAAATGCCAGTGACCCATAAATTCCAATAATTTGTGTTATGTACATTTGTCTATAATAGTACATAACAGTATACTCTATAATTGAACACCAAAACTCTCATTTATCCGATCATAGTCAATTTTTATCGCCAAGGGATCGGTTAACATCTGCCGATCGTGATCGGCCTCTCGTTTTTTTTTCTTTGACTTTTTTTTTCTTGCTTCTTAATAAGGGCCAAAATATGTAGGATTAAGGCCTCTCGGCCCTTTCGACAATCCCGAGGATAGCCACCCCATACCACTCTCTTCATTAAACACCAAGAATTTAAAAAAAAATTAGTTTGTAATTATTAAACCTCACTACATTTATATCTATATTCAGAAGAGAAGAAGAATAATAGACAGAACAATGATTGGTTTACCAACAGACTTCCGACACACTGGTCACATTGGGTCTGGTGACGTCAGTAACGCAATACCAGTGAGTAAAAGTTCACATTAACCATGTCTTTACTAAATGGACTCTCCCATTCAGTTATAAAAGTATACATTGGAATGGTCTATTATTCATTTGGAGGGATGTTCAGGTAATAAAAGCAGACAGGCGAAGAGATAATAGTTGTGCAGAAGGATTCATATTCTTTGGTGGGAAATATTCAGATAATAAGTTCAACAAATGACTCATTTCATAAGGGAACTACTCGTCTGTGAGCGATTAGTATAGAAAGGGTGAATTCCTGGTTTGGCAGCAGAAAATTAGTGATGTGGACCGGTCCACTGGCAAGGCAATCTAGCATGTCCAAAGTGATCCAGTCCACTTATATGGATGTACCATTTAAACAATTAGATACAAATAATCGTATTTTTGTATTGAGATATACATTAAAGATTGAACAGTAGACAGCGTAAAACTGGAACAACTATTTTTGGAAGGGAAAGATTATTTTTTTAACAGTTTTACTCATGTAGGGCATTATTATTGAGATTTAGAAGGGAAACCATGCATGTGTAATGTAAATCTTGATATGGATGAATAAAAGATACCAGTATATAATGTAATAATATACCAGGTAACAGGAATATATAAGAGAAATTTATTGAAAAATACCAGACCAGGGTGGGTGGTGGGGACTGCTCCAAAGCGGTCCAGTGACAATGATCCAGTCTGCATCCCAAATGTAATTGACCAATGTCACTCGCCTGGATCAGCGACCTATCGGAAGCATGGAACTGACCCTATTTTATCTTAAGAGTCAAATGGGTGGGGCGCAATATAATGCAATGTCAGTCAAGTATTCACTTTGTGCCATGTGTGTTTATCTTACAAATTTTGTGATGGCGTTGTTCATAGTGGCTAATATTTGGCATATGGTATTTATTTTATATGATCTGTGAATACCTTACTCGTATTTAAATTCGTGCGGTACTATTTTCGCACACCCATTGGCGTGCGAATTTGAAACTGAGCGAAAAATAGTAGACTCATAAAGTCATAAGTTATATCAAACAATAGGAAAAATAAGAGGTGTATTTTAGATAGATATAATACACGCTTATAATATATTTACATATGGGCAACGTACCAGTCAATCTCAACACCATTATGCATACGTACATGCAAAGCAATGAATCATGGTTACATATTTGATGATGAAATGCTTCTAAGAAATGCACATATTCCAGAATGAATGTGCCTGTCTCCGTATTCACAACCATGGGTAGACACTGTGGTCAAACATTATGTGTTAGTTATATATTTATTTAATATAAGAATGCTTATTTGGACCATATTCATAAGCACCTGTATTCACAACAAACTTATTACGCTGTTGTGTTCTATTCGATGAATATTTTCTTCGAGACGGTCTTTGAAATACATGTATATCTTCAGGGATAATTAAGAACTGAAACAAGACTTGAAAGAAAACTATTTTTGTCAGTTTTGAAATCGTGCAGACAGGTGCATGAATTCAAAACTGAGCGAAAAATAGTACTGCACGAATTTAAATACGAGTGAAGTAGCGTGTGTCATATGATGAAGGTCAATATGTATATGTACATAATATGACTTTAATCATGAATAAATGAATTAACTTGTGACTTGTTGTCAAAGACTGCAATTGATGTCAACTTATTGGCAATATTTATCTCTGTTAATAATCTCATTTCAGATCAACTCAATTGAATCCCAGATGTGTTCAAAAGGAGGCTATGAAAATATCTCGCCGGTAAATATTGAACTGTCTGTGATAGACCTGAGTACGCGGCGGACATCATAGAACAGAGTGGTCAAATTTTCTCCATCTTATAATAAGTCTCAAAGAATTTGCACTGTGATAGTGGGATGGAGATTATGTGCTATCATTACAGATCAGTTTCAGAGCATGCATAATGGATAGCTGCTCAATATTCCAAAACATTAAAGATATTGTGATATTTGCTTGTGATTAGTCAGTTTCCTTCTACTGTAAACCGGCCAGTGAAATCAGTGGGGATAATGCTGTTTTATGCCATTCATATACACACATTTCTGTAGCAGACTTTACCCTCAGATCCAGTGGTGGGATTTTTCCTAAGTTTTGAATGATTTTACCCTACAGATCAATAAATTATGCTATATATATCAGAAAGAGTGACATCTTATGGTCATAATGATGTATTACAATCTAACATTCATGTTAGATTGTGCATCAAATATGTTGGGTAAATACAGTAACCTCAGTTTATTTATTTAATGCACACTATCACTTTGCGAGGACAAATGAGTTTGTATTCTTGTAAACATTGTGATAATATATATTTTTCACATTACATTACTACTTTCAATTGACAATTCTTGTGGAGTTCAGAACAAATATAATAGTTTCTATGGAATAAACCGGTTTACTGTCACAAATGTGACATTTTAGTACACTTATTGGTTAATTTTGCAGGTCAACAACGCTAAACCCCGATATAGAAATATATATATATCCACAGGACTATAATGTAAAACAACATTACCCAAACCGATGTCACTAGCTGGTTTAAATTGAAGGAATCTTAGACTAGCTTGTGATATGATTGGAAGTTATATGGTTTGTGTCGAAGTGGTGGATATATATAGGTTATCATCACCATGTGTTTCAGAGATCCGTATTTAAGTCGAGCTACCTTTTCTGGGCCGTATATCATCAAGTATCTCAGGAAAGAAATACTTATCTCAGGATAATCAGTTTATCTTACAATTCACACAACAGTCTATCGTCTAAAAGGTAGTATCTTATGAGAACTACATGTATATCGTTGTGGGAATTTAGATAGCGCACCACACATAATCAAATGCACTAAAATCAAATTTTGTGAAATGCAACCGATTTTATTTAGTCATCGCTAACGATTCAATTGTATGGATATAATAGATGTTTTAATCAGCCCAATATTGAGAAATAATAGGACTAATTGAAGCCAATTTGTCGGTTAATCTTATTTTGTTTACAAATGAAGCAACTCTCTCCACAGTTCACGCAGTCACTGTTGCCATCCATGATACGATTTGTTGCTATGCAGGGCACAAGATCTGAAAACGTCTAGGTGTTTGACTTGTATTTGAGAAAAAAATAGCTATATTGTAAGATATAAAGAATGATTTGATTCTTTGAGGCCTGTTGAGTGTTGGAATGAAAGATTGCAACCTTAAAACCCTAACTGATTCTATCTTTATTAATGTTTGATGATTGAATACTTAGATATTAGAATCCCATTGTTTCATTTGTAGGTATGTTCCGCTAATAAGTTCAACAAATATCCTTTAGTTTGTTTGAACTTATTAGCTCAATATCCATACAAATAATCCATAGTGTCTATTTGCTCTTCACCTGCTAATTTTGCCGCCTAAATATCCAAGAATTGAGAATTCCAATGTTTATGTTTGGGAATCAAGCTCGACAACCAAATAATGGTCCAAGTGATGTTCCGATAAGGAAAAAGCCTCTCTGACCAATTTCCGTTTATCTGAATGCACAATTGATTGATGTCCTATTCTGATTCTGATGTATATGTATGTTCGCGGTTTAATCCCGTATACACTCATTGAACTCCCTATGACAATAGTATTTTGGTACACTTTCAAAGTCAAATACATCAAAGAAAGATGTACATGTACACACTGTTGTGAACTTGTTTCTGCTGACATTATCTCCATGCCGCCTGATAGTTGCTGTGACAAAGAGATCACAGGTGTCAACACTGATTGGTGACTCCAGAGTAACATAATCATGAATTGAACATGTGCGAACACTATAAAAAGATCTTCGAGTTTTGATGGACTATTTGTGTGTTAAATTAACTTAATTTTTTTAATTGGCTATCAGCAACAGCCGATGTTCAACCACGAGGTCTGATTTTTTTTATCCAATTGGCTATTATCAGCCAATGGCCAATTCCAATTATCGAAACATCACTACTGTAATCCAAGGGAATTTTTTTTTTTTTAAACCTGTAATTCCCTCCAATAGTATATTTTAGAATCAAATTTATACTTACTTCATGTCCCTTTGATTTTATAGCGAACTCCTGATTTCATATGTGGTCAGTAGACAAAACACAACACATGCATTATAATCGTGAATCATTTGTGGTTGAGATGTAGAATGCATATATATTTCAACTGAGCCAAAAACTCAAGTGAAATGTACCTACGTCATACAATCAATAACAGATAAGAAATTTTGATGCATATTGTGTTATTCTACACCCTTGTATCAAAGTAAGCCCAATACTTGGCTGCAAAAAGTTTGGATTGGCAAACCAGTCCGACCTCTTTAGTGAATTAAAAGGTTTTTTCCCAATGTGGATGTTTGATCTGATATTTTCCATTTCGCTATTATAAGTTCTCTCCAGCAACATCAGGGTTACATCAGAAGTTAACTAAAATGTTCACTGGAATTTAAAAATTAGGACTAAAACTAATGGACAAACTATTAAATACATAGATAGCTATCGAACATTTATACGATCATAAAAATTCTCAAAAAAGTCTAATGATATACCGATATTGCAACAAGTATCGTACAATGTATAATTTCAGATTGGCCGTGTCTTCAGGCGGCACTCCAATTGCGCGAAATGAGCCTATTACTATAAATAGAAAAAGATTAGTCGGCGATAGGGATCCTACTGGGGTACTATCGTAAAATAGTATAGCAGTGCAGCCAATCAGAGTGCAAGAAAGTCACATGAGATATAATATAGGTAGATAACTTCGGGGTTGAAATGAGCCATGTCGGCTTAACATTGCAAAACATATTGTAATACGAGTCATGTTGGTTAATACCACAAAACATGATATCATTTTAATAATGAAGGTGCATATATTGTTCAAAAGCATCCATTCAGAATGTGTCTTAACCTAAAATGCCTATTTCACTAAGTTGGATAATCATTCTGCTCCATACGTACATGCGTTCATTTTATTTTTATCTCAAAATTGTATATGTTTGGCTGCAATTTAAAATCAGTCAATTAAAGTTGATTATTGCTCTAGTGAATGGTGTGAGATCGGGAGAAGCGTGATTTTCCTTCAAGTTAGGAATGTCCATTCCTTTTGATTATAATTTAGATGTACATATGTTTTTTTGTAAATATTGTGCTTATTTCATCTCACTTTATACTTGTCTTTCTTAATGTTTTCTTTGTTGAGATATGTTACATATATATTTATTTGTGCCTCTCTGTGAGTACCTCTAATAATTGTTTGATACAAAAGGGCATTGCAAGTTACAGTAAAGCTCTAATTAATTGACTCCTTGACCCTTTGAGTGCCAGGGGCCGATCTCATCGGCCATCGGCCCTAAACCTACAAAATAAGTCTGTTAAAGAATATAAGAATAAATTATTAAAATTGTTTTAAAAAAAAAAAAAAAAAAAATTGTTAGGCCAATGCATTCTCTTATATATGCGAGGCGACCTATGGTCGACTCGCATATATAAGAGAATGCATTGGCACAGGGTATATGGGTTGATAAAAAATCGACCTGGCACTCAAAGGGTTAATTAACCACAGCAGAAATATGGGTAATTTTTCAGGATTTAGACGGAAATATGGCTTGTTGCCATTCATCGGAAAGCTCTCAGTGAGAGCTTTCCGATGAATGTCAAGCCATATTTCCGACTAAATCCTAAAAAGTTACCCATAATTCTGCCGTGGTTAAGGAGTCAATTAATTAGAGCATTACTGTACAACTCTGAGCCGAAATATATTCATCTGTTGATGTCCATAAGACAACTTTAATGTTTTCATGTAGGATATATATATCTATACCAAGTTTCTTTTTTCTCTGCCAATAAGTTATCAGGGATTTTTTTAGGCAATGACAAGGGCCGAAAATGCGCTCCGTTCCCAGTGGGAAATTATCAGGCTTTTCCCAAAGCCTCTTGAATTGTCACCATAGGCACATCATTGTGGAGTTGAAACCTCTCTCCTATATCATATTATATGAAAAATCTTATTACTATTGTCTATGAGGAACTTTGGTAATTATATAGCAGGGAACAGGTACATTTAATAGAATAAGGATTAACTAACCTGTTTATCAAAAGCATAGGGGTCCGTAAACATTTAAAAAAAATATTATCAATAGTATTTTTTTATTATACTAAAATTGTTTTAAAGTTCCCAATCCTGCAGTCAAAAGTGATCTTTTATTGTGATTAATCAAGAAATTCAACACAACTGTTCTTTTTGGGAAGAATTTATTTGAAAACTTGTGGGTGGAACCCTGAATACATGTATCCTTATCACTTTGACTATTACATGTACTATATCTCATCTACACTGAGTTGTTATAACTTATGAGTAAATATTGATTCATAATAAAGCCTATTCTTTGAAATGACTTTATCCTTGTTTGTTGGGACTTCGACTCATATTCCATACACTCATTCAAATGAAATTGAATGTCAGTCATGCATCACTGTAACTTTTACTGAGGGCAGTCCCTGTTTTGGTGGTTTTAAAAGTTAAATGAGTCAAAGTTGGTGTTATTCATTTTTGGAGATCTATATTTGATTTCATAATACCAAAACCAATTAAGAAGCTTGGTGACTGGTTTTGTAGGAAACTAAGGCTAACAGGGTGACCTGGTGTTGCTCTGGTTAAAGTGATGTGGATCCCTCTGATGTGGAAATATGATGAGTATATAACCAAATGGGCATTACAAAATGTCATTCTACTACATGGATTATTATTATAAGCAGCAGCTCACCTTGCCACTTTTAGTTCAACTTGCCATGCCATTGGGTTGGCGTCCATCCATGCCATGTCCATGTCAACAATTTCCTTCGGCACATCCTACAGGCCACATCCCTCAACCGATAAACACCAAACTTCATATGGCTCTTCGGGGTGACCTCTAGATGGGAGCCATAATTTTGTTCAGAAATTTGTTTTAAAAACATGGCCACCAGCAGCCATCATCTTTTATTTCAAATTTGAATCCATCGACACACCCTGCAGCCGCATTTATCAGAGAAATATTTTTGAATATTTACAGGCATGTTTAGGATCACCTCTATTTGGGCGCTATCGAATTTTAACGATTCTCGATGAAAAACATGGCTACTATCCATTTTATATCTTTGTGCAACTAAATCCATTGGCACACCACATCCCTCAACTGATCATCACCACCAAATTTCATATGGATCTTCATAGTGACCTCTAGATGGGAGCCATTTATTTTTCCCAAAATTCATGGCAACCATCTTTCAAATTTTAATCCATATATCAACTTATGGGAAGCCAAATTGACATTTAATAAATAATTGAGCTTAAGCACAATAAGGAATCTCTAATTGCGCTTAAGCGCAATAAGAATATTCCTTATTGCGCTTGAGCGCATTTAGAGATTCTTTGTTGCGCTTAAGACCAATAAAGTAATCCTTAATGCGTTTTGAGCACAATTAGATATTCCTTGTTGTACTTAAGCACAATAAGATCTTCTCTTATAGCGCTTCAGTTAAATTAGATCTTACCTTATTGGGCTTAAGTGCAATTAGGGATTCCTTATTGTACTTAATAAGGTATTCCTTATTACACTTCAGCACAGTTACATCCTTATTGCACTTAAGCACAATTAATAACTCACTCACGAGATCACCCCTCTGCGATAGTAGTCACCAATAAACTTCACCCATTGCACTATGGACCACACCATTTGAATTACAGGGAGTTTATGAATGTATCACATTACTATAATCTTTGAAAAATTATCAAGGAAATATGGGTTGATACAAAAATCGGACTTAGCACTGAAAGGGTTAAGCACAATTAGCTCTTATATTCCTTATTGCACTTGAGTTCAATTCAAGATTCCTTATTGTGTTTAAGCACAATAAAATATTCCTAATTGCTCTTGAGCACAATTAGATATTTCTTATTACACTTAAGCGCAATAAGATCTTCTCTTATTGCACTTAAGCTAAATTATATCATCCCTTATTACACTTAAGCGCAATTAGGTATTCATTATTACACTTAAGCGCAATTAGGTATTCATTATTACACTTAAGTACAATTACATCCTTATTGCGCTTAAGCTCAATTAATAACTCACTCACGAGATCACCCCTCTGCAATAGTAGTCACCAGGTCACCGATAAACTCCACCCATTGCACTATGGACTACACCATTTGAATTACACAGAGTTTATGTAATGTGCTAATAAGGAATATTTTTTATTGCAATTAAGTGCAATTAGCTCTTATTGCACTTAAGCGCAATACGCATACTGCGTAATAACATATTCCTTATTGCACTTAAGTGCAATTAGATATTTATTATTGTGCTAAGTAAGCACAATTATAGATTCCTTTTTGTGCTTAAGCTCAATTATTTATTAAATGTCAATTTCGCTTCTAATAGCAGACCGCATTTATCAGAAAAATATTTTTTTTAATTTACAGGCATGATTATGATCACCTCTAGATAGGACATGTCAAATTTTTCCGAATTTCGTTGAAATAATTGGCCACCGGCAGCCATTTTCGATTTTAGTCTTTGCATGACTAAATCCGAGTTGACCTCCAGACGGGATCTCGAGCTTCACTTTCCCTCCGAAATTCGATTTAAAAACCTGTGAATCCATCAGCACACCCTGTATCCCGCATTTATTGGAGAATTGTGCCTCTAGATGTCTAGATGAGAGCTATAAATGTTTTTGTTTTTTTTAAGACTTTCGTTGAAAGACATATCAACCATATATAGCAGCCATCTTGGAGTTTAGTCATTTTACTCTGCACAAGTACACTCTGGTAAAACCCTGGTAAACAATGATGTACTCCGGTAAAAATCCATGTACGTAATGGAGATGGAGCATTGAGAAGTGTTAGGTGACTGCTAATCCATTGCGTTGGATCCATTGGTCGAATCTTTTAGGCATACATACGCCCATTGAGTTATGATAACGCAAAACTCCCGATTGTAGCAGGGGGGTCTGCAAAAAAATCCGTATATAGGGCCGTGGTGGGTGGGTGGATCCAGAGGCGGAAAAAATGGTGCTTGTAAATTTTTTCCAAAATGATTTTTTTTTCAAACAATTTACAAGTACTGATCATGTAATGTTGTTTGTAAGCATGTTAGTACCATGCTTATTGGTATAGGGCTATATAGGCAGCTAAAGTGACTCTTTAGACTCAGATTTAGCAACATTCTGGATTTCAAAGTATCCCGGACCACTTCACAGTGGACCACCGTATTAACGTTCAGGAAACTTATGATCAACGGAAGAAATATTTAGTAACAAAATTAATATATTACCCAGTTGTATTATCTGAATAAAAGTAATAAAACAAAAAAACTCTTATCACAAATTGGATACTATGCATGGTGAATACTCAATGATGACTACTAGTAGATATCATTAACCTGATTGTTGGATAACATGAAATTGAAAAGGGTATCTCATAAATTGAAATAAAATGTCTGAAATACTGTCTTGTTCTGACATGTAATCAAATTCATTCCTTCTAGTTATTTCTCATCTTGACTGATAGTAATGTTAATTTGCAACAATTATCCAAATAAAACTGAATTGGTTATGATGAATGACATTACTGTTTAGTGCTCAGACAATCCCAATTGAAGGTGACGCTATTCTCATTGAATTTCCGAACTTCATCTGGAAGCTTTACTGCTCAACAAGACGAAACTAAAATACTAATTTTATACTGTTATCACTTACAAATAGATGAACTGAAATAATGTGATGCATTGAGAAATGACATTCAATTCTTCATTCTGGTCTATCACCATACCAAACCACATCAAAATTTGACAACCGACACTTAACTTATATTGCAAAAACTTTGTATGGACTGAATTTCATAAAGTCTAACAGGGCCCATAACTCTGGTAGGCATTGGTGGTCACAACCCGCGATATTATGCATATTCGTCCCCCATTTCTGGTCCGTCACCATGCCATAGGGCAGCAAATATGACAACTGACTCTTGAGTTAAAATTCACAATGTTTGTACGGACAGACGGCTCGAGACATCAACTATATACCCGCCAACTAATATCGGGCAGTATAATAACCATATATCTATGTGTATACTAGTCCAAGTCTTCTTGTACTAAAACCAGCCAAGATATTGGGATGGCGATGCTGGTCTTTAGTCCAAGACCGCTTGTATACCAATCCTTTGACACGACTTACGCCCACGATCTGTGTCGGGAATTTGTGGTGTATTTTACTGGATTTATCTAGCAAATCAATACATGATGCTATATGCATCGGAAAGGCTTACATCTTATGGTCATAATGGTGTATAATAATCTAACTTTAATGTTAAATTACACATAGAATATTCCGGTTGATTGCCACACACATCGATTTGTTTCTCTGTTTGTTTACATTTTAACCGAAAGCCGAAGTGGTCCGAATAAGTTCGGCATAATCCGCTGTTTGTTCTACTAATTCTACTTTCCGTTTCTATATATAGCGCGGGTTTTCCGAACAAAAATAGCGAAAACCGATCGCCCGAAAGTCCAGTTTTCTAATGTGCTTTCAGAACAATTCCCGCACTAAAAACTTAATGACATAATGGAGGATCAGAACGGTAGTTTTGTTGACAATTTTCGCAAGCAACTTGTCAAAATTGGAGCAAATTAGAACTCTTGTGTCTGACTTGCCATGCGTGATGTGCATTTGACATCTGTGTTGATAAAATAATCGGAGAACCGAATCACACAGTTTCGAAATATAGTTCTTCCGTTTTAGTGGGACTTTTCAAACTTAAGGTTCATTTATTTAGTGTATTACATTTATATCTCCAATGTTTAATTAATCTATTTATTATTTTATTTATTGACACACATAATTACGATTACAATGGAGAATTCATCGTAATTTGCGTTGTTGTCCAAAATCTACGGAATATTTTCAACGGAAAATGCCGAACGCAGTTCGCAAGGTCAACTGAGTTCGCATACTTTAAAAAATATGTAAACACTGCGGCAAATGTTTCTTTTCACATTAAATTACCGCTTTCAATTCACAACCGATGTGGGTTTCAGATAAAATAGCATGTCTTCTGCGGAAACTATCCGTTTATTGTAGCAATTGTGATATTTTATTTCATATAATTGTGGTTTTATTTGAGCGGATCACTAACGCTTAAGTCCTGTCAAAGGAATGCATGGACCTGGAACTCGGACTAAAGACCGGCACCTCCATCCCGATATCTTAGCCGGCTTTAGTACGAGAAGACTTGGACTATGTGTATACCTAACCAAAAAACAATTCCCCTCCCCACCCCATCCCGTTGGATAAGACTAAAGAGTTCTTTGATCATGCACATATAATTGTGGAACCCCTGACCTGTTTACCACTATTTACACTGGCCAGTGTTCTCTGTCAGACACAACACACTCGATATATTAAGTCTATAATGGGGTCTAGGGCAATTTGTGACATATAGTGTACCTCTATACACAATGCTTAATTAATATTGTTGTTAGATACTGAAAACACATGGAAATACAGTATATTTTTCGTTTTTCTGATCTGTGTTTACCAATTAGTAAGGCAGTTAACACAGTTATTGAAGAACGGCTAAAAAAACCTCTGAAATTTTGATAAAAACATGAGAAACGGGGGGGGTGGGTCCTCAAAATTTTGGAGAATTTTTTTTTTTTTTTGTTGCAAAAATGGGGTGGTGGGTCCCTCGAGGTCGAAAAAAAACTTTTTGGGCCCTATATGTGCAATTTTTTTCCAGACCCCCCCCCCCCCGATTGTAGCTGATAAATTTGATATTGGAATAAAAATGCAATTTAGTTACGTTGTTTGACGCAGAACGTACGTTACATGTTTTACCATGCTTGTCGTCGCAAAGTCTCAAACAAACCCGAAAAAATTATCCTGAACATTTTGCCCGGCTCCATAATAACAAATCTAGATCGTTCTGTTTATTGTGATTTGATGTGATTATCTTTAAACCAATTGCGTATTGCTGGTCAACTGCTGAAATAGACTAAAAAATACCGGAAGGTAGTATGCCGAGTGGGTGGGTGGTACGTAGGCTACGTATACACGTACGAGGGACAAAAAAAGACGCCTTTTTTTACAACCTCATCAGACTAATTAAAAAATGCGTTTTTTTTTACTAAAGACCTTTTGTGCCCATTTTTGACATTTGAATAACAGTTTAAAACATATTATAACTGCAAAAAAAAAAACACCATATGTATATGTTAGGCCTACCGGGGTACCGGTACCGAAAAATCATTTTGGTCGTAGGGGAGACCGGGGCATATTGGAACGTCTTAAAAAATAAAACAGCATCTACAATTGCCACTTATTTTATGGAAAACACTCTTGTATGCACAAATAACACAACAATTCTGACTATTCTCGGAATGGTGTAAGAGATACGCACAAAAACCGTTTCTGGTGGGTATCAAGTAATTTTTTCGATTTTCAGGTTTCATCAATGTTCAAGATAAAATTTCAAGACGTAAAGAGTGTAAATTATGTCAGTTGATCCAGTTTCATTTCATTTCAGTCATAAATAAAAAAAAAATACCGATTAATTAGTGTCTTTCCAAGATCGTGTACCATAAGACCATTTTTCCACGTTTGGGGCATGTTATATAGTGCGACTTACGGGAAAACCACATCAAAATTATGCATTGCATGAGCTAGTATAACTAACCATTATGGAAAAAATCCTATGGAATTATGGATGAATGCATCTCAGCTAGTTGCTTGCAATCGTGTCCTAAATATGATTTCAATACGTTTTCGTTGATGAATAATTATTTGTGTGGCAAATGGGGAGGTTTGTATCGATGGCACTAAAACCCCTTCCAAATTTGGCCTTGCTACGTCCCTCCTACACTATGTAGGCATATGTGAAAGGACGTTTTCATTGGATGTGTCGCGTTTTCCAATGATGACGATTTCTCGAACATACTTTATTTACCGGACTCAGCTATTATGTTTCATACTAGCAATTTAATATAGTTCTTGGAATATATTAGTGATTTTACCTCTATTATACATTGATTTCATATGTGTTCCTTATACGATCAGTGTTCTGACTTACCCAGGTCGATTTTCCAATTTGCCCCTGGTTTCAAACAACCCGGGGCATGTTGGAACGAATTCATTTTCGATTTTTCCATGTAAAAGCGAAATAGATCATACATATGATAATCATATGCCATATTTAAAGACTTTGATATACTTTATAATAAAAGTTGAAAAAAAGAAAGGGGCCCATGCTCACATTCCCCTGCATGTGTGATTGAATAAAAAAGGTTCCAACATGCCCCGCTCTCCCCTATAGCGGAGATGACATCAAGCTATCATGTCAATTGAATACGGCTCCCGGGGCGGACGGTGGGGTGAAAAACTTCCTTCTCGACACCCGTCGGAAAGAAGCTTCGAGAATTTATGTAAAACTGAAATAAATAAACTCACTGCATGGACATGCAGGGAATATATGTATAATTTGATGGGTTAACATATGCCTATACTGTCCATGCACTGTACCAATTAGTGATACGGACCGGACCGGACCACCTTGGGTTGTCCGGTCCATGCACTGCCAAGGCGGTCCAGTCCGATCCGGTCCAGGCCATTCCGGTCGGGTACACATGCCTGGACCGGTCCAAAACGGTCCGGTCCACCTATAATAGGCTATATGTTAATGAATTCTCTGTTTTCTCAAAGTTTTTACTCTGTATAGTACAAACTATAAGGTTACTGAGTTCCGTGCATTGCAATGAGTCCATATATATGTTAAAACTTACATTGTTTGTCGATTGTATGCATCATTGTCTGTCTCTGGTGGGATATACTGGGAACGATGCACGATAATAGTATTTCTAGTAATGCGAACATGCACTAATTAAATGTATTGGACAGATATATAGATAGGCCTAGGCCAGAATGTGTTATAATCAATCTAACATGGCACTTCACTGATCGTATGCATGATTCGTATCATACTTATTTTCATTAAATTGAAATTTAAACGAAATAACTATAATTATACAAATGTGTACTAATATGACTACTACATTAATATTGGAGTCTTGGAGATTGTGATGGCTAATTGTATAGTCCTGCCAATTACAGAACTTTATATACCTAGGTACAACTACTATTGGATTAATGTGACTGTCTTGTGTATGTACTATATATGTAATGTGGTTTGCATGTTTCTTCGATAATTATAACTGTGAAAAACAATAGAATACCCACACTGGCACTTTCATTATAAGAAAAGTGTCATGTACAAAGTAAATCTATAGATTATATACATTGTTTTCGTGGCATCAAACGTTTAATAGATATTAACCACTTGAATGCGTCAATAGGCTACATCGTTGCTAATTGATATGACGGCAAATACGCAATAATATTCGCGATAGTTTATTACAACTGAAGTAAAATAGTGGACCGGACCGGAGAGCAGTACCGGACCGGCGGCAAAAAGCGGTCCGGTCCGGTCCAGTGACACCCGGTCCGGACCGGACCGCGGGACCGGACCGGTCCAAAGCGATCCGGTCCTCATCACTAGCTTTAAACCAATGCATTAAACTTTCCATTTAGTAGTATGGAATTTGACCACCTGGTTAGACCTAGCATAAGCCTACTCTCATTACACACTAAAGTGGAAACTCCAATGCATGTATGTGGCAGATCGACAAATGCCTATCAGCCAGTATTCGAACACAAAAAATCTGCATATTTTTCCCTTTGTTATGTAAACACAAGCAAAAAAAAACGTTACGTTTCCTGGCTTTTGTTTAGATCCTGATATGGTAAACATAAAGAGCGTTATTTGTTACTGTTTAATTACCTGATATGGAAATAATAAAGAGCGTTTATATATCAATTTTGTGTGATTAACCAATATAATTGCACTGACAGTGTTATGTAGACAGAAGCACAACTTATGTAACATGAACAGTCTCTTGTTTACGTACACCATCGTACGTATTGATGACAATATACTATTTACGCGCTGATTATGTTTGGCATATGAACAAAACTATATATATTTTAATATTCCTTCTGTTGATGGCGATTTGAACAAATGTGAATATTTCTGCAACGAACGCCGCTCGTGCCTTTAACCATTTTTGTTTCAATTAAAACAGCTTTCTGAAACAAGTTAAACTGTTATTGTGCCTCATATAATTTATGTATATATACATAAATTATATGAGGCAAATAACAGTTTAACTTGTTTCAGAAAGCTGTTTTAATTGAAACAAAAATGGTTAAAGGCACGAGATATATGAGTTTTCATTTATACTATCTACTATATATAAATGCATCAATGTGTCTCATGCATAGGCCTAGCACTGTTTTAAATTGTAAACATGAATGGAACAGGTATGTTCGTTGAATAAAATCATTCATTCATGAATTCATACGGTTATCATAAAATGGTACGCAATTTCTATGTACGAAAATATAAATCCGGAAGCACATGTGTGTGCAAACAAACATGGCAGCCGAGGAGCCGGTGAACGCTGACGACGAAATTGATGTCGAATCAGAGAAGGCAAAGAAGACTGCCAAATATGACACAAGTTCCACAGATCTCGAAAAAGTCACAGACTATGTGGAAGAAGCCGAAATTTCTGGATCGGACATTGGGGCTGTAAGAGAACTTAAATTGTTCACTTCATTGTTGAGTTGACAAAAAAAATAAACAAAAACACAAATTACAATTGAAATTGAATTGGAAATGTTACTGTTAGTCACTTAGTGTTATTGCTGTACTAATCAGAGTATGAGTACCGGTATATATCACAGTTGGTTTTGACATGCTCCGCTGCCTCCCTGTGGGCTGTATATATTAAATTTTTTGAGATTTTGGTGCCTCTCCGGTCTCCCCATCCCCCATCGTTCATTCGTTGACCCAAAATTTGGCAAGAACGACCAGTTCCGGCACAGGTTCCAAATGAGCTAAATTAGTAAGTTTTACTTTTACTGGACTAGATCATGCCATGAATCTCTACTATTGGCAGTATTGCTGACGCCCGTAGAGATCATGATAGGGAAGTCGGTAGCCGAGCTCTAGGTAGTGTAACTGTAAGTACTGGTCTCTCGAGTCTCGTGCTAGCGGACCGGGGATCGCAACCTGGTCAGGGCATTCTGACAAAAAAATCAGAACTCGGTCAGGTACCAAGTTTGTAAGGCTGAAAAGTCTCATTCGAGATCACTGAATAAAGATCCGAATACAAAAGTGCCGACTTCCCCCATTACAATATTTGTCCAGGTATGTTGTTGTGGTGCAGTACGCTGTCCGATCGGGTGTGGACATTAATGGCTGACCCGTGTACACGCCTCGGTGTGTGCACGTTAAAGAACGCTACTGGAGTCACCACAGGGTTATAAAGTTACTCGGCCGTGGTTGCACCTGGACCGGCTCATAATTGTCAGTAAATGACAGTGAGCTGTAATGTGAAGAAGAGAAGAGATTCATATTCCACCAGTACAAAAACCGGGAACTTTTTAAAGTTTTGACTGGGAACCTAGCTTATAAAGTCGAAAAAATAAGTTCCCAGCTCGAGATTCCATTATTTACTAGGGGTGCCACGATTAATCGTATAATCGATGAACCGTTGATAAAGCCGATAATCGATTACCATTTCCATCGTCGATTAATCTGTGTTATTTATATCGGATGTCAGAAGATGCCGGGTATTATTGAATACCGTGTTTATGTTACACAGTTCTATCTACAACCGAGGTGTTAACATCCTTTGATCGCGTACCAAAGAGATTCCAATAACATGAGTACTACTGATATATGTTGCAAACAGTCGGCAGTTCATTTGATGATGCGACATGGTTTCTCGTCGGATCGTTGTATATTCTACAAATTGGCCGCACTGCAGATTTGAACACATTGCGACATCGTTGTATATTTTAGTATACTTGAAAGGTGGCAATATGTCTTTGAAATGTGCCGACTGTCACCGTGTTCAATAAACTGAATGCACTCGCCATTGAATCTGATTGGACCAATGGGATGTTGATTGACATTCTCTCTAAACCAGGGAACAATATATATATGGCATTTTAATCAGTGATATTCTCCCCAATTGCATTGCAAGTGTACTTTGTTTGTATGAGTACAAATGTATACTTAGAAGTTACTAGTAAAGGCTATCGCATATCGTGTGGTGCTTCAACAATACAGGCAACAGGTCGTACCTTTGATCGGATCATTATGAAATTTGTCATAGCTGTTGACATCAACATTTAGACCGGAATGATTCATTTTGGGGTCATTCGGACAAAGGCCATCTTGGATTTCAAAATTCAATCCATTAGCACGGGCTACAGGTCGTATTGTTCGTCTGATCATCATGAAATTTATCATGGATGTTAATATTGACATGTAGATGGGAACGAGTAATTTTGGGGTCATTTGGCAAAAAAAACATGGCCGTCAGCAGCCATCTTGGATTTTACTCTTTGCATGACTAAATATTTTAGCACGGGCTACAGGTCGTACCTTTGGTGAGATCATCATAAAATTTGTCATGGATGTTAACAATGACATGTAGATGAGAACGAGTCATTTTTGGGTCATTCGGGCAAAAAACCAGACTGTTATCAAATACTTAAATTGTTCTGAGTCATGCAATTTGCAGGTGGGGCACACGTTTGTGATTGTTAACCACGCTTTGGAAGTTTGATGAAACTTATAGTTTCCATAACATTTGATTCCTTTATTTAGGAACAACCGGCGGTCCATTGTTCATTCCTACTTTTGTATTGTTTGTTTATGTGGCTATTCCTAAAACTTAAATTAATCGCTACGTTCGTTCCAATGAACTCACAAATATTATAACCATAACATCGCTGAGAACTGTGCTGGTATTCAATACATTGTGCTCATTAGTCATTAACAGTGGTTTATGATGCATTTTATTAACGTAAAAATTACATCAGCCAATGTCTCAAATGACCAGTGACAGTGCAGTTATTGAGTTAACGAGCACCCAGGCAATAGGCCATATTACGGTATACTTCCACTGATGTTATTAATATTAGGTACGATTAATCGATAATAGTCGATTATTGACGACCGATTATCGATTATCAAAAAAGTCGTGGCACCTCTATTATTTACATGACTTTTTACACCCGATTCCGCGATAAATATTTATTTTATTCCCTGTCATTAAATTCAACAGATAATATCCTAAGCGACCCAATGCTGAAGCAATTCTGATTGGTCGATCGCCAATCTCCCTGCGTATTTTACTAAACTGCCTCTGGCGATCTGAACACTTTAATTTAATATAAATTTAAGTTAGTAAAGTGTATCATAACTATCTCTAAATACTGAATTCAGCATAAATATGATTGTTTTAGAATTTATAATCAACAATTTAACTCTACTATTAACCTAATATAATTGTATTAGTTGTCATAAGTTGTAAAACCTACAAAAATGATGTTTTATTCATTTCATGTAGCTCCCTGCAATAATATCACTAATATGATTTCAATCGTGACTAGCAATAGTTGCAAAGCATGGTCATTGACTACAAGCTACATAATATGGTATACATCACGGAAATATCAAGGACAGTTTTGATATACGAGTTCAGGGTTTCCGCTACTACGCAGGCCGGCCGTCCAGCAGCCTTAGTGCTGGGCGGTATTTAACCATAAAAATACCGCGGTAATCCTAAAATAATACCGCGGTATACGGTATTACCGATTATTTAAACTAATCCCTTAAAACCCCCGTTTAGTAGCATTCGTTTGGTGCACAGGTCGACTTTATGGAGGGAAATCTAATCCCTACCCAGATTACATAAAACAAGGAAATTTACGCTCCGTTTTATTAAATTATGGAATGCAATCAATGAATGTATCATTATCTGCATGCATGGATTCATGAGCTGATCTTAAATACAGGTAATAATTGTGATTTATACAATTTAATGCAAGCATCATTCAGCGAAGTTGGATACACACAAGAGCTTTGAAACAATCCCCAACTGACAGTGCCGACTTGCAGAGCACGTGCTGTGACGTTGATATTGGAATGTTCCGCCGGGTGTGAATAACTTAAGAATAAGTACGATGATTTTATTAAATGCCGGGAAATGAAGTGTATTACTTCCAAAGTATTTAACTTCTAGAACTATTATTGACTTCCCGTTGCATTATTATAAATCATACTTTTAAATCCAGGTTTATGAAGTGATCAATTATTCCCACTCGATAACACCCCTGAAATAATGAGCTGCCCCATGCATTCAGTCGATTAAAAAAGGCGCAGAATGATGCAATCATACCTTGCAATATAATGTTGGGCTGGATTTTGTCCCAGGTGGGGAAGGAATGCATTTTGTTTGGAAATGACATAAACTTGCACACGCCAATCATTGAAACGGACTGGTCATTTTAAAATTGTCGATCAGCACGTGCATGGGGCACACAACATAAGTCTTGAAATATATTTGCGCCAATTTCGGGGATGACTTGGTAAACATAATCTGCAACGCTAGTAGCTACTCCAGCCCAATTTACAGCAACGCTGTCTCCTGACACAAACTCGCTACCTCTTAATTATGATTTCGATGAAATACGGTGTAAAGAAACGAAGTAATTTCTTTGTATCCCGACAAAAGAAAACCACAATATACTCGGTAATGGGCCTGTATGATATGTAACCGCGATAATACCGTCTTCAAGGTTTACCGATTATGGGAAAGAATGACGGTAACGGTATTGAAAATCGGTATCCAGCTAACTGGGACCTTGGCTAACTGGGACCTTGGCTAACTGGGACCTCAAGTCAGGCTAACTGGGACCTTGGCTAACTGGGACCTTCTGGCTAACTGGGACCTTGGCTAACTGGGACCTTGGCTAACTGGGACCTTCAGATATATTATTAATCATTTCATTAAAATCAATTTTTATTAAGTCATGAGAAAGTTAAAAACAAATGAAATGTTAACAGGTTATCGGCATCTAACGTCCCTCGTCACGTCAAATGGGTCTCCAAGGCTGTCGTCAAGACTGTTAGCAACATGGAACACATCAATAGATTGTCGTGTGCTCTCCAGGGGTTCTCTGTGAGGATATTGGCTGATATCCCCATGAGTATGTTGAATATAACTTTTCTCTGGTTGTTGACTAGTAGCATTCTGCAAGAAAGATAAGAACATAGTCAATAAGAACATACCATTTAAATTCAACCTTATTTTTATTTATTTTTTTATTAAGATCTAAAGTATTATTTTTTTTATTTAAGACATGACATAATTAGCACACTGCTGACAGGACCATTTAAATTCAACATTATTTTTTAATTATTATTTTTATTAAGATCTAAAGTATTATTTTTTTATTTAAGACATAACATATAATTAGTACATAATTAGTACATACCTGTTGTCTGGCACACTGCTGACAGGACCACTGAATGTCCAGGAGAATGGCCCCCAATACACTCACTGCTGATGACTGGTCAGTTGTTACAAGTGAACACAAGTAAGCTGACAATGATTAGATCATATGGACCAACTGATTAAAACAACAATCGCTTTCAAAACAAACTCACACCTTCACTGTGAATGCCATGAGTAACAATCACTTTATTGCATCTTAACTGTGAATGCCCATAATAACCATCACTTCATTGACTTTATTAACAATAAATATTCATAGAAATATATAAGATACAAATAAGATACAAATAAGAAATAAAAATAGTGACCTTCAGTTTTATAGATTGACAATATATATATATATATATATATTTTTTTTATTAAGTCAGGTTGAAACAAATCTAAAACATTTTTGAAGCAATAACATAAATAAAACAAACAATATTCTATTATCAATGTTCTATTCTACTAATATATGTAATAAATATAACCAAGGTCCCATTTAGCCAAAGGTCCCAGTTAGCCAAGGTCCCAGTTGGTCATGGTCCCAGTTAGCCAAGGTCCCAGTTAGCCCAAGGTCCCAGTTAGCCAAGGTCCCAGTTAGCTGACATTCTTGAAAATCTTACCGACTATAATCGGTATACCGAAATACCGCCCAGCACTAAGCAGCCTCATCCCCTCCCCAACCTTGACTTAATATTAGCCACACAATAGCCACAGACCTAGCTCAGCCCCCATTTTACACAGGACGAGTTACCACCGACACTGAAGATTAACAGATTGCAAGGAATCCTGCACATGATCAGTAGTTGATCAGTTGTCTGAAGTTGTCTCCACCATCCTGGGTAACGCTTTGTCGTCAAATGTTTATTAGTAATCATCTTCTTGCATTTTAAATTACCGTAGGTAGATTTCGGTATATACATATAAGTCCCAGATTTATAAACCCATTATTTCCCCTCGGAATGGGCATTATAAATCGGTAAGTCAGTATGGGGCTTAATTCTGAGCTACAACCATGAACACAGGTTAAGTCTGGCAGTCAGGGCAGACATTTTACATCAAAGCAAGGTCTGTATCAAAGAAATGTTCAATTAAAAATAAAACACTTAAAATATTAATAGTTATTTTCAGTGGCAGTGTATTTATTCCCAATTGAATTAATACAAAAATTATCTATCCATTATACGAATCCAGCATGATGTCATTATGTCAACTACCGTCTGATGAATGACTTTTGAATTTACACCAATCTGTTTTAATTGGTACCGTGAACAAAACACAAAGAAAGCATGCAGAGCTGGGTATAGCACATGACATGACCTCTGCCCATGATGTAATTATCACTGGTTACAGCTGCAGCTAGAGCAAACAGTGACAATGTGTCTTTGCCAACCACGGTTCCCTTTGATGTCGGTGCCGTTTGATGTCGCTTAATTTGCTACTGTTATAAAAGTTGTTTTATCAACTGTATACATGCTTTTAGTTCATCAACTTGAGATCAAAGAAAGATTATCTGTTTTAATTTGGTTTCTACAAAGCTTTAACCTCTTCGCTGCTAAATGACGTTATGACGTCGTGTGCTGGGCTGTTGACGTTATTGCCATTTTCCAATGGGAAACTATAACGGGTATACCACAAGAACTATAAAACTGACTCAGTTGAAAGGCTATTATCGTTCACAATCGTGGAACATCATACACTGTTAGAAACTTGGAGATACAGTTATTCCGATGCACCAATCTATGAATTCCAGTTATGTATAATTGCCTACTTCTAGTGTGCTGAAGTAGGTCCGTAGTATCTACGGACCATATAGCACACGGCGTGCACTTTTACGTCCGTAATAGTTACGGACGTCATAGCAGCGAAGAGGTTAATGATGTTCCTGCTTGTTGTCTCAAACGCAAGGAAATGGCTACTTTCAGTGATAAACATCCAGATTTTCTCCTGACAAGGCGCCGGCTATGTGCTTCCCAAATACGGCCACATTCCCCCAACCCCTAGCGGAAACCCTGCGTGTTTCTTGGCTGGGCGCCCAAATTATATAAGACCAAATGTCTAGTAAATCTGTGTAAATCATAAACATGCAGTTACAAAGCACCTTTTAGTCCCATGTTTAATTGTCTGGCTATCGGACATATTATGTCATCTGAAAGTATACATATATATATATTGTATGGGGATAATTCCATCGGTTGTTTAGATATAGTCGCGGATTATGTTTTTTCTTCTTTATTTTGTATCTGGGCCCCAGCTTTTTCAGCACAAACTTATTGTGTATAAAGGACCAAAATGTAGGCCCAATGTAATATGCGCTTAGCTTGCTGCACGGTCAGCAACTGGTGATTTTCCTATTGAACATTTGAGTTGTTAAAAGCAGCCATGTAACTTCACCAAATATTAAGATGGTGTAATTATCTTTGCCTTCGCCAAATTGCCCGATGTTATGCAAGGCAATTAGGATTTGTGAGGCAAGATCGGGGAGTGATTTAACAACTAATTAAACAAAACAAAATTGAACACACGACGAAAAAGAAAGTTAAAATCAGAAAGTGAATAATGATCTTTGCGAAGAAATCTGTATCCTGCGGCTCGTGACGTCACATTTGCTAAATGATTTATCAAAATTCTTAAGAGAAAATAATGTTTAATTGACTTTTCAGTCGGTAAATCTTGGGCCTGGCACCATGTTAGCTTTGCATCCCTATCTTTAATCTTATCCTACTATTAGAACATATGGAAAGCCTTAACCATATCAACAAAATAGAAAACACAGTAAGCGATGTGTAAAATTATACAGTAGAAAAAGAATGTATTGACTGCTCGTGCTTCCATATTTCTTCCTCTCCTAATGGGAGTTCTGTCACTTTGGAAAAAATATTTCTCATAAGTAGATGCCAGCGGTTTATCCAGTCGGACAAGACATTGTAACCTTATGTCTTGAACCTTCACAAATACATTCCGGGTAAATGCATATGTAGAATCAGCATTTTTATGTACACAATTCGTAAGTTTGTTAAGAAGTATGGTCAAATTCCTAAAAGTGTTAATCAAAACACCTTTGAATCTGATCGCAACACAGCTGTTTTAATTAGTTGTACCAAAGGTGTTTCTCTGGAGCTTGATGTGGGGTCTATCTAATGAAAGTAAATTTGCATCGCGATAATTTGTGGCATATGTTGAACTGAAATCAAATTTAGCTTGATTTAGCTGCGTGAGCTCAAATGAGCTATTTAGCTCATTTGGCACCTGTGCCCGACCTGACAATACCAGCTAGATTGGCCAGACACAGTGACATTTAGTCATGATTTACTGGACACGTATGTACTCACGTCATGATACTGAACTTGACGAGAGCCATCTTTGATGCCCATCCCTTGTTTTACGTGACTTATAGCCCTTACTTTGTATATTTCTAGCAAGTCTATTAACGTTAACAGGTCCGATCGACACACATCCAAAACAAGCTACAACCTCAGTTTGTCTATCATACTTCACCAGGTCCGACACTTTCCCCAATTGCTGTATATAAGCTAATCAGCCTATAAAATGGATAGACACTACACATATCACCTCAGATTTATGGGATATTTGCAAGAACCCCGAATGTCTGCAAAACATTGTCTAGTTCTAGACTAAGTGTGGATGTATATAGTCGCACTTAGACACAAAGCACATCAGGAAAAGACAAACTTGTATGTGACGAAGCCAATTTATTGTCCTTTGAAAATAATTATATACTAGTACCGGTATGTTAAAGGTGAAAAGTATGTGGTAAAATGTGATCAGGCCTATATCTTATTAATTGAAAGATTTAGAAGACTAACTTCACACCATTATTCCAATGAGCAGTCATAGTTGTAGATAACAGTAAAGGATAGATTGATTGTTGATTGGTTTGATACTTTCATCACTGAGTTTTGGGTTATGCAAGTGCGATATATAATTTATATGGCATATAACAAAATACAAAATATTCCCTGTTGTGCGATATTGTCCAAATATGAATATTGACATTTCCAATCGGTTATTCTATCAATTTGAGGTCTAGTATTACTGCACTTTCTAAATATTACTCTTGCAGGCCATGCAGGTTATGAGAGACCAAAATGTGAAGGAAGCTGTTGAAAAAAGGCAACGAGAAAAAGAGTTATCTAAAGTGAAAATCAAGAATGAAGACGTCGACCTAATAGTGAGATTCTTGCTCTTAAAATATCAAATAATTTATACCATACTGATGACCTTGATTTTAATAGTTATGCCCCTTTTTTTTATATGCCTGTTTTTTTTCAAAACTTGATGTATTCTGTTATTGGTCCGTGCGTCTGTCCATCCACTTTTTTCATTTCCGGATGATAACTTTAGTAAGTCAGAACTGAAAACAGGTTAAGGATGAATTTGGGTTCCAGCTGCCAATGGTCATAGGTTATGGCCCATTTTTGTTGCACTCATTTTTCATTCTGGATGATAACTTTAGTAAGACTGAATGATTGAAATGAAATTTGGTATGTGAGTTTACTAGCCTGATATGCAGGTCAAGTTAGAATTTGGGTTGATTATCACATTATATAAGAAAATATATTTTCACCAGAGTTATGGCCCTTTGTTGAAATTACCACAGGTGTATTTTGCCACATCCTTGTTAAAAAAGGGGGGTATACTGTTTTGCATCTGTCGCGCGTTGGTGCATCCTTCCATATGATGAAGGGCATTCAATGGAGTGTTCAATGGTTATGGTTGGGTTTTCCATTCTAGTGTTATTCATCTTTGTTTATCTGGTAATGTTTGTCCACCGTCTGATGCATGTGGGCATCCAGCCATCCGTACGATGTTTGTTCAGGTCATAACTTGAACAGTACAGCTCGGATTTCAATGAAATTTGGTACAGATGTTAACTACTATGAAGGCATTCAATGGAGTGTTCAATAGTTTGTTAGAGTTTTCCGTTTTAGAGTTATTCACCTTTTTGTGTCGTTGTCCGGATTGACCACTCGTCGTTAGTTAGTCCGTCCGTCCGTCTATCTGTCTGTCTGTAGACACTTTACGCATGGTGCGTTAACTGAAATATTTTCTATCTGATCGGAACCAAATTTTGTATATGAATTTCTCAGCACCAAATACAGATCGAGTTCGAATATGGGTTCGATCCGAGTTTTTTTTTTACGGAGTTATGGCCCTTTTTCGACTTGGAATTCATGCATGCTACCATAACTCAAAAAAATTTATCTGATCAGAATCAAATTTGGTATGCAAGTTTCTAGGACTAAAATACAGATAGAGTTTGAATATGGGTTTGATCCGATATTTTTTAATGGAGTTATGGCCCATTGACATAGAATTTCTACATATTTTGATAAATCAACCAATTTTCAACTGATAAGAACCAAATTTGGTATGCGAGTTTCTCAACTCAAAATACAAATCGAGATTGAATATGGGTTAGATCCAACATTTTATACCAGAGTTATGGCCCTTTTTCAACTAAGAATTGAACAGATAACCATAGCAGTCAACAACTAATTGATTACCAGCAGTATCAATTTAGCTCTGTAAGAGACAAACAGTAAATCTGAGTTATTGATAATTAGAGTTATTTTTAGACATTAGTGTGAGGGGTAACCAGATATATGTTTTTGAGGGCTGGCTTACAGGCTGTAGCTCTATCTAATTAATTTGCACTCTTACTCTGGGTTTATGAGAAGGTATATTTTGTCATGTTTGTCCAGTGTTTCACAGACAAAAAAATCAAATGCATGCCCATGCTGGTGGAGATGGGAAAATTTATATTTAATACCCACAAAAGACTAATTTTTATGTTTACCCATATCATAGTATGGAAGTGTCAACATCCGGATTGACCAACTGTCATTAGTCCATCCATCTGTTTGTCTGTAGACACTATACGCATGGTGCGATAACGCAAACATTTTTTATCTGATCGGAACCAAATTTTGTATATGAATTTCTCAGCATAAAAGACAGATCGAGTTCGAATATGTGTTTGATCAGACAATTTTTAACTGATTTATGGCTCTTTTTCGAAAATAAAAAAAATTCACTCTTTAAAAAAATAAATTTTGTTTGAATTCCTTGCCCTATTTAACATAAGCCTGTGATTTATTGACAGCTCTGTTGTATAACATATATTAATCGGTTAGCAGTGAGGTGTTTATCTTCATTGCTTTTGTGTGTAGAATTTGATACATTATCATTATATTGGAATCTCTTGATCAAGTATTGCATGTCCAGGTCACCTTTTCACATTTAACCCAAGGCTGTGGTGGTTCAGCATTACAGATCCTGTTCCAGTGCATTCTCTTATATAAATCATTAAAATGTGAGTGACACATAAATTCCAGTAATTTGTGTTATGTGCATTGTCTATAATAGTACCTAACAGTATACTCTATAATTCAACATCAAAACTCTCATTTATAATTCCGATCAGAGTAGTTTACTATCGCTAAGGAATGGGTTAACATCTGCCGATCGTGATCGGCCTCTCGTTTTATCTGAAAATGCTGATTTTTTGGTACGTCTGCCTGAGTAACTCAGTCATAGGCTATAGGTATGCCCACACTAGGCGGTATCCCACATGGTGGTATTCACCGGACGACAGTACATCTCTTGTTCATCCTAATTCTGATGCATTGCAATTTTTCTCTTCTACACATCACATCATAAGTGTCTGATGCAATGCACCCAGTTTATGTGCTCCTTACTTTACTACTCACTTATCATCAGTGTCCGGCATGTCCAAAACTTACTATTGCCAAATTAAAATAACTATTTTCCAAAATTCCAAAGTTGCTAAATGATATCCAGCCAAAATGAATTAGTCCGGGAGCTAATAGGGGTACCCTTGCACCCCCCCTGGGACTTAACTTCACCCCACTCATTTTGTTCCTTATTATGTCCTTCAACTTTTAAGCAATGTTAACAAGAAAAAAAAGTGGCCATGTAGACTCCAGACAAGATGGCGTCCATCATGGCCGCCGTTTTTCAGCCCAGACCCTAAGTCAGTTTTATGCAAATTTTAGAGGGAAAATCTTGTAAAATGTATACAAATGTATATATTTTCGTGAAGCTGAGACATAATGACACATTTTTGAGCCAAATTGAAACTCACCATCCAAGATGGCCGCCAAAATGGCCACCGGAAGTTGAAAATATAATTTTTTTTCACAAATATCTTCTATATCAATTCATGCTGTTTGGAACTGGTTGAGTAATGCAACTTTATTTTGTGTTTTGTATATTAACTGATCATTGGAGCAACGAAATATGCAATTATTGGGGTCCTAACCCCTTCCGATCCCTCAAAAATTCGATTTTACAGAATGCGGTATAAAATTTCACAAAAAATCACAATTGGGATTCTAGTCATATTTCAACAAGAAATGAACAGAACTTTGTAATGTAAGTGAGGCATATCATTAACTATTAATGTTCCAAAGCACTGGGTCCAAAATTCTTACTTTGGCTCAAAATGGCTGCCAATATGGCCGCCAAAATATGGAAAATGGTAAATATTACACCAGCGTGTCCCGCAATCGCTTACAAGTTGTGGTTGATGTATACAATTGGCTAATCTGTATTCTATACATTGCATACTAACATGTCTAATGCACCATAGATCATTTTTACTATTGTCACCACTGACATCACCAGATATATGGGATTTTTCTCTCACAAACATGACAAAAATATTGGCAAAAATTCACTTTTCAGGGTTCGACCATTTGTTCAAGTAAACTGCAACTATCTTTGGTATCAAAGGTGTTTATTGTTTTGGTCTATCTTAAGTGTGTCACACTGTGATGTTTAAAGACTGAAATGCTCAAGATGGCTTCCAAAATGGCAACCAAATTTGTAAAAAGTTAACATATCCCGAACATTATTCTCTGCGTTATCCGAAAAAGATAGCAAATTGTGACTCACTTGGTTATTTTACGTATTAGTTAATTAACTGACAAATACGTTCTATTATATTTGTTCCAGTTCCGTATGGGGCATGACAAATTAATTTTAAAGTTGCAGTATGGAATTTTGCGGAGAACCTCTTTTGTGATTCTGGCCATATTATTGAAAGGAAATGAGCAGAACTTTGAGACGGAACTGAGATTAATATGTTTACCTGGATTGACTCTATGGTCATGTGTATGGCGAATAGGTATACATGTAGCGGCTGTATGGTCCATGGTGAGGTGAAAATGTATACAATGAGTGACTGTATGCTCGTGAATGTAGTGAATATGTATACATAGAGTGACTTTTTGTCATGCGTCGGGTGTATACCTGGTGTTCATGCATGGTGACTCGTGGCTGTATCGTCATTTGTGGTATGTACGGGTATAACCAAGTATGGCTGCATGATCAGGTGTACGTGTATAAAGTGGGTTACTATGTTGTCATTTGTGTGGTGTTTATGTACATATGGAGTGACTTGGGTAATGGGTGGGTTATATCTTGGTGGTAATTGGTGGGTTGTATCTTGGGTGGCTATCGCTTTCTACAATAACTCAAGGGTATGTTAATCAATAAACAGGTCATGTCAGAGAGTTCTCCATCTTGATGATGTTTATGTAGATGGGGGTGTTAAGCGTGGAAAGCGATAGCCACCCATTAGCACACAGTCATTACATATATACATAAACACCACAAACATAACAATATAGTGACCCACTGTATACATGTACACCTGATCCATGACCACGGATGACCATACAGCCATGCGTCACAATGCAGGCACACCGGGTATACTCCTAAACATGACCCATAACCATATAGTCACTCCCTGTATACCCATTCATCTCACCATTGGCCATAAGGTCACCCCCTGTATACCTATTCTCCAAACGCATGGTCAAATAGACAATCAATATCTACATCAACACCACAACAATGGCCATAAAGTCATTCCGGTATACATATGCACCTCACCAATGGCCATATAGCCACTCGCTTCATACTCATACCCTCACCCATGTCACCTGGTATACTCCTTCATCTGACCTATGGCCATATAGTCACCACGTGTGTACCTATTCAAAACATTCATACATGATCATGGTCAATCCTTGTATACATATTCACCTCAACATTGGCCATGTCACTCCTTGTATCCCTATTTGTCACACCATAGCCGAATAGCCACTCAAGATATACTAATACACCCCATCCATGTCACTATAGTCACTCCATGTATGCATGTGCACCTCATCCATGGCCATATAGCCACTCGCTATATACACATATCCCTCGCCCATGACAATAAAGCAACACGTGTTATACTGGTATAACCTACACATGACCATACCGCCACGAGTCACCAAACAGGAGCACCAGGTATACTCATACGCCTGACACATGACCATTTAGTCACCCCCTGTATAGATGTTCATTACATTTGTGACCATACAGTCACTACTGTCTTGTATACCTACATGTTCTCATCTCACTATTAACCATGCAGTCACTACTTGTATACCTATTTGACACACATAGTCATATAACCACTCGATATACATATGCAGCTCACCCTAGACTATAGATTTACTCCAGGTATACATGTAAACCTCACTAATGGCCATTCAGCCCTTCCAGATATACCAAAAAAACGCACACACGACCACTCAAACACTCCATACTTGCATATACACCTCACACATGACAATTCAGTAATTCACTGCATAATCATACACGCCATCCATGATAATACAGCTAAGCCTTATACACCCACAAATGATAATACATCCACGAGATATATAAATATACATCCCACCATTACCACACGGACACTCCCTATATAACCACACCCTCGATAATGTCCACCCAGCTTACTCCAGGTATTCATATTCAATCATGACCGTACAGTTATTCAATGTATACCTGTACACATTACCCGTAACCATAAAACCACTCCCTATTTATCCACACACCCCATCCATGATCATACAGACAACACATGCACATACCTCCCAGGACCTTACAGTCACTCCATATATACATAATCAACACATAGATGACCATGTAGCTATATCCATACACCACACCAATGACCATACAGGTACACCGGTTGCACCCGTACTGAATATACACAATCATACACCATAGAGTCACTCCATGCATACCGATTGACCTCACACCTGACCATGACCTCTCCCTGTATACCTAGATGCATCTTACCATGGACAACCCACTAATAACATATAGTCACTCATTGTATACCTACTCACATCAGTCATGACATACAATAACTCCCTGTATACCTATTCACCTCTCATATGATCATAGAGTAACTCCCTGGCTATGATCTTGGCATCCACACTGTATCATGTTGACATTTTTTTTTATCATAATGGACCAGAATAGCCAAAGATTATGATCCATATCAGTTCTGTATCAAAGTTCTGCCCATTTCCTTTCAATAAATGTGGCCAAAATTACAAAAGAGGTTCTCAGCAAAATTGCATACTTTAAAATGAATTTGTCATGCTCCAAAAGGAACTGAGACAACCAGAATAGAACATGTAGTTGTCAGTTAATTAAATAACATGTATAATAACCAAGTGAGTCACAATATGCTACATTTTCGGATAATGCAGAGAATGTTCGGGATATATGTAAAAAATTAACATTCTACAAATTTGGTTGCCATTTTGGAAGCCATCTTGAGCAATTCAGTCTATAAACACTGTAGTGTGATACATTTAAAATAGACCAAAACAATAAACACCTTTCAATCCAAAGATAGTTATATTTTACCTGAAAAAATGGTCCAAACCTGAAAAGTGAATTTTTGCCCATATCTATGTCAAGTTTTTGAGAGAAAAGTCCAATATTTTTGACGATGTCAGGGGTGACAATAGTAACAATTAACCATGGTGCATCAGACATGTTAGTATTCAATGTATAGAATGCAGAATAGCCAATTTTATACATCAACCACAACTTGTAAGCGATTGCAGGACACGCTGGTGTAATATTTACCATTTTCCATATTTTGGCGGCCATATTGGCAGCCATTTTGAGCCAAAGTAAGAATTTTGTTTCCAGTGATTTGGAATATTAATAGTTAATGATATGCCTCACTCACATTATAAAGTTCTGTTCATTTCTTGTTGAAATATGACTAGAATCCCAATTGTGATTTTTTGTGAAATTTTATACCGCATTCTGTAAAATCGAATTTTTGAGGGATCGGAAGGGGTTAGAACCCCAATAATTGCATATTTCGTTGCTCCAATGATCAGTTAATATACAAAACACAAAATAAAGTTGCATTACTCAACCAGTTCCAAACAGCATGAATTGATCTAGAAGACATTTGTGAAAAAATGTTATATTTTCAACTTCCGGTGGCCATTTTGGCGGCCATCTTGGATGGTGAGTTTAAATTTTGGCTCAAAAATGTGTAATTATGTCTCAGCTTCACGAAAATATATACATTTGTATACATTTTACAAGATTTTCCCGCTATAATTTGCATAAACTGACTTAGGGTCCGGGCTGAAAAACGGCGGCCATGATGGACGCCATTTTGTCTGGAGTCTACACGGCCACTTTTTTTTCTTGTTAACATTGCTTAAAAGTTGAAGAACATAATAAGGAACAAAATGAGTGGGGTGAAGTTAAGTCCCAGGGGGGGGTGCAAGGGTACCCCTATTAGCTCCCGGACTAAATGGGTTATGGAAAATTTATTCTTACAGTTGAGCACTAAAATTGCAATGTTTTAGGCACTTACATCCACATCATGTATTCATGTGATCGAGATGCAATGCGCGTGCATGCATCTTCAGATATGCCAACAATGAATCAATCCCGACAGCAGCAGAAATTTTCAATAATTTTATGTCCTATCAGTGGATTATCATAAAAAAAAAAAAAACAAGCACCCGCCACAATAAGGTCTACATCATCTTACAGACACCCCTAAAGAAAGGGGATTCATTTTAGTAGTATCACCATCATACAGAATGGCCATACGTCTCAGATTTTCAAACTGTTGATAGAACTGCTTACTTACGCAAACCTGTATAAAGCTAACCACTACTGGTACTAGAAAACTGGTATAGGGCATTCGTGACCTAGACAGTTTAAGCAACCAATTTCTAAATAGATAGTTTCCACTTTCTTGTGGAAATCATGAGTGGCTTGCGAAAACTTTTGGCAAATGAAACTAATTTTTGTCAAATGTGAATTATTTTTGCATTTGGCAAGCAGCATTGCAAACACTGCATATCGTATGTAACTAACAACTATAAGGTACATGAATTTTTGTTTCTAAATCAATCTAGAGACATATGAATTCATTTATAATGAGATATACTTAATATCAACTTAGCTTTCCTAATTGCAGTAATCAGTACAAAGTTGCCATGAGGGTGAAGGGCAGCTTAATTCCTGTAATGAAGGCTGAATTAATTCACAGTGACGATTGCCAATTCTTCATCATGAAAGCCCATATCTTGCAGCCCTCACTTAACAACCAATTTTCCAAGTAGGTTGTTGATTACATGATGTAATATGATGTCACATTACTGTTATCCAGACTTTGATAATATGACAGGAGGTTACTAATTGTTTTTACTTTGGATTATACATGTGTATTGGGAGTTTTATCGAAATCTTTTTTTATCACATAATTAGCCATTAAACCTGGCCTCATATTTTTTAGTAAGACACGCATGTATTATCGCCACGTACAGTGACATAATATCTTAGCGCAATGATATTGATCAATGTTATTATTATGTTAATTAGAATATAATTATGATATTCAATTTGTGTTGTGTTATTTAGTGTTGACTGTGAGATAAACATAGGTGATAAGGGTGGTTGAACAATTTTGTCAACACATAAAGACACATTTAAAATGGAACGATATTTTTTCATGAAGGTTTCTTTACTTCCTCTTTGGTTGTGATACGGAAATCAATGTTTAAATTTTTGTTTAACCCCAGCCGTTTCGAGATTGTTTTTCCTTGCTAAAATGTTATTATGTGATAAAAAGGATCTCAAATTAGTCGCAATTCTATACAAAATTTATTAACCTCGTTCACTAAATTTGAATCGAGCCTCGCTAAAGCTCGACTCGAATCTGCACTATGTTAATAAATTTTGTATAGAATTGCGACTCATTAGAGATCTTCAATATATTTACCCTTTGAACCTTGACACCCCACAGCAATCGACACCCTGAACCTTGGCTCCCCATGGTATTTTCCCTTAAATTAGATATATCTTGTCGCATGATGTTGGTTATGTTTAAATTGTCACACGGTCTGATACTTTACAGGTTTTTCCCCCTGATCACTGATCATTATAAGATCGGGAGAATTTGTCATGCGGCAACTCCTTTGTAACAGTTGCTAGGCAACTACTCAAAATTGACTGGAAAATGCAATTATAGCTTATATAGCGTCACAATGCAAGGCCAGTGCTTGGTTTTCAATGCAGGTAATACCATGATGTGAAATATGAGCTATACCTGACCAGAAGAGTGAACCAAATGTCTTATTTAAGGATAGCAATGGTTGCTAAGCAAATACCACAAATGATCGAAGACACAATTGCACTAACCATTCACTGGTATTTTCACCTTAAAAACGCATGTTTTTATGAAATTTAGCCTATGCGCATATATTCCAACCGATACGGATACTAGTGGGTAACCATTCCACATACACGCCCTGGCCACCGCACACATGTATATGGAGCCATCTAAATATATATTAGTGGGTTTGTTGTGCATAAGGATGCTTCAATACGTTTATTTCTCAATCCGCTGCTCTGCGCATGTGCGAATAAATCAACTCAATATGCGATAGACCCTTCCGCATATGTGGCAGAACCCTGATTAATATATGCGAGGTAATATATAAACTGAAACTGTTTGTCTAAATTATGTCTGTTCTACAAACATGTGGAACATGACACTATATGCCGTAAATAAAGCGCCACAGTTCGCTTAAAATATCGTATGTTCTTTGTAGATTATATGATATGCGCATATATTTCTACCCGATACTAGCCATCAACCACACCATGGGCAATGCTGACATATCCGGGTGCCATTTAAATATAAATCAGTGGGTCTGATGCCGTTTATACTGTATACAAATTTGCTATTGACTCATGTCATTGCTGCACTGAAATATCAGTGTTACAGGATATAGACACAGTTCGTTTGCACCTAAATATCGGTGTTAAGGGTTCAAAGGGTTAATTTTTTCCATCTCATACTTTGAAAGTGGCCCTTTCCTCCAATGACAGTTCTAGATATATATTTAGAAGTATCTTTGAAGACATTTTGCTGTACTTGACCATTCATTAACATTTATTGTGACGATAAAAATATCCACCATATCAGTATATTGTTTGTTTCTGAATTTTTATATTCAGCGATGTTTATATCGCTAACATCTATTATTTTAGGTCCAAGAAATTGAAATATCAAAACAGTTGGCTGAGAGGAAGTTACGGGAACATAAAGGAAATGTTGTTGAAGCCCTGATCGAACTAACAAACTAATTGCTTGTGACTATCTATTGGTCCTCAATCAGCATCCTAGCCGTCAAATAATAGGGATATGCTTTATTTGAGTTTTGCTGCAAAGGACACCATCACAGCAGATAAATCGTGCCTAAAGAAGTCTTGAAAAAAAGCATGTTGTGAGACACATGATAAAGTCAGCTTGACAAGACCTGGCATTTATTAGTTCATGTCATGAATATCTACTCTGGCTATGCCCATTACGTAATGATCATGTTGCTCCAGTTCCAAACCTGGGAACTTTTTGATATTCTGACATCGAACTTTATATTGTTGAAAAAAGAATGCAGGCAATGTATTTCTTAGTTAATACCTGTTTTATTTAATTATGTATTTCCCAGAAGGTGTCGGTCCCAACTCGAGATTACATGATTTAGGCAACTTTTGTGGCCCAATTTCATTATAAACAAGAATTGATTACCTGGGTGTAACCTTATGATTGTAAGTGACACAAAGTAAAATTGCTCACAAAAGTCACCTAAATCATGCAATTTTGAGTTCGGACCTTTAGCAGCTGTGAAATACATTTATTAAGGAACAGGCAGTGTTCGCGCTGGACCGAAAAATCTTATGGCCAAAAGTTTAGCCAAATTAAAAAAAACTTTGGCCAAATTAAATCCTCATTTTCTGGGCGGTTCACAATTAAAAAACAATATTATACGAACATAGGTATCACACAGGCAGATTAATTCATAAAACATTAATACGGAATACGGCTATCGAAACATGAAACTAAAATTCGATATAATTATAATCACACAAAACCGCTAAACCAATTGTAATAACTCTATGTCGATGACATCACGACAGTCGCTAACTATTGCTTATTATAGTAAGGTGATAACTTTTGAATATCTATTATATTCAAACCTTTTATGGTGTGAAGCCAGATTATTAGACGGGATGCAGTTAATGACACATTATGTAATTATTGAGTTAAGAACTGCTCGTCTGTAAGGAACAAAGAATTTAGGTAATTTATCTAAATTATCTTACAGACTGCCTAATCAACAGAAAATTACATAACCAGTATACAGCTAAAGCGTTTTGACGATTAGGCTGGTTAAATGTTAGAGCTTACCTTTTGCTGTCTCGTGAAGTTTGATTACGTGCAGTTGCAATGCGTAATGTTCCCTTTGTACAATTCAATCAACGCCACTGTTATGGAATGATATTTCCGTGGTACGAAATACTTTAGTCGCCTAATTTCGTCTTAAATGTCGATCTATTCCGCGCTTTTTTGGTTAGCTTTCCGACTCAGCTTTCCGTCTCCATTTGGGGTTAAAAAAAATTAGCCAAATGAAATTTTTATTAGCCAAATTCGAAAAATATTGGCCATTGGCTAATTTGGCTACCGACAGCGCGAACCCTGGGAACAGGTATTAACTTAGATATATATTTACACCTGAGTTATGTTTTCAATGTAATAGAGTTCCCTGTCAGAATTAAAAAAAGGTCCCATGTTTTGAACTGGTGGAATATGATCTCTTCGGGCATACATATAGCCAGAGTAGAGATTCATGGTATCTTATGAATCATAAAAATATTTATGACTGATAAAGTTTTACCCATATTATAATGAAAATATCACCAGTTTAAATGCACTTTTGTGAAATGATTTTCGTAAATGTGATTTCTTTGATATTTATTTATAAAGAAATATGTCATTTTTAATTCTTCTTTTACTACCCAGATGGTTGAAGGAATTTTAAAATAGCCAGGTTTAGATGGAACTACTTCACATTCAAGCATCTGCAGATTATAATTTCCAATATTTACACTCACACATTCATTCGTGTTGAGGAACATGAATGCTGGACGTTGGTTGGTCAAAATTACTTCACATGACATCGCGCGCTGACACCAACTTGCATCCATTTTTGTGTAGATGCAACTTGCATCAAGTCACCAGAATAACTTTGCACTTAATGTTCTTTTAATCTGCCAGTTGAGTGTAAATATAAGTATAAATGGATGTTGATTTTGTTACGTTCCATAGAGTATGGATGCAAGTTGGTCTGACATTTTTGTCCCCCGAAAAAATTATTTCGGGGGACTATTAAAATAGCCAGTGTCCGTCCGTAAGTCTGTCCGTCCGTCCGGAAATGGTTTCTGGATGATAACTTTAGTTTTGGTTATTAGATCAAAAGCAAATTTCATAGGTGAGTTTATCAGACCAAAATACATGTCAAGTTCGAATATTGGTTTGCTCTGCCCATTTTTGCGAGAGTTATGGCCCTTTTTTTGTACTTAGAATCTTGTAATTTTATGGTTTCCGAATGATAACTTCAGTTTGTGTGATCATATCTGAACCAAATTTGGTATGTGAGTTTATCAGCCCTATATACAGGTCAAGTTCAAATATGGATTTGCTCCGCCCATTTTTGCAAGAGTTGTGGCCCTTTTTTGACTTGGAATCCTGTAAATTTCTGGTTTCCAGATGATAACTTCAGTTTGTGTGATCATATCTGAACCAAATTTGGAATGTGCGTTTATCAGCTCGAAATACAGGTCAAGTTCGAATATGGGTACAATCCGCCCATTTTTGCTAGAGTTATGGCTCTTTTTCGACTTAGAATCTTGTCAATTTCTGGTTTCCGGATGATAACTTTAGTTTGTGTGATCACATCTGAATCAAATTTAGTATGATAGTTTATCAGCCCAAAATACAAATCAAGTTCAAATATGGGCACGATCCACCCATTTTGTTCTGAAATTTAGTATCAGATTTAGGGTCCTTGTTATTTTTTTCAGAAAAGCTGATGAAGCAACTTTTTCGGGGGACACTGTGGCCTGACGGCCTTTTATTATGTGTGGAATGCTGTCGTGTTCCACACAATATGTCAGACCAACTTGCATCCATACTCTATGGAACGCAAGCAAATCAACATCCATTTCTTAAATGGTAGTGGAAATATTTGTTGATATCCTCTGTGGTACAAAACACACCTGTGTTCCGAAGTTGTAGCCCAGAATTCAGCAGTTGTTGGCCAGAATTTAGCCCCTATTGACTTACCAGTACCATGGCATGGTGCATTGTATAAGGCGCATGCACATTTTGAGGGGAAATACTGGGTCAAAAATAGCGACCTATAGTCAGAAATCTACGGTAAATCGATATTTTGAAATTAATAAGTGTTTTTCTTAAGTCTCCCCACTTCTCCCTATTTTGGACTGAAAAGTCTCCCTAAAATCTCTAGAGGGAGAAGTAACTTCGCCCTGCCATCAACCCCTAGCTTGGGTCCTGCTTTGTACAGTCTTCAAGCATGCATTGCTTCACATGGATAGCAATTGCATACATTTTCATATAATTTTGAATTTGAACAAATGAAGTGTGTAGAAATTTACAGAATGGACCTTGTTTAAAAAAAGAATATACCCTTCATACTAATGGTGGAATTTTTCTCTACCACACCATTACAATACCATTGTCTGATGTTTGAACTGTGAAGTGCGACAGTCATGTCTAAACCTGACTGTTTACCAGAAGATAAGTCTGAATTAAGAAAAGGAGGTGACCAGAAATTCTTCCTATTCAAGCATTTTAAGATCAAATATATAATTAGTTTACCTCAGTTTTTGAATGTTATTGCTCAAATCATTATCCAGGTCCCGGTATACCCACAGGTTATCTGGGATTTTACTCCTTGTATGACTAAATCATTCGGCACACCCTGCAGGCCACCTCCCTCATCCAATCATCACTGAACTTCATATGGATCTTTGGGGTGACCTCTAGATGGGAGCCATCCCGAAATTCATTAAAAAACATGGCCACCAGCAGTCATTTTGGATTTCAAATTTTAATCCATCGCACACCCTTGAGCCCGCATTTATTGGAGAATAGTTTTGAAAATATACATGCATGTTTAGAATCACCTATAGATTGGAACTATCGAATTTGAAAATTGATTCGATGAAAAACATGGCCGTTGGCGGAAATCTTAGACTTTACTCTTAGCATGATTAAATCCTATGGCACACCCTTCAGACCACATCCTTCATCTGATCATCACCAAACTTCATATTGATCTTCGGGGTGACCATATATATATATCTTCGTATTGACATCTAGTATTACTTAGACATTTCAACTTTCCGCATTCCTAATTGCTCCATTGACTAACACATGAAATCCCCCGATCAAGTTGAGCTACAGTGTCATTGACATTTTCAATTCAATATCGAACGTATCAGCTACAGGTGAAAGCTCTGCATAATGTCCACATAATAAGTTCAACGACCATATGCCATTTGCTGAACTTATTGAAAATGAATCGTTCTGAACTTTGTATTATCATTGGCCTATCTGTGTATTATCATTCGCCTATCTTGTGTATTATCATTCGCCCATCTGTGTATTGTCATTCGCCTATCTGTCATCTGTTCAATGTTCAATGAACACCCCCCCTTCAAATGAATGATAGACCATCCCAACACATACCGTACTTTTATAACTGAATGGAAGAATCCATTAGTAAAGAAAGGGATTGAAGAGATACACTTTTTTAGCTCAACATGACGAAGTAAAGTTTGAGATATTGCTATGAGTTGGCAGCCATCATCCATGAGTCTGTATATCCATGATCCGTCATCACTTCCGTTAGCATACTCTACAGGTCACATCACCAAACTTCTTATGGATCTTCAGTGTGACCTCTAGATGGGAGCCATAAATTTTTTTCCGAAATTTGTTAAAAAAACATGGCCACCTGCAGCCATCTTTGATTTCAAATTCGAATCCATTGGCACACACTGTCGCCCAAATGTATTGACTATATAAATACATCAAATTACCCCTTCCAAATTGAGCTATATAGTGTCAATAACATTTCATTAGACTTGTGAAGCTTGACAAAAGTTGCAAGTATGGCCGAACGCTCATAACATTAACCCTTTGGAGAGTATCTGTAACGTCATATACATGACGTCATGAGTAAATTTAACGTCAACGTCATAGCAATAATTATTAACAAGTTCGGGTCAAAAAGGTCCAATAATTCGTTTTAATTTATGTGCATTTTTTGTTAACGTGCGTTATCATAATCGATTGCACTTATACATTTGGGACATTATATTAATCAAAATAACTCCTATACAAATCATTTATAAATCAGATGATTTATTGAAGTTATGTCTACGTAAAATAACAGTTCCTGAAACGACATATATGTCGTTCTACTCCTCAACCGATAGACGACATATATGTCGTTCTACTCGCCAAAGGGTTAAAGAAAACAAGAAGCCTAAAAACACGCATTTCTTCAATTCCTATCACTGATATTGGCTCAATTCACTCTCAAATACAGGACGATTAACCGAGAAAATATAGACCCTTAATCGGCATTCACTTCTATCTGAATTGCTTCCTGTATTTGTCAACCTAATTATATTTCCTGTATTTAGTCTTATAGAATCATATTAGAAGCCGCTCACTTCATAATCTGATACCAATTAAAGATGTATTCAGGGTTCCAAAATCAATTTACAACAATAGTTCATGGAATAAATAATATTTAAACTAATTCACAACAACAACATACACATTATAATTAAAAGATATCACCTGATTGACAGGTGAGATTTTGAGATCCTGGGTAATTCGATTTACGTTTCTGGTAGGTAACTTAAGTAGCGTTCAGACGACTGTGTTGCTTTCAAGTTGGGTCCGTTGATCTGTTTACTATGACACATGTCTGTTGCATTATAACGCGGAGCATTGGGATTGTATAGCTGTTAATTTTGATATGGGAACACACAATGCAATATTGCAAATCCATCTATCTGTTATAAGGAAGTGATGTTTATAATACATGTAATATCTAATTTTGATCAATTGAAAACAAGAACTATAAGACAAGACGTCATGGTTCAAGTGCTTCGATGCTGTATATAAGGAATGTGTTGCATTTGAATAAAATCACTCAATTGGGTGCCTATAGTGCTGCTGCATATATCCCAACAAAACGGACTCGTCTGAACACTCCTATAATTATACGCCCGTTTGAAAAAACGGCCCGTATTATAGTATTGGTCTGTCCGTCCGGGCGTCCGTCCGTTAACCTGGTTTCCGGCCGTCCCGTTAACCTGGTTTCCGGATGATAACTTTAGTTAGAGTGAACCAAATTTAATAAAATTTGGTATGTGGGTTTATTAGCCGAAAAGTAAGTTCAAGTTCGAATTTGGGTTCCGCCCGCCAATTTTCACCGGAGTTATGCCCCTTATTTGACGTTTTTTGACTTAGAAAATCCTTGAAATTTGTTGTCCGGATGATAACTTTAGTATAGTTTATCGGAATGAATCCAAATTTGGTATATTACTTTCTCCCACCAAAACACAGGTCAAGTTCGAACTTGGGTTCTGTCCGACCATTTTTGGCAGAGTTATGCCGCTTTTTCGACTCATAAATTCAGTTTTTCTTATGTTTTTTTGGTTTCCGGATGATAACTCAATTTTGGAATGTTTATATGCAAAACCCGTTTTTTTTGTGGATTACATATATCGAAATACAGCTCAAGTCCGAATTTCGTTTTAATCCGATAATTTTTGCGAGAGTTATGGCCCCTTTTTATACGCCCTTTTGAAAAAAAGGCCGTATATAGTATTGGTCTGTCCGTCCGGGCGGGCGGGCGTCCGTTAACCTGTTGTCCGGATGATAACTTTAGTTAGAGTGAACCAAAATTAGTAAAATTTGGTATGTGGGTTTATTAGCCGAAAAGTAAGTTCAAGTTCGAATTTGGGTTCCGCCCGCCAATTTTCACCAGAGTTATGCCCCTTATTTGACATTTTTTTTACTTAGAAAATCCTTGAAATTTGTTGTCCGGATGATAACTTTAGTATAGTTTATCGGAATGAATCCAAATTTGGTATATTACTTTCTCCCATCAAAACACAGGTCAAGTTCGAACTTGGGTTCTGTCCGACCATTTTTTGGCAGAGTTATGCCCCTTTTTCGACTCAGAAAATTCAGTTTTTCTTATGTTTTTTGGTTTCCGGATGATAACTCGATTTTGGAATGCTTATACACAAAACCCGTTTTTTTTGTGGATTACATGTATCAAAATACAGCTCAAGTCCGAATTTCGTTTTAATCCGAAATTTTTTGCGAGAGTTATGGCCCCTTTTTTGACGTAATTTTACTTAGAAAATCCCTGAAATTTGTTGTCCGGATGATAACTTTAGTTAGAGTGAACCGATTTCAATCAAATTTGGTATGTGGGTATATTAGGAGAAAGGACAGCTCAAGTTCGAATTTGGGTTCCGTCCGCCAATTTTCACCGGAGTTATGCCCCTTATTTGACGTAATTTGACTTAGAAAATCCCTGAAATTTGTTGTCCGGATGATAACTTTACTAGAGCTTATCGGATTCAATGATAATTTGGTATATTACTTTTCTCCCACAAAACACAGGTCAAGTTCAAATTTGAGTTCCGTCCTCCAATTTTTACCAGAGTTATGCCCCTTTTTTACCAGTTTCCGCCGACCCAAGAGAGGGCGTATACTGCACGCCCAGCGTAGCTCTTGTTTGACGTAATTTGACTTAGAAGATCCCTGAAATTTGTTGTCCGGATGATAACTTTAGTTAGAGTGAACCGATTTCAATCAAATTTGGTATGTGGGTTTATTAGGAGAAAAGACAGCTCAAATTCGAATTTGGATTCCGTCCGCCAATTTTCACCGGAGTTATGCCCCTTATTTGACGTAATTTTTACTTAGAAAATCCCTGAAATTTGTTGTCCGGATGATAACTTTACTAGAGCTTATCGGATTCAATGATAATTTGGTATATTACTTTCTCCCACCAAAAAACACAGGTCAAGTTCAAATTTGAGTTCCGTCCGCCAATTTTTTACCAGAGTTATGCCCCTTTTTTTTACCAGTTTCCACCGACCCAAGAGAGGGCGTATTTTGCACGCCCAGCGTAGCTCTTGTTTTTATTATAATATTTTGGAGATTCTGTGTACACTAATCCTGAAGCCGTATCATGACAACAGGGTGATTCTACTTTAATGAGGAAACCCTTGTCCCATGATCTGTGTTCATCCTATAAAAAACAGCTATCTTATTGAACGGAGATATGTATGCCCTTATAGCTGAGCACACGGCCATTAATTAGAAACAATCCTGATTCAGTATTGACGTACCAACACATATTTTCAATTACTATACTGGGCTATATACACCGAAAGTTTGTCCGAAACAGCATTTCCCAGATATGAGGAATCAAATTCTCAGACTTCGTTTATTTGCCGCCGAACTTGTTTTCTCGAAATAGATCTACATACGGAAGTGGAATTTTGCACAGAATGCCACGAAATTCGAATTTTGTGAAAGTTAAGACAAAGTAAGTAAAACGCTTGTGAAAACTTCCAAAAAAAGCATGTCCCATGATCGAAACACATGCTAAAATTTCAATCTTCCAATCAAAACCTCATGCAGTTATCTCTCTGAATTGTTGCAGTGAATTTTCT